>JAVIWB010003088.1:0-409055 GCA_031893035.1 Dermolepida albohirtum
AATAATATAATGCATACTGAATAATGTATAATACATAATGCATAAATCACAATGCGTAATGCATAATGCGCAATGCATAACGCAGAATGCATAATGAACAATACACAATGCGCAATGTATAATGCATAATCTATAATGCACAACGCACAATGCACAATGTATAATGTGTAATGTAGAGTAACTAATAACCTCAATATGTTTGATATTCCCACAGTTCATTTTATACACCCAGAAGATGGTAAAGTTAACATAATAATTATAGTAAAAAATGACACTGTTGTGTGTGGTTTTAAATAGACACAGAGAAGTGTCAAAAACTTTCCATAGAGTGTACCCGTCAGAAAATCGGTGTCGAGAAATATTTTTATATGTGTGTATACATACATAGAATGCAGTAGTTTCTGGTACGCCCGGTATATAAAACTATTTTTGTTCATCTTCTTATCACTATAAAAAATAATAAAGTCATATACGTTAACCTACACATTATCTATACGAATGTGATCAACCTGTGTATCGCATACATGCAAAATAAAGATAGATGATGCAAATCCCAATTATAACAAAACAAACATTCGATATCTTAAATGAAAAAAATCATATATCATTGATAAAGTACACATATACACACGCACACACACATACGATGCGATAATATGAAACCCATATAATGTACACACATATAACAAATATAATATATGCCGATTTCGTATTGTCATAGTTCAGTAGTATCGTGTGTTGAGATGTGCTGTTTCATAATCGTGCTATGTTGTTTAGTATCGTGTTAATTATTCGCAATATATTTTCTATGTTCGATGGTAGTATTAAAAACAATATTACTGATTTAAGGGAAATAGAAAGTAAAGTAAGCGAACTCATTTGTAATCGGAGAAAATACAACTTGAAATTAAGCCATTTCTGCAAAACATAAGTATTTCTTGTGTAAATAAACTCTAGTCAGCTATTTCGCGCTTACTCATTTATTTTGGAAGCTGCTTATGTAAATATCAGAGACTAGAATGTTGTGTAGCAATTACGGCGTATCTTATATAAAGTGTCTGGATGAAGATTAATTTTGTTCTTGTGCCGTATCTGTGAATGTGTGAAGTTTCCGCCATATACCTTTTAGAATGGACTTGCCAGATACAAATTTACTGATTTATCAAGATAGCGATTCACCTGACACTCCCGACAGAGGAGAATCAGATCCAGATGAAGACCTAGAGGAGGATGATAACAAAGATGGTTTCCAAGAGTTCCTAGATAAAATTAGGTTTTATAATAGAGAAGGACCACATTATATTTATAGTGACAGAAGTGAATGTGATAGGTGAGTTCTTTTTTTCTTTAAAATTTTAAATTAAGAACCATTTATTCATGTATTTTAATAATAATTGAATTAATATTCCTTTTTGACACTAGATTATTGTATTCATTCCAAACATTGCTAATATTTTGTCGATACTTTAAAATTGCAAGAAAACAGTTAAGAAATAACTCACTCGTTATAACAAAAATCCATTTTAAAAAATGATAAACGTGTGCTTCTGGGCTTCCGGGCTGGAACCGCGTCACTGGTATAACTGCCGACGTTTCGTGCCCACTCGTATGAGACATCTTCAGGGCTCAATTACTGCTACTGTCTGTCGCACTGAAACTAGTGTAAGTAGATGGTGGACGGGTTTATATATGGGTAATGGGTCATGGGTCAATGGAGCGTTACGGTTGCGGTTGGGTTGTTTGGAGATGCAGGATTGCCAGGCGTTATGAAGGGGGTAGCCATCATGTTGTTTTCGTTTGCAGGCTGTCCTTTTCTGACCATGTTTCGGCTATGTTCACGAATGCACACAAGGTTCTTGGCCTTATCATGCGGACTTACAGGAGCTTTACAAACACGGGATGCATATCCTCTTTATTTCGTGCGTTAGTGCGTAGTAAGCTACCCTATTTACGATAATCAAATCGATGCCTTGGAACGAGTGCAGAGAAAGTTTTTGAAATATTTATCATTCAAAGAAAATGGTTTTTATCTGGGACACGACACTGACTATGGGGAATTTCTACTTAGTCATGGCTTTGAGTCCTTGGCAGAACGGCGGCGGAATGTCAGTGATACGTTTATGTCTGGCTTGATTTCGGGGAAAATTGATGCGCCAGAGCTGTTGGCTGGCGTAGGTTTTGCGGTTCCACGCCTGGAGTCGAGGTTCGGTGATCCTTTGACAATGGGAACGCCAAGAACCAACATTCTGTTTAGGGCTCCACTTATGCACGCGGCTAGGAATTTCAATCAACTGCATCGTCGCGGTATTTGATTGGATTTAATTTGATTTATTTATTTAACTTACATTCACTTCTATTACTTTGTTATTCATTTTTTTGTTTTTGATTTTTTATATGTATTATCAATGTAATTGTAGTTTTTGGTTTGTATACCCTATAAGAGTACTCTGTTGGGTGGTTAATAAATATTATTATTATTATCATCACGGTTAAGGTTATTGGGGTGCTTAGAGATCTCTATAGATTCGCGGATTTTGCGACCATAGTAATGGTTAGTACGGGATAGGATCTTAGTAGAATTAAATTTGATATGGTGCCCGGTTTCCAGCCTATGCTCGGCATGTGCAGAACCAGCTACGCGCAGCAACCTAATACAACGCTCATACTCAGAAACACGAGTGCCGACGGACTAGTGACGCGGTTCCAGCTCGGAAACCCAGAAGCAAATAGTATGAACCACGACCGCGGAAGTCTACGTACCAGATTAATGATAAACGTGTTTAACTTCTAGATAATCAATATACTGCTTAAACTTGTTTCTGAATATATTTAACTTATACTCTGCGTGTAATTTACTAATAAACACGGAGTTATTTTTTTTTCGAAGCCTCGTTTTGATTCTCAGCAGTCGATTATTATTAACTTACTAGCTTATCACGGAATCGAATCCAAAGGTTGTTTTCCCGGAAGATTTTCATGGATTTTCTTCCTGTTTAAAGCGACGGGAGACAATCAGCAATCAAAAATCTAAAGTCGGACCAAGCGGCCGTAATAACAATAATAATACAGTTTGCCAATGTCCTCTGTAATTGATATTAAGCGGTAGGGCGTTGTTTTAATCCTTTCATGATCGCCTATTAATTAAATAAGCTATGAAAGCTAATCTTTTCACTCTTTAATATTTTCTGTCCACTGCATGTTTGAAAACTGTGTAATCCTGGCTCCCTTAAGCCCTATAATATCCAAAGAATCAAGCAGTTAAGCATTTATAAACGAATTTTTCAACGCGATGTACATTTATTTTTCCTTAATTACTGCTGAAATACATAAAAAAATTTTACTATGAAATCGATTAGTAGTTGTTGGCATCGAGCTAATTTCGATTAGAATCTAGGGTGTTCATCGGATTCGTATGCAGTCGTTGACAGCGCAGTGAACAGCATATTCGTCTAGAGTACAGCAGAAAGTCGTGATTTTAAATTTAAATCAAGGCTAAATTTATTAATAAAACTTGCTTTCTAATTGGTTAATAATTAAGAACAGATCAATATTAATTAATGAAATATTGATGTTGTTGAACAATGATAGCTGATAAGGTGTTTGAGAAACGCATCTGTACCTAGATATCACTAGTACAGTGTACTTATATATACGTAAATATTTTAAAAGCTTTAAAATTAGAGAACCCCCAAGATAGACGCCTTAAACCTAGGATTTACCGATTTGATGTGATAAATGTTTGCAAAATTGTGTCAATTATTTAATTTTGGGTTTTGATTAAGTCAAAGCAGTAAATATTAAGATTTATCAGTTGGAATTGTTAAAACCAAGTTTAGGTAAGTCAATATCGAACATATTAACGAGGATTCGCAGAAAAAAGAGAAAAACGCTAACAAAATAGATTTTTTTATTTTACGTACTAAAATGCTTTGAAATGTTTATTCTAAAAATATGAAATGTTGCTTATAGGTATAGGAAAATATGTTTGCATTCTGCGTATTATTTACTCGTTAGTCTTTTTTTAAGAGCTTGAGAACTCAAAATGATAATACAAGACAGAAATATTATTGGAATAAAATTTTTTAATTATAATCTGGTAGATAATTTCATGGCATTTATTTTTTAAATATGATTTCCGGCCTATGTCCGCCGCGGCTACGAGTTACATGGTCCATTCGATCAGTCCGATTTTTGATTACTTTTTCCAATAAATCTGGCCGTATGGTGTCAATGGTGGCTTGAATATTGGCTTCCAATGCTTCAAGAATTGCTGGTTTGTCTGCATAAACCAATGATTTCACATAGCCCCATGAAAAGTAATCCAGAAGCGTTAAATCGCACGAACGAGGGGGCCAGTGAACAGGACCACTTCTGGAAATTATGTTGTCACCAAATTGATTTTGCAATAAATTGATTGTTAAGCGCGCTGTATGGCAAGTTGCGCCGTCTTGTTGGAACCAAATGTCGTCGATGTTTAGTTGATTAATTTTTGGAAACAAAAATTCAGTCAGCATGGCTCGACAGCGGTCGCTATTCACTGCAAAGGCAGCTCCTTCCTCATTTCGAAAGCAATAAGGACCCCCAGCGTGTAAACCGCACAAAACAGTCAATTTTAATGGATGTAATGGCGATTTGTTAATGGCTTGAGGATTATCTTAAACATAGACAGGTGCTCCGAAGAAATGACTCTTGCACTAGGTGATGTTTGTCCACATCGCATAACGATATCCAGGTGCTATAGAGAATTCCAAAGGAGAAATTTTGCTGTGGAGGATGCTGAGAGGTCGGGAAGGCCACGAACGTTAGTTATGGAGGAAAACGTTACTACTGTGAGGAAAATGCTTTTCGAGGACAGGCAAGTGACCTACCAACAGACAGAGGGTACTTCAGGCCTAAATGCACCAGCAATTCGTTCGATTCTGCATGATCGTTTGCATGTGAAGAAACTTTGTTCTCTCTGGGTGCCACATCGACTGACTGAAGAGAAGATGACACGACGTGAGACTTGGCTGTTGTATTACGATGTGCCGACCAAAGCTCATAACAAAGTTTGGGTCTTTGATGATGAGGACACACCCGTAGTTGTCAGAAAATCCCGATCTGTAAAGAAGAAAATGACAGCTGTATTTTTGAAATCGAGTGGAATTGTGGAACGCGTCGTTTTGGACACACAGAAGACAGTCACAGCTAAGTGGTATACTGAACAGTGCCTGCCTAAAGTCATTGGATCTATGAAGAACCTGCGGTCAAAGTCAAGAATGGACGAATCACGATAATGCTCCAACTCACCGTGCCAAAGCCCTACAGTCCAGATCTTGCTCCCTGCGATATTGCACTGTTCCCGCATGTGAAAAGAAAGCTAAAAGGGAGGCGGTTTTCCAGTGATGAGGACCTTCTGCGAGCTTGGGACAATGAGTGTGCTTTACAAAACTGTATTGCAAAACTTTCCTAATACTCTCTGTATTAATCATTTTTTTCTTACCGTTTAATTTCTAATTTTTGGTTTATGATTTTGCATGAATGCATCGATATTAGTAAAAACAGAGACGTTACGTAGTCAATATACTACTAAACGCCGATAAAAATAGTGGTTTTATTTATTATTTTTTAATAAAAAGTCAGGAAATGTATAAGGTCTGAAATAGTAAACGAATAATATTGTTTACTATTTGGGTATTGGAGACATTATTATTTTGCAATCTGTTTTGTTGTTTTGTTTTTTTCGAAATTAAATTTTGATATAAGTATGTCTATCAATCCATGAATCATACTTATTGTATGTTGCAACTTATGTTGTATCAGATGTGTTGACCTACTTTTCATAGTTGTATCAATATATACTTCCTTTTTATATTAAAAATACAAATTTGTTATTAGTTTTTTTTAAATAGTTAACTCTGAGAAATTTAAACTTTCGTTGACTTGTGTGCTAGTTTGTATCGAATTAATATAATTTAAAAATGCATTTAAGTATGTCTTTGTTCCTGTAATACATGTTATAATGTTATCTACATACTTATGCTAACGAAAATAAGCAAAAACATTATCTTTTTCACTGCTTTAACTTGGTGTTATTTATACCAAGTTCATTACATATTGTATAAAATATGTAAGTATAATGTATATTATATATGTACTTTGGCTTATTTTAAACATCTGAAGAAGTCATTGTGTGGTGAAAGAATTATTATATCCAATAATTAAAGAATAAAATAAATGAAAATTTAAGCAATCTATGTAATTATATAATATATAATATTATTTATATTAAGTTGTCTTTACTTTTTGAATTTCATTTGATGCTGAAATAAATGGATGAATTTTATTTAAACGATTACTATATTTTTGCTATATATATATATGTATATATCCCGATTGCATTATCGAAATATATAGTCTGTTGCACAGCGGAATATTTTTAAAATAGTAATTCTTAGTGGCGCCATCTATTAAAAAAATTTGTGTCGGTAAGGTAGATCTTTCACTAATGCTATGTCAAAATATCATGACATTTGCATCATTAGAAGCAGAAAAATTGCGCATAAAGTAACAGTGTGTATTTGGCATTGGTCGAAAAATGAATTTTGAACAAAGATCTAATATCAAGTTCTGTTTTAAACTCGGCAAATCGGTTAATTTGATGAAAATAGTGTATAATATTGCGTGTTTGTTACGTACGAGTATTTATGAGTGGTTTAAAGACGGATTTAAAGACGGTCGTACGGACATAAACGATGACGAACATCCTGGAGCAAAAAAATCTGTGGTTACGGAAAGTAACATCAAACTCGTAAGTGAATTTATCAAAAATGCGCCGAAATTCTCATTGCGATACGTGGTAATGGAATTAAATATCTCCATAAATTCAATTTATTGCATTTGGGACTGAGAAAGATTTGTACAAGGTTTGTACCACGCAAGCTAATCGAATTCGACATTGTAGAGACTTGATTAAAGATTCAAAAAGGGATGAAAGCTTTAGGCATTTTATTGTAACTGACGATGAGATGTGGTGTTTTCAATATGACCCAGAAACCAAGCGTCAAATCTCTGAGTGGAAGCATCCAAACGAAGAAATACCGGAAAAAAGCCGTTTGGAGAAGTCAAAAGTGAAGACAATGTTGAATTGTTTTTATGATTCGAAAGGCATAGTGCACAAAGAGTTCGTACCAACTAGTCAAACAATATATTATCTTGGCGTTATGAAGCGTCTTTTGGCAAGTGTTCGTTATGTGCGCCCTCAATATCGTGAAAATGGTAGTTGGTGTTTGTCATGGTAATGTACCATCTCATCGCTAGACGCTTAGCACTGTTTTTCTAACTACAAATGGCATTTTAATCATCAACCATTCACCGCATTTGCCCACTGTGAATTCTATCTATTTTCCAAACTACATTTGCTGATGAAACGACAGCGTTATGCCGACGTGGAAGTTACTAAAAAGACGTTGACACCGATCTTGAAGCACATCCCTAAAGATGAACTTAAAAATTCATTCGACATTTATTTGACCGTGCAAAACGTTGTATTGAAGCCGAAGGCGACTACATTGAATAAAATTAATGAATTTTACCAAGATAGTAACCTTCTGTTTTTATTTTAAAAAAGTTCCGTTTTCTCTGAAATGGACTGTGTATTTTTGCTTAATACAAATAATAATTACCTACAGCTACTATGTATTTGCAATATTCAAGCGCTCAATCTATTGTGAATAATAAAGTAAATGTTTTAGTGTCCACAACTAATTAATTTTTTAATGGTTTGTAAATAGGAATTAATATTACTTGTCTAGATGATCAATATAGAATGGTGCTATGAAAATCTCCTGACTCTTACACAACAAAAGCACGCGTGAATAAGTATTATTAAGTATAATAATTTGGTGGTACATTACAATAACTTATTTTAATTATTACGTCATTTTTAATTAATAATAAATGAGAATTCTATATCGTATGACATTTTTATATAATTAGTCATGGAAATTCAAACATGCAAACATTTGTTTATAAAAAATGTTCTAGGAATCTGTGGGAATCATTTCGAGGTAACGGATATTGCTTAATAAAAAATTAGGGAATTCTAAATGTGATCGGATTTCTCTTATTTTAAGATATAAACTCTGATATCTAATTTATACTGAACCCTAAATATATTATTAAACGAATACACACAAGTGCTTTTGCGTACACTTTTATTTGTCTTGTTTGATAAGTAGTGAGAATGGAAAAGAAAAACGAATTTTTTAAATACAAAATAATTTTTATTTTTCAATATATTCTCCTAAAAGAGCAATACATTTATTCAAACGGTGCTCCAATACCCTTATGCCATCTCTAAAATACGATTCCGGAAGGCTTGCAAAATACTCATTTACGAAGATGATAAGCTCGTCGTTAGACGAAAATTTCTTTCCACCTAGTGCCGTTTTCAATTTTGGAAAAAGGTGGAAGTCGGAAGGGGCTAGATCCGGCGAATAAGGCGCATGCGGTACTAATTGGAAATGCAAGTTGTGGATTTTGGACATCGCAACTGTGCTGGTATGCGAGGGAGAGTGATCTTCCTGGCCGTTTAGCACGAATCTCTCTATTTAATTTTTGTAGAAGTTCTGCATAATATTGTCCCTTTATTGTGGCACCTTTCTAAAGGTAATCAATGAGCAAAATGCCCTTTGAATCCCAAAAAATTGATGCCATTACCTTGTTTGCCGATAAAGTGGTTTTCGCTTTCTTTGAAGGTGCAGAACCACATTCTAACCATTGTTTCGACTGTTGTTTAGTTTCGGGTGTACTGTAGTGTATCCAAGTTTCACCGCAAGTAACAAATCGCCTACAAAAATCAACCGGATTCCGCTTATAAAGGTCCGTACACTCATTGGAAATGCGCAAACGAGTGAACTTTTGATCAGTCGTAAGCAATCGCGGCATCCATCTTGCCGAAAGCTTGGAAAGGCCCAATTCTTTCGTTAAAATATGGTGTACGCGTTTTGTTGAAATGTTTACCATGTCTGCTACCTCTCTCACTTTGATGATCGTCGATCTTGCGTAATAATATTATGGATTTTTATAATTATTTCCTTAGAAGTCACGATTTTGGGTGCTCCAGAGCGCGCTTCATCAATACAGCTTTTTATACCACGTTTAAATTCATTTACCCATCTACTTATTGTGGCGGATGATGGAGCAGATTCACCTAATGTTTCCCGTAACTCATCTTTTATTTCGGTAGCTTTCATACCCTTAATTACGAAGTATTTAATCACCGCACGATACTCTGCTTTTTCCATTTTAACAAAACGGCGTGTTGCATCTTTTTCAATCGCTGCCAAAAATAAACTAATCAACCAATTTATCTAAATATCGAAATGTAAACATATAAATAGGCTAAATTACAATGCATTTGTTTTACCAATTAGAGCGCCACCTATGTGTCATTCTCACTACTTGTCAAACTATCCTCGTATATATATACGAGGATAGTTTGTCAAGTAGTGAGAATATATATATATATATATATATATATATATATATACATAAAGGCTGTTTCAAATTTCGCGTTTTTTTAAAGAATAAATAAACACATAATTTGCATTCAAGTATCAGGTATAACATTTATATGCGAAAAATAATATCTGCCAAATAGGCTCCTCGTGCAGCTCCATAGACGTCCACTCTTTTGTTAAAATTTTCAATGACATTCTGACATAATTGTATATTATTATATTACAATAAACCTATATTATCTATATTATATTACAGTAAAAAATTTTCAAAAAAAGAATTTTGATTTCATTTGATTTGTTGAGGTAATTAAAAATAACATAAAACGTAAAAATTTCTCAGAAAGAATTCACAATTTAAATATTTTATATGTTTACTAAAGTCATGCAGTCTGTACATGTTAATTTAACCGATACGAATATCTAATTTCTATACGTGTTTAGATAGTATTTTTATGAACTTTGGAATTAAAAACTTGAAAGTGTATTCTATGAATTTATATATCTTTGATCTCTAAATTCAAAAATTAAGATGTAAAAACTGTCACAAAAGTGTGACTATACGTACTTATAGTATAAAGGAATAAATGGTGTAATTACAATAATTATTGTTTATGTATTAGCACTGCAACAATAAACAGTAATATTATAAAAAAAGCGGGGATGTCTTTGGACCTAACTGTAATGCAAAATGATATGACATGTATTTATTATTTTGAAATAAAATAAAAATAAGACAATATAACAAAATAAAAACTTAAAATTAAACATTGTTTTTATTATCTTTTAAAATTGACGACGAAAAACTAAATGTTAGGATAGGTACGAGCATTTCTATTGATAGCATAACACGATATATAAAGTAATTTGGCAAACAAGAATACAGAAAATTAAATCTAATAATAATACTTACAGGAAACCAGAAAAAATTTAACTTGAGATCTGCATCGTTGATAACATAGCGAATTATTATTAATTCCTATGAGTTCATTGTAAAATGTAGAGGAAAAGGTATAGTGTTTAACAATATTAGTAATTTCATTGGAAATACTGAAAATGGGTATTGCTCTTGCTATCAATACGTTAGCGAACATTTAATTTATTACCTTCATCTTTAAATTATTCATTTGTAAGATTTAAGATTATATAAAAAGCGTTTGACATTATTATTACTTAACTGTATAAAGTCTGATAAATATTTATCAATTTAATGTTCAATCAATGAATATTATTAATTATATCATTGAAGGTATGAATAAGCAAATTTAAAATTTCAAAATAAAGGTTTTATATGCATAAATTCACAGCGTGTATCTGAGAGTTAATTCAATAACTATCGAATGTAATTTTTTTATAAGTTGAATTAACCAATAGTTGGTTAAATAAACTGGAAAAAAATAGAAAATTCTTAAAAATGTAAAATTATTTCACTTCAAATTGTGAGAATTTAAAGATAAGCAACGAATGCTTTTTTTTTAATAAAGTGATCATTCAATATTATTTTCTGGTTGGTTTGTAGAATTTCGAAAGGAAATAACCACGCATTTATATTCGTGTACGTGCATGAGCAAAAATGACGTTTTTAATCACTCCGCGCTCGGTTTACTTATGGTTGGAGCGATATAATTACTTTTACTCCTATCCGAGTGATGGGCGTCTAGTGCTTTCTGGTTACTTTGTATTCTATATATGTATACACACACGCACACGTATTTATATATATATGTAAAGATGTTTCAAATTGCGCGGGTTTTTTTAAGAAAAAATAACATATAGATGGCGCACTGAATTTGTCTGGGTATGTGGGCATTTAAAAAGTGTGATGTATGACATTTATTAAAATGGCTTCGTACACGGTACAACAGCGCGTTCAAATTGTTGAATTATTTTATGAAAATCAGCGTTCTGTGAAGAGAGTTTTTAGAAAATTACGTGAATTTTATGTTTTACATAATTGTCCATCTGAAAGCACTATTGGTCGAATTATTAAAAAATTTCAAGAGACCGGTTCCGTGGAAAATCAAAAAAGTGAAAAATACAGTCGTAGTGGTCGTTCACAAGATCCTGAAATGTCCATTCTGCATGATCATTTCAAACTTTGTTCTCTCTGGTTGCCGCATCGACTGACTGAATAGCAGACGACACGACGTGTGACTTGGTGCCGGGATATGCTGAAAAAGTTTAATAACGGACAATATTGGTATGTGAACAACATCGTGACAGGTGACGAGACTGTGCTGTACTATTACGATGCGCCGACCAAAGCTCAAAACAAAGTTCGGGTCTTTGATGATGAGAACACACCCGTAGTTGTCAGAAAATCCCGATCTGTAAAGAAGAAAATGATAGCTGTGTTTTTCAAATCGAGTGGAATTGTGGAACGCGTCGTTTTGGACACATAGAAGACAGTCACAGCTAAGTGGTATACTGAACAGTGCCTGCCTAAAGTCATTGGATCTATTAAGAACCTACGGCCAAAGTCAAGAATGGACACCTGGTTCCTCCATCACGATAATGCTCCAGCTCACCGCGCCAAAGCCTGCATCGAATGTTTGACCACGATAGGATTGAAACTTCTCGAGCATCCTCCTTACAGTCCTACAGATCTTGCTCTCTGCGACTTTGCACTGTTCCCGCATGTGAAAATAAAGATAAAGGGGGGGCGGTTTTTCAGTGACGAGGACCTTCTGCGGGCTTGGGACAACGAGTGTGCTTTACTCCCTAGTGAAACTTGGCAGAACTGGTTTAAAGATTGATTTCGGAGGATGGAGAGGTGTATTGAGTGTAGAGAAAATTACTTTGAAAAAATTAAATAAACGAAGCTGTATTGCAAAGCTTTCCTAGTACCCTTTATATGTATTTAAAATGCTGCAATATTTTCGGTTTAATTCAATCGTAGTAAATTCGTTTTGTATTTATATCGACTTTATTTTAGATTGCAATATAAATCAAAATGTATTTAAATTATTTGGTAATTGTGTAAATTATACTGTTTTCAAAATTATTGGAATTTTAATTGTTTTAATCATTTAAAAATATATTATTTCACATTGAACTAATGAATATCGGAAAAGCTGTGTAAATTATAAATTTAACTTCGGAAACGTTAAATGAAATATTTGTTTATACTGGACACTAAATCCTAAGAATAAACTGAAGGAAATATATGATAATGCAAAGATGATTTTTGTATTTAAAATAAACAAAAACACATTGGTTAATTGTTTTAAGTTTAAGTATCGGATTATTTTTTAATCAATTATTGGTAACGTAGAAATAAACTTGAGAAATGTGAGTTCGAAGAAAAAATTGGTGTGGATTCTTCAGCATTTAATACATGGGAATGAGCAGGAAAGTTCAAAGAATTTTAGTTAAGAAAAGAACTTTCCAGTTCGAAATTGTGTTTATGTCACAACATAATTCCTTGCCACTACGATACGTTTGGTCTAACGATGATCCAGTCTCCCTGTTTTGATCAAATTCAGAACTCTCCAGTTCTTTAAAATAAGTATCCACAATAGTTTTAACAGAAAATTTCTGATTTTCAAAGTATTTTTTTGAGTGTAGGAGAAGGTTGTAATTCTATGGTGCTAAATCTGGCGAATAGGACGGATATAGCAACAAATCGAACCCTAATTTATTAATTTTTGTGATAGAAACATTTCTGCGGGACCGCGCATTATCTTGTCGAAAAATGAATTTTTTTCTGGGCAAATCAGGACACCTTTTATTAATTTTTTACTTTATCTAAGAGATTTGCATGATATACGTCTGTAATCGATTGGACTTTTGGAAAGTGGCCAATACAAAATTGAAAACGGCACTAGGTGGAAAGAAATTTTCGTCTAACGACGAGCTTATCATCTTCGTAAATGAGTATTTTGCAAGCCTTCCGGAATCGCATTTTGGAGATGGCATAAGGGCATTGGAGCATCTTTGGAATGAATGTATTGCTCTTTTAGGAGAATATATTGAAAAATAAAAATTATTTTGTATTTAAAAAATTCGTTTTTCTTTTCATTTTCACTACTTGTCAAACTACCCTCGTATGTATATTTCACGGTCGCGAAAAAAATACGTTGAATACTATACGTACGGGTAGTATTTCCACTGCAAAAAAAATTAACCATAGATTGTTGAATGACAGTATACTAGATAAACTTCAGAGAAGATATTTATTATTTACTAGTTTTGGAACTGCGCAGTAGTAACCATTGCAATAACTAGAAGTTCGAAAACATAAACAAAAACTTATTCATGTAGATAGATACAAATTAAACTCATATATTACCATTTGCGACTTTTATACTACCGCAGTCGTACTAAAAAAAAGTAAAAATCGCTCACAAAACAGGTACGCGTTTTATCGTTATATTAGCATCAAAAGTTGCTGTAGAAGAAGAGGATGTTTTCTTCAGTTTTCTCAAGTACATTGATCGATTTAAAAAGAGCCAATAACAGAACAGGAAAGGCACTCTAAATTCAGAATCAATTATGAGGCATGATATATTGAATATAATTAAATATTAATTTCTAATCTAAATGTGTATTCTATGTGAGAAAGGATTAATGTTTGAATTTAAAATTGCAATTACAGATTAAATAAAAGGCAAATAATATTGACAATAAGTGAAATATTACCGAGAATATTCCAGGAACTGATCTAGATGTATAAGTAATTATATTCGTTCTAGGAAATAGCAACCGTTGGCTTGTTATAGTAACCTGACAGTATGTGATTCAAACAAAAGAATTTCCTATGCGAATATTGCAATTGGCAGATGTTTTAATAGATAATCGTAGTGTTTAAGATCGAATTGTATTTAAATTTAATAGAAATCATTTAAAAACATGGTAAAAAAATTATTACATATTCGAAGTGTAACGCGTTTAAGCCTTTCAAATATAAATACGAGGGAGCGTTTTTATATTCGCGGAATGGGGGACAAGGGGTGGAAATAAAAAAACCAAATTATTTTTCTTTTTCAATATATTCACCTGCAAGACGGATACATTTTTCACATCTTTCAATTAATTTATTTATACCCTCATAAAAAAATGATTTCTCTTTATCTGCAAAATACGCCGAAACTGCCTCCTTGACTTCATCATCGGCAGTAAATTTTTTACCCCGCAGCTCTTTTTTCATTTTCGGAAACAGGTAATAATCACTCGGGTCCAGGTCTGGGCTGTAGGGTGGGTGATTCACAATTTCGAAGCCCACCTTATGCAGGGCAGCTAACGCAACGCGGCTCTTGTGGACGGGTGCGTTGTCGTGCAAAAGCAGAACACCTTTTGTCAATTTTCCCCGTCTTTTCTCTTTAATGGCTTCTTTTAGTCGCTCTAATATTGAAGCGTAATATTCTCCGGTTATAGAAACACCTTTATCTTTATAATCAATCAACAATATTCCTTCCGAGTCCCAAAATACCGTTGCCATGAGTTTCCCAGCTGATTGTGACACTTTAAATTTCTTGGGAGGTGCTGTGCCCTTTTTATGCCACTGCATGGAGTCTTGTTTGGACTCAGGTTCATAATGATGAACCCAAGTTTCGTCTCCAGTAACAATTCCACTCAATACACCATCCTTGTTTTCATTACAGAGGTCCAAAAATGCGCGCGAACACTACGCGCTGTTGTTTTTGCGGCGGCGTGAGCATTCTCGGCACCCATCTTGCGCTGACCTTAGACATGCCGAGATGATCGTGTAGGATTTTAAAAATTGTTGTATCGGATACTCCAACCATTTCTGCGAGTTGTTTCTTCTTTATCGAGCATTCGAGTACAATTTGTTCAACTTTTTGGATAAGTGCTGGCGTGGTCAAAAAAGGGATTCCCTTCCTTGTTTAAATAAACTATGCCACTTGTACACCATGGTTTTTCCTGGACAAGAGTCGCCGTAAACCAATGACATCTCATTCATTATGGTCGCGACTGATTTTCCTTGCCTGGTAAGGAACTTTATAACGGCACGATATTCGATTTTTTCCATATTTCACTTTTCACTCTTGATTATGTTACTTGGTTGACGATAGCTCAAAGACTAACTGTCTAATAATAATGAAACTTCGTATTTATACTAATCATGAGTCGCTGCACAGGCCACGCCCCCAATGCGCCTACTCACCCCTCTACAACCCGCTCGTTCCGCGAATATAAAAACGCTCCCTCGTAATTAATAAAAATACGAATTTCAACACTATCAACCTCGTCGAAACTCGCTCTCAATTAATAAACAGTCATCACAACGAAACTAATAAACGTAGCAATTCGAAATCTATTAATTGATGAATTTAATAGATTAGAGTAAAATGAGACAATATTGATTTATAACAAAAATAGCATTAATTACGATTTGTCATTTATATTGAAGATATTTTCATCTGTGATTGTAGAAACAATTTTTTAATTCCCGAAAATTTAAATGACAAATTTTGTTTACACCAACTTGACCTAGTATGCAATAAATATTTTATAAGTGCTATAAAATATGGAACTTAGAAAGTAACAAGAAAGCATTTAAACCCATTCAATATTAGCACTTGCTGTAAAACAAATAACGAATTATTAGACTGACAATAAAATGATATGTAATATTATATTCATTGTATTATATTTGATGCATTGGGTATGCTTTATGCTGACATATTACTAGAGTAAATATTATTATTTTTTTGCATTAATAACAAACAATATTACGTTTATTCGATGATTTAACGAATTAACTTATTATTGCATATATTTATGCGAGGTGTAATTAATAAAATTGATAGTATTCCATTGTAATTGTTTTAAAATTGTAGATCTGAAAGTAATTATATAGTAAATTATAGAAACGTAATAAGTATTTGTATAAGTTATTATTTATATTTACACTGAAGATTAATTAACATAAACTAATTAAATTTATTAATTATCAATACTTAAACCTTTTATGTTATTTAGTATATGCGACTTCTTTACGGCACGTTTTTTACATTAGTTCTAATGTGGTTTCTGCACAAGTAATAACTGTGCTTAATTTACCCTTATTATGTGTTTCCATAATGCAAATTATGGTACGTTAGATTCGAATACCATGGTTCGCCGTAATCGAATAGTAAAGGCACATGCCCAGTAGGTATGAAATCATGAGTTTGTGTCTCACCGCATTACCAGGTCGGCTGAAAAGTCCCCGGTCTGACACATAGATGGCGTTACTGTTATTAAATCCATATATTTTTTAGATAGTACTAACCTTCAAACGAAACGTGTCAAAATTTGACAGCAATCCGACTATTAGTTACTGAGATATTGCGTTAAGAGTGAAGCTACTTTTGTTATTTAAAAAAATGGAAAAAAAGAATTCCGTGTGCTGATAAAGTACTGCTTTTTGAAGGGAAAAAATACCGTTGAAGCAAAAGCATGGCTTGATGAGAAGTTTCCGGACTCTGCGCCAGGAAAATCAACCATAATTGATTGGTATGCTAAGTTTAAACTTGGTGAAATGAGCACCGAAGACGGCGAACGCAGTGGACGACCAAAAGAGGTTGTCACCGACGAAAACATCAAAAAAGTTCGCAAAATCATTTTAAATGACCGTAAAGTAAAGTTGATCGAGATAGCTGACATCCTAAAGATATCAAAGGAACGTGTTGGACACATCGTGCGTGAATATTTGGGCATGCCGAAGCTCTATTTAAAGTGGGTGCCGCGCGAGCTCACATTCGATCAAAAACAACAACGAGTTGATGATTCTGAGCTGTGTTTGAAGCTGTTAAATCGTAATAAAACCGAGTTTTTGCGTTGATATGTGACAATGGATGAAACATGGATTCATCACTACACTCCAGAGTCCAATCGACAGTCAGCCGAGTGGACTGCACGCGATGAACCGGCTCCAAAGCCTGGAAAGACGCAACAGTCAGCTGGAAAAGTTATGGCGTCAGCTTTTTGGGATGCGCATGGCATAATTTTCATAGATTATCTTAAAAAGGGCCAGTCCATCAACAGCGACTATTATACAGCGTTATTGGACCGTTTGAAGAACGAAATCGCAAAAAAACGGCCCCATATGAAGAAGAAGAAAGTGCTTTTTCACCAAGACAATGCTCCGTGTCACAAATCAATGAAAACAATGGCCAAATTAAGTGAATTGGGTTTCGAATTACTTCTCCATCCACCGTACTCTCCAGATGTGGCCCCCAGCGACTATTTACTGTTTGCAGACCTCAAGAGAATGCTCGCCGGGAAGAAATTTAGCAGGGATGAGGAGGTGATCGCCGAAACTGACGATAATTTCGAGGCTAAAGACAATTCGTACTACAAAAATGGTATCGAAAAGTTGGAAGAACGCTATAATCGGTGTATCGCCCTCGAAGGCAACCATGTTGAATAATAAAATCGAATTTTGCCAAAAAACTGTCTTTTACTATGGTAGACCGGGGACTTTTCAGTTCGACTGTTATATATACGATGTCAAAAGCGGTAAATTTTTTTTTCTGTGCCTACTGTTGTTTGGTTTCAATGTTCGGACGAGAATATTGAATGAATACTAAGCAGGGTGAGAGTTAGTAAACTAGTAAAAGGGGGAAATAAAAAAATCATTTTAGAGAGAATAACTTCATATCAATTCTTAAACAATACTAGTATTATAACGGAGCATCGAAAAATACGAGGAATGCTTCAAAAGTTTTTGAAATTTGTCTATAATTTTTTTAGTTCCTCGATTTGCATTAAAACTCCATATAGTTTTTAAATATAATCTTCATTTAAGTGAATACACTTATTCCGTTTTTAAAAAAGTATATAAAATGGATATGAAACGACCTCCTGACCGAATTCTTGAATAACTGCTTTTATAATGTTAGTAGTATGAGGCGAGTGTTAATGTGATGCGAAATGATCCGGTCTTTTTCCTTGAATTGAGGTTTCAGTAAATCTCAGTAGTGATGATTATCTTTCTTGGAACCAATTCACAGTAGCCGACGGTGTCTTTGTCCCATTGGATGTACATCAGCTTAAGTAAATATCAGAGTTTGCTCGGAGAATTGTCTTTTTATTAGGGCTTAGCCATTCTTTTCAGTTCTCGAAGTTAACATGAAGTCACTATTTTTTGCATATATATAGGTGCGTATATGGTTACGTCGATATTTGTCGTTTCGCTCATAATATGCAGTAATTGAACACCCAATATTTGCACTGGATATTTGGAATTCAATTATTGTATGTGTCGATCGAGTTGATTGGCGTTGATCGTCATGAATTAAAACGTTTAGAGGACTTGGTCAAAGTCTGAGAATGTTCCTGAACGTTTTTCAAATCGAGAGAATCATTTCTGTGCTGTATTCGCCCCAAATACGTATTCTTCGTAAATGACACAAACGATTCCAGTGGCTTCTTTCTTTTCTGATGCATTAACTTCTCTGTTAAATTGGACCAAGTGGATATGTCAGAATTGCTCGTTTCCAATCCTTACTTACATTCGTCTGTCGTTTTAAACATCCTCCGTGAAGTTACAAACTAGATAAGATATGTTAAATATTTGAAATATAAGATACGTTTTCACAGTTATTTCGGCAAACCGAGTGCGCCTTGGGGAAAATGTTCTTATCTGAACAAAACGACCGGTCTACATCTAATGATGTAATAATTGCATAATTGAAATAACCTTGAAAACTAATTAATAGATCTGTAAAGACACTTTCACAAATTTGTGCTAATATGGTAAAATCTTGATCTAAAATACTTTAAAATTTTTCTAAAACACAATAATTTCTTGCATCTTCTATAAAGTATAGCTCTGAGTATACAGCATTGAGTATTTGCTCTGATTTCACAAATGACAATTGATGGATTTTATAATTTTTCTATTCCCTCCGCTAGTCCGCCGTAATTCTTGTGAATGAAATTTGTTTCGACTTGATTATTTTGAAATTTTGCCTGGTTTCTCTTGATAACTACAGCTTCTTTCTAGATTTAAAACCTCTCCATTTATATCCTCAAAATATTTATGATAGGAAAATGCTGCCTGTAAACATTCTTTCCGTTTTCCAACGTGTACGAATCAGAGATATGCTGACACAGTCTGTGAAATTCTTGAGTACGTTTGAAGGACTTGCGAAACACCGCCCTTGTATTTGCAATTAGTGCATTTACCTCTGGATAACATCTACGAACGATTTTACACGTAACAGAATGCGTAGTTGTGGTGGCGTCAGTATCTTAAATATTAAGACTTGGAGTTGAATTTGATGGATCCTGTGGTTGATTAACTTAATCACTAAGGTTGATATATAACCCCTTTCCACATTAACTTTCGTAATTCTGTATACGCATTTCGACAACTAAGTTGTCATCATCAGCAGATAATGGCAAAGCGTCGTACCTGGTAAACCACGGCGAAAAATACCGTACGCGATCCGCACCGTTGAGAACCAAAATGTACACTGTGTACATTTTGGTTCTCAACCGTTCTCAACGGTACAGATCGAGTACGGAGTTTGTTTTCGTACAGGTATTCTTCGCCGTGCTTTCCCAGGTGCGACAGTTTGCAATTATCTGCTGATGATGACAACTTAGTTGTCGAAATGCATATACAGAATTACGAAAGTTAATGTGGAAAGTGGTTATCTATCAACCTTAGTGATTAAATTAAGACTTGGCTTCTTGAAAGTTCAAATTTTGATATTACTTCGGCAGTACATTGTTTTACTGTTATGGAAGCTAGTAAGATTGTAGATGACGACTGATGTGATTCCATTGTACGTACCATAACATTAACAACAGAATTTTTTTACAATCTGTTGTTTCGTCCACACATAACCATAGTTTCTTATTTATTTCAATACGCTCATGAACAGATAATATAAAATTTGGAAACATTTTCCGACTAGGTAATATATATACAGTTCGCTTATTTATTCCCAAATGAAATAAATGACTCGTCGTTTAATAAAGTAGACGATAAATTACACTATTTAATCGAATAGAAATTGTTCATTCGATCGTACGCCTTTTTTTATAACTGTGCTTTGCGCTCGTTTACACTCACTTTCCGTCCAGTACATGAGAGATATATCGCAAGCTATACATTTGATTTTTGAGTCATCGTAAATTAAATCCGGTTAATTTTTAATAAACTTATTCATTGCGTCTGAAAATAGCTGTTTTCTCGAACTACGAAACTGCGAAATTACTACATACAACGTACAACAGTCCAGTCAGAAGTCTACGCATTCGCGGCCGACATCGTCATTCCATGAGCAAATTATAACTGAGAATCGAGAACGTTTACCGAGCTTTATGTACGTACGCTTATTACGTGCGCTGCGTATTCACATTTTTATTAATAAATAAAATAATTTTTGCATAAATTTACAAAGTTATTTAATAAAACAATTATATGACATTAAAATAACTGACTATTCTTTCAATTTTTTTCAAGGCACTCTAGTTTTTGAAAATAAAAATGTTATGAAATCATGCCTAAACCTGGTATTGTTTATTGAGAAAGTGCGTATAGGTTACTATATTTCTATATATTTTGTTTGAGACATGTTCAGAACTGTTTACTAAAGGGTGTTTCAAATAGCGCGTCGTTTTTTAAGAATAAATAAAATATAGATGGCGCACTGAATTTGTCTGGGTATGTATGACATTTATAAAAATGGCTTCATACACGGTACAACAAATTGTTGAATTATTTTATGAAAATTAGCGTTCTGTGAAAAGTGTTTTTAGAAAATTACATGAATTTTATGGTTTACATAATCGTCCATCTGAAAGCACTTGGTCGAATTATTAAAAAATTTCAAGGGACCAGTTCCGTGGAAGATCAAAAAAGTGCAAAATATAGTTATAGTGACCGTTCACAAGAAAATATTGATTTGGTTCGTGAAAGTGTTGCTGAAGATCCTGAAATGGCCATTAGACAACGCTCACAACAACTTGGACTTAGTGGATCAACAACATGGCGTATTTTACACAAGGATTTAGCTATGAAGGCATATAATGTTCAAATAACACAGGAACTGAAGTCATTAGATCATTGAAAACGTCGTTCATTTGTCAATTTCATCAATGAACAATCAGCTGATTTTTCTCAAAAAAGAATGTTTTCCGATGAGGTAGATTTTGAATCTGGTGGCTATGGTAATGAACAAAATTGCCGTATCTTGGGTGAGGAAAATCCACGAATTATTTATGAGAAACCTATGCATCCTAAACGAGTTACTGTTTGGTGTACATTATGGTCAGGTGGTGTAATTAGACCTTACTTCTTTGAAAATGGTGAAGCTGTAACTGTCAATGGTGATCGATATCGTCGGATGATAACCGAATTTTTGTGGCCTGAATTAATGAATATTGATCTAGAGGATACACCTTACTTTGCACACGAATCAGTCAAGAAACGGTGATGTTAATTGTCCATCAAGATCATGTGATTTGACACCGTTAAACTATTTTCTTTGGTGTTATGTGAAAAGTCACAAAACAATCCACAATCAATTCCTGCTTTGAAAGATGAAATTATTCGTGTCATTGGTGAGATGTCAAAATGTCATTGAAAATTTTAATAAAATAGTGAACGTCTGTGGATCTGCAAGAGGAGGCCATTTGACAGATATTATTTTTCGCATATAAATGTCATAACTGGTACTTCAATTACCAATAAAAAGTTTTCGAAAGTGAATACAAATTATGTGTTTTATTTATTCTTTAAAAAAATTGCGAAATTTGAAACATCCTTTATATGATATGACGATCAAAAATGTTGAAATTATTGTACCTCTGCGTAATTAAATATATTATATATAAATAACTGATATAAAGGAATTAATATTCAATATCGTTTACTTATTGGAGTATTTTATACGCTATTGTTTTAGGAGTTTAATTCCAGTATACTCCTAATATTTAATCTTCAAATACAATGTAATACATTCCGGAATTAGATTATGTACACTGCCTTGAAAAATTCATGTTGTTTTGTTTTCTATCAGTGTGGATTAGATAGATTTCTCTATACAAGCAGTTTTTGTGCCATTTCTAGTTACAATAAATGTTTTATTCTTTTGTCGATCTATTTATTGCAAACTATATCATGTAAAATATATGTTTATAAGTACATAACGTGTGCATCTGTTGTATTTAACTAGTATTATATACGTAAGTAAACATCAAATAGTCGCAAGTGAAATACAACTGCAAACAAAGATTTTGACACGAAACCGTGTTTGTCCTTTTGTCAGAAAACGTAAATGGATGAAGACAGAAAAAATTTAGTGACTCTACGATAAGATAGTGTTTCGTACCATTCGAGATGTTCTTCAAAAAAGATTTTTTCAGTTACAGTTGCGATCTTGAAATAAAATCGTGCATTATAACATAAATCAATTATTGTGTGCTGACTTAAAGATAGCAGAGAATGGCTGCCGGAGAGGAAGTTGTTGCTTCCTTTGTTATGTAAGCCTTAAATAACTATTATACTCATAATATACATAGTCACTATTTTCTTTATTAATATTCTTTTATGTATTTTTCGAAAGAAATAGAAGATTTACACATACACTATCGTTCTTGGAAGTTTGGCCAAGGAAAGAAGTTTTACAATACCTTAATTCAATCAGTTCTATTGCATTCAACGATGATAATTTTAATATATATCTAAAAAACATCTAACTGAAACAATGAAAGTATTGCGAATAAAGGATGTAACATATTATATCCCGAAATACTAACAGTATTTGCACCGGGTTATGCTAATCTATTTATTAGACACGTCTTATCGATGGGACCAAGCAGGCAAAGATTTTGTTGTATACCCTCTCTTACTTAGGGACTCGTCCTTACCCTGCTTGATCATTTAGGAAATCTTAATGCGATTTTAGTTTTTGTTTGAATATTATTGTGGTGGTACAGTAAGTGAATAACAGTTGTATTTCTAAACGATCCAGCATAATAAATTTGCATAAAAAAGGTTATGCCGGTAGGTAAATCAGTCGAAAATTCAATCTAGTCGGCATTCGTCGATGTCAAGAAACAGGTGGCTTACAGGACCGTGGCCATCTAGGTTCGTCATGAATAACCACCCCAGCAGATGATTGTATATTACAACTAACAAGCAAACGAAATTGCAGAAAAACAGCAATCGATTTTAGTTACTACGGTCGAACGCCGATGGGCGGAAGAAAATTTATACGGTCGCGTGGCTGCTTGTAAACTATTGCTACCCCTAGGTAGCCGATTGAAAACGCTATATTGGGCCTGAGGCATCAGGATTAAACAGTGGGAAAATGTTTATGGCCTAACAAATCAAAATTTAAAGTGTTTGGTTAAAACAGGAGTATTTGTCAGATGTTTTGCTAATGAGAGAATACTTCCCGAATGCATTACACCAATAATAAAATATGAAGGTGATTCAGTTACAATTTGGGGTTGCTTTTTTTATTCCGGAACAGGAATTTTGCACTAAATTGAAGGGCTAATGCGGAAACAGCACTACCGCGAAATATTAGAATCCCATGTTATTCCTTCTGGGCCGTCAGTAATCGCTGCTTTTACGCATGATAACGAACCGAGCATGCTGCACTTTGCAAGTTATAAAATGGTCATCGCAGAGTGCAGATCTAGCATTATCGATCTTGTTTCCGAGGAACAGCTCTGGAATATTCTCCAACAAAAATAGAGTAACATCCCATGCGACACACTTAGAAAACTAATCGAAAAGTGGCTAGCGGCATTGAAGCAGTTATTAATGCAAAAGATTGCCTCCTTTATGAAAACAATATTTAATAATTTTGTCAATAATGAATAGTGAAAAATAAAATTTCCGTTAGATATTGATAGTTGTCATTCTCTAGAGTAATAAATTTATTTTTTTTAGTATTAGTTGCTTGTTATTCTTAGATTTCCTAAACTTTGTTACTTAGCTAAATTTCAATGGACGGTAGTGTATATGGTTTCTTGTTTTACATTAAGTTTGTGTTGAGAAGTTTAAATGAACTAGAGAGCCTCAATTACACTTTTTATCATATTAATACTAATTGATAAATTCCAGTGCGTACTCATCACTTATATACGAATAAGTACTTCGAAGTTGAAGGTCCCTGCTTTGAGCGTTTATTGTAACATTGCGAAGAATGAACGATAAAACATTTTCTAGTAGAAATTTGCATTCTTGTTTATTTCTATTTTAAAAATTAAATATTGTTTATTTCTTTTTAACGCTCAAATATTAATTACTAACAGTTTTCGAAAGTGAAAGCAAATACAGCACGACCATCATATCCTTGGACAAAAATCTACTGCGCATCGTAGGCGTGCCGGGTGGTACACTCCGAGTCATCGGTAAGCTGTTTGTGTCCTCAGTGTGCTTATGATCGTTGCGTGGTTAAGTTGTTAAGTTACGGTTAGTCAAAGTGAGTAATTGAGGTCTTGCATTATAATTGGTTATTATTTGTTTTATTTATTATAATTAATAATGTCCAACTTAGGAGGTGGAAAAGGACTGCATTCACAAACCCGTGAAGTCGTGTTTAATGTTTTTAAGTTTTTAAAGACAATTTCAGATAACGAAACAGACATAAGAAATCGTACAAAAAGCGAATTAAAGGAATACGTAGCAAGAGCAACTGGTGTTTCAAGAGCTTATGTCTATAATATTTTAAAAGAGGGGAACGAATATCAAGCAGAACCAGAACGAAATGAGAAAGAGAACACAGAACAACTACCAGTTTTCAAATCGCCAAAAAAGAAAAGATCGAGGAAATGTTTAGTAATGGATTCAATAGACGACATTGACCTATACCAAATAAAACATATTATTTATAATTTCCACAAGACAAATAATCAGCGGATTACTATTAAAAATTTACTACAAAAACTTAAAGAAGATATAAATTTTCCGGGCGGCCGAGAATCCTTAAGAAAAATTATAAAGAAGCTTGGTTTTAGATTCTGTGCTACACAAAACAATCGCAAGATATTACAAGAAAAACCAGATATCAGAAACATTCGTACAAATTTTTTACGAAAAATAGATGTATATCGACGGCAAAATCGTCCAACTATTTATATGGATGAATCCTATATTCATAGCGGCCATACAAAATCGAAAAGTTGGACAGACAAGTCAAGAAATGGGTTATTTTCGACAATCTCCAAGGGCCAGCGTTTAATTATGTTGCACGCTGGAGAGAACCATGGATTTGTAGAAAACGCTTTGTTACTTTTTAAATCCGGAACAAAATCCGGTGATTACCATCACGAAATGAATTTCGAAAATTACCAAAAATGGCTCGTTGAAAAACTAATACCAAATTTGCAAAAAATTCAGTATGTTATTGACAATGCTCCATACCATAATGTTCAGATAAATCCAGCGCCTAATTCTAATGCAAACAAGCAAAAAATGTTACACTGGTTGACCGAAAAAGGTATTGCCTGTACATCTGATATGACGAAAGCCCAGTTATATATGTTAATAAAATATAATAAACAACAACACTTACGATATAAAATAGACGCAATTTTGGAGGCACACGGTCATACAACTTTACGATTGCCTCCGTATCACCCTGAACTAAATCCAATCGAAATGATTTGGGCGACTGTGAAAAATTTTGTGGCATCACAAAATGTCACATTTAAATTAGAGGACGCTAAAAGGCTAGCGGAAGAAAAATTTAAAAGCATTACAGTAAATGACTGGAACAAACTTTGCACTCACGTGAAGAGAGTCGATGATGAATATAAACAAAATGAAGTTTTTATGGATGTTCTTACGGAGTCACTAATTATAAACGTGGGTGCTGATACATCTGACAGTGATTTTGGTTTCAGCGATGATTCAGAATAACTTAGTAATCATTGCTTTGTGAATGTGTTTTATTATGTAATTATGTAATCATTTTGAAATAAAGCTATTTGCTTCTAATTACTGGGTATTATTAAAAAATTTTGTAATTACATTATCTACCTAATCATATTAAGATTTACTTTCATAGTACATCCTCAATAGAACACTATTAAATAACACTTAGCAGCCTCATTAATTAATAATTTACATTCCATTTGGACCAGTATAACA
The DNA here is from genome assembly GCA_031893035.1 of Dermolepida albohirtum. Classification (NCBI taxonomy): domain Eukaryota; kingdom Metazoa; phylum Arthropoda; class Insecta; order Coleoptera; family Scarabaeidae; genus Dermolepida; species Dermolepida albohirtum. The sequence continues at coordinate 26,572 of JAVIWB010003088.1, forward strand.
TATATTAATAAATAAAAATTTTCTAAATTCTTATTCTTGGCGTCGCGTAGTACAAAATAAAACCGCGCCTTTCTGTTGGGAATGTACCTAATCACCGAAGCGAGCGACACACTGGCGACTGAGTACGAGTAATACCGAAAGTGTGCGCAGATTTTTCTAAGGATATGATGGTCTTGCTGTAAGTGTTTTATTATTCTTTAAAAAAACCGCCAAATTTGAAACACTCTTTACATAGACATCATTATAGTTTAGTGAGTTCGACTTTTTTTTCTATGTATTGCTATGGTGATTAAAATATGTGTCACATTGCGGTTTTAAGCACTGGTAGCAATTTCAAATGCTGCTTGTTAAAATGATTTTACTACAATTTTGTATCGGTCTTATAGAGTAATACTAGGAATCTAACCGACAATGTGACAACGCATTAAGAAGATATCGAACAATACTTGGATTGAGAAATGGGTTTTGCCCACTAAATTTATTTCAGAGGCTTATGGAAAAATTAGAAGAAACTGCTACGAAGTTAACCTAGCTCGAGATTTACAAGAAATTCAGAACGGTCATGAAAATTCTACATATGATATTATTTCTAGTGCTACAACAGTTTCTCGACTGGAGACGAGTCATTCAGCGACGTGGTGTATTTTGAGGAGGTTGCTTCGCCTGCATTCCTATATAATGAAAATGCCCTTTGAACTTAAAGAAACATATAAGCAGATTCGTTTCACTTTCCCTTTGTAAATGCTAGCAGAAATATAAAATAACGCTGATTGAATAGACAAAAATCTCACATTTTTAATTAAACACACACAACTGCAGGATATGGCGAGAAAATAATTCAAATACGATTGCTTAGCAAGCTTACATGACGTTAAGGTTACTTTTTGTGCAATTGTCAAATCATAGAATCTTATTTCTCTGAAGAAATGGAATCTACAAACGAAAACAATATCGTTAATTGGCAAAGGTAATTTTGAATACTGCAACGCCTTGTACTATCAACATTACGGAATCATGCAAGACACACAGACAATAATGTAAAGATAATACTCCTCAAAGCATTCCTCCATTTAGATCACCAGATATGAATTTGGCTGAGTATTGGTTACGGTATTACTTCAAAAAGATTCCATGTGGGGTTTCTTTGCGGTAACTCCACAAGTAGAATCTACTACTTATTAGAAACTGAAGCAATCGCAAGTTATAGAGAACATTCTGAAGAATACTCTAATGCCGTTAATAATTTAGAACAATCACTATGCTTAATTGAATAATTTTTGTTTTTGATTCTTCTTTTTAAAATAAAATCTCATTTCTTTACGAACAATTTGGTAGTTTTATTTTTCTAAGAAATGAGTCGACAAACCCATTAGAATAAAATGATGAAAATATTACAAAAGAACTGGTAAATCAACGATGTGAAACGTCTGTATGAAAACGAATCTGTTTATATAACATCTATTCTATCAGTTTGTGAATTATATTTAATTGGTTACTAATTATTGTCGTCATTTAAAAATATTTTGATTAAAGTACAATACAATGTTTTGAATCTTATCGCTGCACAAAAATTGATATGTGCATGTTTTGAGTGCCGTTATCAACAGTTTTAGAGGTATGTTTATGTACTTTTGTATGATATTTATTAGTTGGAGAAGCAAAAAGGCATGCGTTACTAATGGATTTCGCGTTAAAAGAGATTAGGGTTTTTAAACAAGTATTACACACATAAAATTGTAAATTTTGATACCCTAGAACCCAGCGATTTCTTGCTTTGTATTTTAAATTTTTGAGATTAATTTAAATTTCAGATCTAATTTTACAGAGTCCAGAAAAAGATATATAATTCGTGAAATAATTAAAGCAAAGAGCAAAATAAGTAATTTATACTTAACAATATTCTACAAATATGGTATAACATATAATTTAGTGATTTGGGTTCTATCGATGCAATGGAAATATGAAAATCATTATGTTGTGAATAAACATTGGCTCCCTCTCTCGTCCAACACAAGAATGTATTGAACGACAAAGAGAGAACACGTATATCGCGCTGATCAAGAACAAAGTTCCCATAGCGTGTAATAGACAAGACACTTGCTACCACGGCGATTTGCTGATTAAATTAATGTTAAAAGGAATCATCCAAATGTTAATAACACCCTGTCTACGCCATATGTCTACTACATATGTTTCAAGACATTCTTGTGTTCGACGAGAGAGGGAGGCAATGTTTATTCATTATTTTTCTGTATCGAAGAGATACGATAGACTCCACGAAGGAATCGTTCGTTAATAACACAAGTCTACCTGACGATGAGTGAATCTCTGAAACATATGTAACAGACAGAGTGTTATTAACATTTGAATGATTCCTTTTAACAATCATTATGTTGCGTAAATTATATGCATTTAAATAAATAATTTTTATTGTTGAAGAAATGTACAGGAGTAATTAATACTTAAGTTTGTCGTATACAGTTGCAGCCATAAAAGACAGGCGGGGTAAATTAGTTAGCATTGCTATAAAATGCAGCAATGAAAACTAAAATAAAACTGATGGAGGTGCCGATAACGCTCTTTTATTAAAGAAAATTAATATTTAATGCCTTGTCCTTTAGCGTGAATCATTGTATTAATTCTACCAGGCATGGTAGCTACAAATTTTGTAGAAATATCTGGAGATATTGCGTCTCATTCGCCATATACCACTTGTTTAAGAGTTTTTTGAGTAGCGTAGTGATATGTATTCGGTTGATTATTGGTTATGACATTGCCTCAAAATGATCTCATATGGGCTTTCGTTGAGGTAACCCCAGAACTATACCAGAGTATTTCCAAGTAGACCTGCTACCCGTCAGGAACTGAAGTAATCGTTATTACATGTTATCGAGGATATTATGATTAATTAATTAAGGTTATCATAACCTCTTTTCACAATAATTTTCGTAATAATTATACGTATTTCGATGCACGAAATGAGATAAGGCCAGTTTTGCGTTATAATTTCGTGCATGGTTTAAAGATAGACCAGTGCTTCGAGGAATGACTCTTGCACTAGGTGATGTTTGTCCACATCGCACAATGATATTCAGGTGGTATAGAGAATTCCAAAGAGGAACTTTAACTGTGGAGGATGCTGAGAGACCGGGAAGGTCACGAATGTCAATTACAGAGGAAAACGTTACTACTGTGAGGAAAACGCTTGGCGAGTGACCTACCAATAGATAAAGGGTACTTCAGGCCCACCAGCAATTTGTTCGATTCTGCATGATCATTTACACGTGAAGAAACACTGTTCTCTCTGGGTGCCGCATCGATTGACTGAAGAGCAGATTACATGACGTGTGACTTGGTGCCGGGAGACGCTTAAAAAGTTTAATAAGGGACAATTTCGGTATGTGAGCAACATTGTGACAGGTGACGAGACTTGGCTGTATTATTACGATGTGCCGACCAAAGCTCAAAACAATGTTTGGGTCTTTGATGACGAGGACACACCCGTAGTTGTCAGAAAATCCCGATCTGTAAAGAAGAAAACAATAGCTGTATTTTTCAAATCGAGTGGAATTGTGGAACGCGTCGTTTTGGACACACAGAAGACAGTCACAGCTAAGTAGTATACTGAACAGTGCATGCCTAAAGTCATTGGATCTATATCTATATCTACCTTCTGTGGGCTTGGGACAACGAGTGTGCTTTACTCCCTAGTGAAACTTGGCAGAACTGGTTTAAAGATTGGTTTCGGAGGATGGAGAGGTGTATTGAGTGTAGAGGAAAATACTTTGACAAAATCAAATAAACAAAGCTGTATTGCAAAACTTTTGTAGTACCCTTTATATTACTTGAACATAACATCACACGCACATGGTCATATTTAATTTTTTTTTGATTCTCCTTTTAAAAATAGAACTTTTTCTTTAAGAGCAAAACGGTATTTCTATCTTTACGGAATTAAAAAATCTCGCAACGTTACAGGTGGGGGGGGGGGATAGTGTCGGATTATATGGGTAGAATCTAATTAGTAAAAATATTACAAAGATACTGGTAAATCAAGAATGTAAAACGCTTTTATAAAAATGAATTTGTATATAAAACATCCACTCCATTGGCGTCATTTAAAAATGTTCTTAATTTAAAATTTTGATCAAAGTACAATACAATGTTTCGAGCCTTATCGCTGCACAAAAATTAATATCATGTGCATGTTTTGAGTGTCGTTAATTAGCTTAATTATCAGTCCTAGACGTATATTTACGTATTTTTATATGATAAGAAAATTAGAAACATATTTATTACTGCTCACGAGAGTATCTTTTTTTAGGACAATTTCTTCTGAATGTGAACATTAATGCATTTCATTTTGCGTGTAATTTTAAATTTAAATTTTATTTTTAAATAAAAACTAAAAACTAATCTGGACTATTGTCAGATTAGTTTATAGTTTTTATTTAAAAAAAGAATTTTAATTTTTTATTCGAAAGATTTCTAGTGGATAAGTAATAATCTCTAGTTTTTATATATTGTTTCTAATTAATTTTTTCATTTTCATTTTGATTGCTATTCACTGGATTTGTATTTTTATTGAATGAAAATTTTTGTTATTTAAATAGCATTGAATATACGTATGTATATAAACCTCGGTGTAGGGATGAGCATTTTTTCCAGTATGCTGCACAGCTTTCAATAACACTGAGAAATGTTTCGTGTGCTGTAACTTCATTTATATAATTAAAATTCGAGCGGGTAATTTCTCGTATCTGCCTAAAAATATAAACTCGTCCATTTCTTACCATTTGTGTAATATTCTACTTAATTAGCCTCGGATGACGTCAATCTATTCGTCCTGTATCAGTGTTTTCTCAAGTAACTTGTTTCTTTATTGTAAATACAGTATCTGGTAATTAAATTAACCCAGGTCTTAGTTACGATGAATAATATATTTTAAATACATACTAGTACACTCTCCAAAGAAAGATGAATGTAGATATTTCTTAAATACATAAACTGTCAGCTTGTAATGTATATATATATGTTCAAATTATGGTTCTCACGGTTGTAAGTATGAGTACTACCATATCAGATTTCTCAGGCTCTTCGCGATGTTGGACAAAAGTTCTCGAAAGAATCGGCGTCTCGACGTTTCGATGATATCTCAATCATCTTCTTCAGTTCAGATGGAGTCCAGTGACCGAATGTTCCAGAACGCATTAGAAACCCATTAAAGTCCCATTAGACCGAAATCAAAACCGATGTAACCCGAAGAGTTACGAGGAGCCAGTATATAAAGCAGCGGAAAGAGCAACCACAGCCATACGTGCGAAACTCTCAAATACACAAAGAAGCTAGGCTTGAACCACTCACTACACATATTAAAAATTAAGCCAAAAACTTCTACAAACAGATGAAAACGCACACAAACCCGTTACTTACACCTGTAACAGAATACACAACACTACACTCCAAATATAAACGACCACGGATGGAAATCTCAAGTGAAGACAGCGAGCAGGAATAGCAACAACACATTCAAAATTAGGACTAATCAACGCAAAGATTAGGAGTAAAAGGGCAGAGCCCTAACTCCAACAAACGAAAAGAAGAAGAAGAACCACAGCCAGTTTCAGGTTGACGCTTCATAACGAAGCAACTCTTGAAGAAGATGATTGAGATGTCATCGAGACGTCGATTCCTTCGAGAACTTCTGTCTAACATCGCCCAGCCCGAGAATCTAATATTACTCATGTATATATACATATATATATATATATATATATATATATATATATATAACCTATATATATATATGTATATATATAGGTTTCGTGGTCGCTAATCCCTTACCGAACCTATAACTTTACTTGTTCTTATTAAATTCTAGTAAGGGATGTCATAGTGTGTTTATACAAGTAAAATTTACTCAGGATTGTTAGAACCCTCGAAGAGTGTGTTCGTGCTAACGTATTTATCGTTTTTAGTTTAATGTTTTATATTTAGATGAGTAGTGAGCTAATTTTATACTTTATATTTTTATAACAAACTTATACGCCGTGGGCAAGATGAAAGGTACTACAAACTGTGAAAAAATTAAAGTAGAAGCTTTATTAGGGACATTTATAAAAAAATGCCTTCGATTTTAAGCTGTCGACAACATTGTCACCGGCCATGCAAAATCACTGAAGGAAAGCGTGAAAAAGTATTAACATTAATCTGGTACGTAGACTCCCGTTGTCGTGGTCCATGTTATCTGCTTCTGTGCTTCCGAGCTGGAACCGCGATATTTTCAGGACTCAACTCTGCACTGAAACTTAGTTTCTGAAGATGTCCCATACAAATGGGTACGAAACGTCGGCAGATATACAAGTGACGCGGTTCTAGCCCGGAAGCCCAGAAGCAGATAGCAAGTATTAACATTGTTTTGCAAAATGGACAAACTTCTATCAGAGTTGTTACATCCTCTGCAATCCTGTAATATACAACTATCACAGCGGACCTTGCGAACTCCAATATAGGCTGTTGGATAAATATGTCGCCGAGCAATGGGAAAATCGCGTTTAATAGAAACGATCAAGAAAAAGCGTCTACAGTGGGCCAACACTTTACTGTTGGAGGATGGAGAAAGGTCTTAAAATTGTATTGCAAACAGTTTAAAAACGTGTTCTGGTATTGCGTGTTAGTTACTGTTATTCATTTCTCAGTCACAGGTGACAGTAGTGATTTGAAGTTGTTAGGGAAGCTATCAATTTTTATGAGACGAGCACCTTCGGAACGTTATAGAAAAGAACATCTAGCACAAAGTGTTGAAAATCTCCCCGCTGTAATGGCGTAGTCATGCATTCCTGAAGCTGGAACAGGACTTTTGTACTTTGTAGAAGGAACAGACATGATTCGAAGCCGTTAAGAAAGTTATTAATTTTCGTGAGACAAGCACCTTCAGAACCTTATAGAAAGGAACGTGTAGCGCAAAGTGTATAACAACTCCCCCACTATAATGATATGGTCATGCATTACTGGGTTGTAGTTATAAATATGGGTCATTACTGGGGTTGGAACAGGACTTTCGTACTTTGTAGAGCCAGTGAACCAGTACCAATACAAATATGTAATAAAAATTGTTCCGGTGCAATTTATTACTTCACTAGATGCAGAGGAAAACCCTACCATGTTTCTGCTATGGGGCTTTGTGCCATAAGATGAAAGTCTGTCCAGAACATTTTTCGCGATTTTGATATATCAGTATTGGCCTGGCCTGCAAATTTACTGGACCTGAATAATCAACGTTTGTATTTACAAGTCTTGTTGTAAGTGTTTCTAAGTTTTTACTCGTCCTCAGATCTTAATTTAGGCATTTTAAAAGAAAATATCGGAAAAGTCTGGAAAGAAAACGAAAAGTGGCAAGACATCGTAAAGGTCTGTATCGCTTGAATGCTGAAACGAATTCAAGAGATTATTCAAGCAAAGGGAGGCTTGACCAAATATTGATACAAATATATCCTATAGTTATAAGTACGTTCAAATCTAAACTACTACTTTTCTAATATAGAAGTACACGTTTTAAATTTTAAGTTTGGATTTTATTTCGTTAAAACTTTAAAAATGTAGGGTGAGCTAATTTATTTACTAGATATTGTACATACTATCCAAAATTAATTTGGGTATCCCGATTAGATACTGCTCTTAAAAGATAATGTAAACTGAAAAAAGTATTCGATAATACACTCCATACAACATAAATTAACATGATTGATTCAAGTTATCGAGTAATCTCTAAAATAATCAAGATATTAAGTAGAAAAAAATTCTTTTATATGTATAAAATTTGTTGTTAATATCTCAATAACTTCACTTTAATTAACGGCATCGTGCGACTTTTTAAATTTCTTTATCTTTGTATTTATATTTGAAGTAGGTAATTATTAAAATGTGAGAAGCGATTTATTTCTTTTTTATAACCCGAAAAGCAATACAAGAATTAGAATATAACAAAAAATTTTATTAATAATTCTTCAAACAACGTAGCTGATGCGCCATTGTAGTCTAAGTGTATAATATTATGAGTTATGTATTTGTATAAAAAAATTGCCCTAAATACTAACGAATGTAATTTTGTTTCAGGAAAGTCAAAGACTCCAGAAGGTTGATTAAAAAAAGTGGCAAATACAATGTCTCAAGGCATGTCGAGTCTCAGATATGGGACAAATATCTTCGTGACTTGTGCAACACGCTCGTCCACAGTAGATGGAGGTGGACCGTTATTACAGCATCCTCTTCATTTATCTTAAGTTGGTTAATATTTGCAATTATTTGGATGTTAATATCCAATGCCAATGGAGATCTGGAGATCCATAACGATAGAATGAAATGCTTGATAGGCATTAAAAGTTTTGGAGGTTATTTTTTGTTCAGTATGGAGACACAAGTCAGCATAGGTTATGGTACAAGATCTGCAAATGATCATTGTCCCGAAGTGGTATTTATATTATGTCTACAGATCATATTGGGAGTGGCTATCTGTGGATTAACCATCAATATTGTGTACATCAAAATGACGAAATCTCAATACAGACACTCGAAGTTGTTTAGCAAACATGCAGTGGTAGGTAAAATTAATTTATAATCAACAATGGTGGAAAGTTTAAGAACTATTATTAGTATTTTAAATCAATTTTGCAACACCGTTTTTGAATGTAATAATATATTGTTTGTAATTCTTTTGACAGCCAGCTCTATAATAATACACGTTCAAATGCCAGACATTATTATGTAAACAAATTGAACTTATACCGATGAGAAAACTCAATTATTAAACATGCTCGTACATGATTTTTATTCTAATTTATTTTTTCATCTTCCATTAAGTATTTAAGATTTAAGGGCACGTATTAGGTTAATATACATAAAAGTATATATATAAAATATCTGATTATAAATTTCAAAAGTATTATGTAATTTAAAAAAAATAATATTTTAGTCACCCTACTTAGACAAGAATGAGCTAACTTTGGAGCTAAAGGTGTTCCAAAATTAACGCAAGATTTGAATTAAATAGAAAACACAGTTTTTAGTCTTTTGATTGTTATTTTTTATTGAATAATAAAGTACATAGGTTAGGGTTATTTATGGAATAACACATCGGGCAAATGGCCTCCACCGCTTTGTATGCACATACGCACTCGTTTGTTGAAATTTTCCATGACCATTATGCATAAATGTGGTGGAATTTCGTTGATGCAGCATTGAATCTCCTCCTTTAATGCACGGGTGGTTGTGGGCTTGATGACATAGACCTGTGATTTCAAATAACCCCATAAAAAGAAATCTAATGGTGCTAAATCACACGATCTAGGAGGCCAATTCTGATCACCGAAACGAGAGAGTACACGACCTGGAAATGTCTCATGCAGTAATTGGATTGTTTCACGGGCTGTATGACATTTGGCACCGTCTTGTTGAAACCACATATTGGCCACATCAATATCAACCAAATGCGGCAGAAAGAACTGTGTTATCATGTCGCGATATAGAGCACCAGTAACAGTCACTGCTTGACCAGCCTCATTTTCAAGAAGATATGGTCCAATTATGCCTCCAGCTCAAAATCCACACCAAACAGTGACACGTTGTGGATGCATTTGTTTTTCGACAATCACATGTGGGTTCTCAGAACGCCAAAAGCGACAATTTTGGCGATTAATAAAGCCATCAAGGTGAAAATGTGCTTCATCGCTTAGGATGAATTTGCTTGAAAAATCAGCATCCATTTGTTGATGTTCAATAATCCCATTATTAAAATTATGAACAAATGAGAGTGTGCACAGAAATTAATTCAGAAAAGCTCAACAGCAACATGTCCAAAACAGTGGCATTTCGAGCGAAGCAAAATTAAAGTGTTTTCTTTCATTCATTAATTTTATTTTAATTTCTTCATTTTTTATTTAATTTGATCATAATCTTCTATTTATAAATGTAGGGAGATTTATCGTGTCGGTTTCGCTGCAGTTATCTGCAGATATCTAACGTTAATAATAACTAATGTTGAACAAACATATTCGAGGGGTCTCAGTAGCGGCGGCTTAACCGGGAAAGCTGGATACGGATTATTAAAATAAGTAGAATAAATAATGTATGTAATTCTAACGTAGGAAAATTTATTTATAACCGTCGCTGTTAATAATCCACTATTGCCAGGCATCTTCGCGTTACTCACATGATGTAAGCTATCGTCAATGTCTGCACGCGTTTAAAATTACACCATAACAAAGACCAGGCTCTATTATAGCAAAATAGTTTCGATGGGTTTATGAATCCATTACAGATAACTAGATATACGAGGTCTGATCAAAAAATAACCGTTATTTTCAATTTTTTCAAAAAGTATTTATTTATTCATCAATAACTATCTTGTCCCCTTCAAAGTAATCCCCCTCAGATATAATACACTTATGCTAGCGTTTTTTCCAATCCTCGAAACATTTCTGAAACGCGCTTTTTGGTACCGCCAACAGCTCCTGTTTCGATTTTTCTTTTAGCAAAACGCTTTCCTTTCATCGGTGTCTTCAGTTTTGGGAAGAGGAAAAAGTCGCAGGGAGCCAAATCCGGTGAATACGGTGGTTGAGACATGATAACGGTTTTGTTTTTGGCCAAAAACTCACGCACAAGCATCGATGTGTGAGCTGGTGCGTTATCATGGTGCAAAATCCATGATTGTTTTTTCCACAATTCTGTGCGTTTCTGACGAATTGCTTCGCGCAAACGGCGCATAACTTCAAGGTAGTATTCCTTATTGACCGTACGACCTTGTGGCAAGAATTCATGATGCACCACGCCATTGCAGTCGAAGAAAACAGTGAGCAAAACCTGCACATTTGACCGAACTTGACGTGCCTTCCTTAAACCGGTTATACCACAATTGAACTTATGTTCTGCTCATAGTAGACTCGCCAAACGCCACAGTCAACATTTCAAATGTCCTTGCGCATTTAATTTCATTTTTTACATAAAACTTAATACAGTTCTGATCCATTTTTTCGAATAATAAAAATCGAAGAGCACACCAAAACACGACTAACCTTTTTATCTGTCAAAAACAAACTGACAATCCAAAATGGCTGATATTTCAAACATATATAACAGACATGTGTACCAACATAACAGGAAAAAAATGCGAAAATCGAACATACGTAACTCACGAAATTTGAAAATAACGGTTATTTTTTGATCAAACCTTGTAAATAGTATATATACACATACACACACATACACACACACACACACACACACACATATATATATATATATACAGATAAGAAAGATAAACAAATCATATTATAGTTCCATAGTTCCTACCTGATTACAGAGACGCCAGTTTTTCCTTCGCACGAGAACTGTCATCTTCCTCGTTTGTAGTAGTACAATAAAATAAAATAATAATAATAATTAGAGCTTTGAAATATGTCGCAAAAACTAGCGAAATATGCATTCGAATATGCACTAAAAACCATGAAAATATTCTCTTATACGTGGGTTTTCTTCATAAAGTTTTGCATATAAAACTGAAATAAAACAGTAGACAGCTTTATTCTTGTAGAAGAATTTTTGCTACATGACCTGCTTTCGGGACAAATGTCGCGACCATTTTTTTGGAGACACTTCGAGAACGGATGACTTTTCTCGGCTTTTTTCACTTTGACACACCCAAACAGACGACTGGCGTTTACTGTCTGTTTCATATGAGTAAATCCAAGATTCATCACCACTGACAATGTTGTACACGTTTCTAGAGTTTCCGTCGTTAAAGCGATATAGAGTTTTTTGACACCAATTCACCGTAGCTGCTTTTCGTTCTTCGGTCAACAGATGCGGTATCCAACAGGAAATTAATTTTTTTACACACAATTGTTTATGTAAAATGTTTTGAATTAAGGTCCTTGAAATTCCCAGTGATGCTTCAATCTGGTGATATGTCACATATCGATATTCGTTGATGATCTTGCCCACAGCATCGACGTTTTCCTAAGTGACTGCCGTTTTTGGTGAACATGCTCTTGGATCGTCGCTAAGAATATTCCGTCCACATTTGAATTATTCAGACCAACAAGAAATTGTTGACTGATGTGGTGCTTCATTGCCGAGAACAGAATCTAATGGGGCGAAGCATTCTTGTTGAGATAATTGTTTTCGGAAATTATAAAAAATTATTCCGTGAAAATATTTTCTGTTCAATTCTATTTTTCAACTAACTTGTCAACTTTGGCAGTTCGTTGTAGCTACAACACTACACGTATCGCACTGAAACTTTGGATTTAGTTTAACTAAAGAAGGAGGTCAATTTTTAGTACTGATATTTAATTAGTGGCGCCCTCTATGTCCCGCTATGCAAAACTTAAAAGACATCTCACGTATATGTATTTACGTTGAACGAAAGAAAACACTAATACATTTTTATGTTTTATTATTTATTTAATCATGTTTAATTTAGATTTTCAAAATCCACTATTTTTTTTTTCACTTTTTCCAAAATGCTTTATATGAGTACTTTCTAAGTATATTTGGTCATTTTGAAATGGCGATTTTTATCCAAAAAGTCGTTTCTACGGGAACGTGCTGATCGGAAAAGTTTTTCTATTGTTCTTCATCTTAATCCTTTACAGTAAAATCTTCGAAAGTTTATAAATTTACAAATGATCTATTGTCTAGTAGTCCCGAATGCATATGGCAAATTTGATTTTGCGTATGTATTTTGAGATTTTGAACTAAATATGCATGTATGCATTTTATATGCATTTTGCATATTTTCCTAGTTCTAATAATAACACTAACATATGCCTTCACATTCCTCAACAGCTGAATGCCAATTATTGGGGGCTTTGGCAGACCATGAGTTATTAGGCCTGCGCTCGTGGGGTGATTTAAAATCTTTATCTATCAGCGTTTGCTTAAACGGGAAAGTGTAATCACGAAAAATCTTCCCGGACAGCAGGACGTTAGACTCGAACCCAGAATCCCCGGTACGATAAGCCAGTGATTTTTCACTCAGCTATCAATCAGCACTAACATGAAGAAGGGTACGAAATAAACTTATGTAAAACAATAAGACTTCATGCCGAATGCATTGCGCAAAGCATATCATTCCGATGAAATTTTAAAAAAAATCTATTTGTTTTCATGTTTATGTATGTATGTTTGTTCGTGCAATGTGTGATGTGGGCTCTGTCTCGGCAAGTAACTATAGTTATCAATTTTTAAATAGACTGTTATATTGTCACTTAAAGAGATGTATTATTTCTATTAAATATTCGTGGTTTGCATTTGGGAGAGTGTGTTACGGTAAGACCTTTAAATTTAAATATTTTTTTAATTATATTACTTTGATAATGTATACATTGGAAGAAAAAATTCAAAATTCAAATAACATGGGCTTTGAAAGGAAATTCTTTACGGCGTATCCAGCCCCTTTTCTCTGAAAAGTATGTATATCGTCCCTTTCCTGCATTAACAACAATATCATTAATAGTTAAAAAGTTTAAATCAGAAGGTTGCATTTCGGGATGTAAATGTCATAAAATACGGAGAATAAATAACGATAAAGAAATGCAGGAAGTCATGGTGTGCGCAATGGTCGAAGAAAATTCCAATATTACTATAAATAAAATATCAGAAGAGATAGGTATTAGCGTGGGTAAAGTTCATAAGATATTAAAGAAAAATAAATACACATCCTATAAATACCAAACTCATCAGGAAATTTTTCATGCTGATCAACACCGCAGAATGGAATTTTGTGAAACTGTAATAGAACGTGTAAATGCGAATTAACACTTCATTGAGACTATCGTGTTTACCGATGAATCCACGCTTCCGTTGCACGGTAAACACAATCCGTCGAATCTTCGATATTGGTCTATTGAAAACGAGTATCGACAATTGAATATGGGGACACAGTATCCTGAAAAATTGAATGTTTGGGCTGGTATTTATGGGAATAACATTATTGGTCCATTCTTTATCGAAGGTAATTTAAATGGGGAAATATATTTGAATCTTCTTCGAAACGACATTGTCCCTGCTTTGAGAACTATTAATCTCAATTTAGAGTACGTATGGTTCCAGCATGATGGTTGTCCGGCCCATGGAACTAGAATTGTGAATGAATATTTAAATAATATATTCCCCCAAAGAGTTATATCTAATAGTGGTACAATTCGCTGGCCACCAAGGTCACTAGACTTAGCCCCTAATGACTTTTTTATGGGGTTACATAAAATCAAAGTTATATGGGCATCAAGACGAAAGGGAATTTGGAAGAATTACGGGTTAATATCGAACACCAATTTCAAATTATTAATTCTCTTGTACTGGCCAATGTTCGAAATGAATTTTATAATAGATTGGGGTACTGTTTAGCGCAAGCAGGAGGGACATTTGAGAATTTAATTAATTGAGTTTTTTTCTGTATTTAAAAAGTATTTTATAAGTTTTGGCAAGTTATATTTATTTTCTGTTTAAAGAGTATTTTTTAAGTTCCGAGAAGTTATTTTCTTTTTTAGCTTCTTTAAGAGTTTTTTTATTTTTAAACGTTTTATTAAAAAAACGTCTTTTAGTTCAATACGAAACTTATTGTAAAAATACCTAATTGTACAGTTAAAAGTAATTATAATTTATTAATTTTTGGACGTAAACAATTTGGACAGTCAGTGATAGACCTTCCGCCAAGTATCACGAACAACTACTTAATCTGTAATCTTTAGTCAGTCGTTGTTGTGATTCGACTGACTCGCGCCCCACCACTTTACATTCTGATCGGCATAGGTATCTAGACCCGAATATAATATGATACGGTGTTTGTAGCATTTTAATATGAAAGCACGGTATACACACGTCGTCTTATTGCTAAGATGCTCTATTTATAAGACATTAGAAAATACTTACCGCATGTATTCGCACGTATTTGGCGATACTGATTTGGTTCTGCTTTGTTTATTCTAACAGCCAAAAAGTGGTGTCGTCAGTAAATAAAATTGTTTTTGCTGAGATGTTGTTGGGGAGGATATTTACATACAATATAAATAAAAATGACTCCAGTATGGAGCCCTGGGGTATTCTATCGTACACTTTATTGTTGCGGTCATTCAGTGTAGATTTGAAATTAATGTATGGCTATTGACAAAAAGGTTATCAGGAGGCTGCAAGACTGGCGTATTTTGGCATCTTTCACAGTGCGGCCACTTATGGAATTCTTCTCTGGGGAGAATCAGTCGAGGCCCGGGAAGTTTCCCAACAACAGAAGAAAGTGGTTACAGCAATGCTGGGCATCAGCAACACAACTAGCTGCAAAGACATATTTAAAACGCTAGGGATACACACCCTTCCTTCTTGCTATGCACTTGCTTGCCTGCAGTATATCCATGCATCTTTAAATTCCCACACGAACACCAATCGGCATCTCTATGAAACTCGTTTTTGTAAAAATCCAATAATCCCGTACCATCGTATACGTAGGTTACAAACTGGTACAAATTTCACTGCAGTAAAACTCTACAACAAGATCCCTGAGGAAGTAAGGAATTTGGAAAAAAATTTAAAACAACAATTATCAAGTTCCTAAAAAGGAAAGTAATTTATACGCTCCAGGAGTTTTATACTATAGATGATAAAGATTTTCAACACCTGATCTGAGCTTCTTGTTTGTGCGTTTTTTTTTTTTGTTTGTCAATCAGGTGCGTTGTCGTGTAATGTTTTGGTTTTATATATATGTATATGTGTATGTACATGGATGTATATTTTTTATATTTTTACATATTTTTATACTTTTAATATTGTACTATATTTTTCAATTTTATTTTATTTGTCAATTCCAAATTTATTGTACAAATTCTGCCTGTAGAATCGTTTTGGATAATAAATGAATCTCAATCTAAAAAAAATTTCAAGTTTTCTTCGCAGAGTTCTCCTTCTTCACGACAGTGCTCATAAGTTTCATAAGTTCATAAAGCAGCCGAAATCCAACTCATCATCTTCCGTGAATTTAATTTTTTTTAAGTTGGACCACTCACCATATATTTCGGATTTAGTTCTGCACAAGTCTTTTTATTTACTACTGTGGTCAAAAAATAGTAAGACTTTTTAATTTAAATTTAGCGCGAAAACCTATTCGTTGAAATATTTTTTTCTAGGTTGGTATGACTGTCAGTGACATCTGTGCCAAATGTCACATCAAAATAATCATTAGTGTTTAGTATACGCTTGTCTTTCTGAAGTACAAAAAGTGTACGGAATCAAATTTCTAGTGCCGAAACGTTCAGAATGTTGCAAAAGGCCTTCGGTGATAATTGTTTCTCGCGAGCAAGTGTTTTTGACTGGTATAAATTATTCAAAGAGGGTTGAGAACGCGTTGATGACGAACCACGTCCAGAATGGCCATCAACATCAACTGATGATCAACACGTCAATAGAATCAAGGAATTGGTGCTTGAGAATCGACGATTAATAGTCAGAGACCTTACTGGCTTCATTGGAATATCGGAAGGATCAGTGAAAACCATTTTGAAAGATCATTTGGGCCTAAGAAAAGTGAAAGCACGATTTGTTCCAAAATCAATCAATTTTTTCGAAAAACAGCGTCGCGTTGACGTCTGTGAAACAATGCTTTCCGACTATCAAGACAAAATGAAAGGCTTGATAACTGGAGACGAGACTTGGATCTACGCTTATGACCCGGAAACAGACGATCAATCGGCCGAATATCGTATCAAGGGTGAGCCGAAGCCCAAAAAACCACGTCAAAGCAAGTCAAAAATCAAGGTTATGTTGGCAGTTTTCTTCGATTATCGAGGTGTGGTGCCAAACTGTCAACAAAGAATACTATTTGAGTGTTATGCGTCGTTTACGCAATGCTATTCGTAAAAAGAGGCCAGAATTATGGGCCGATAACTCTTGGTTTTTGCACCACGATAATGCACCATCGCATACTGCATTAATTCTTCGTGAATTTTTCGCCAAATTCTCAACTAATATCGTGCCGCAACCACCGTATTCGCCTGATTTAGCTCCGTGTGACTTCTGGTTATTCAGCAAACTCAAACGACCTCTCGGGGGAAACCGTTTTGAGTCAATTGAAGACATTAAATGTGAATCGCTACGCGCATTGAAGGCTATTCCCGAAATTGACTTTAACAACTGTTTTGAGAATTGGAAGAAACGTTGGCACAAGTGTATTGGCCAGGGGGGATTACTTTGAGGGGGACGAAATAGATTTGGAAGAATAAATTAAGAATTTAAAAATTATGAACAAAGTCTTACTATTTTTTGCCCACAGTAGTATACATAATTCTGAACAAGCACGCTAGACGTCATTTTGCAAGACATAACTAATAGAAAGGGATTGGTGCCTATTTTAAAGATAGTAGAAAAAATAAAAATTGTCCCTGAAAAACATTCAATATAGTCTTATTGTCGCCCAAATACCTACTCCCTTGCGTGCTGGACTATGCATTGCGTCACATTTCGATAACTTAAGTATTCCAATAAGCTTCAATAACTTTTTAATACAGCTTGGGTAATGCCCACTCTTTTGTTCGCCGTACTTGGTTTATTCAAATGTAATGCTTATATGTATCAATAAAATATAGGATTTTGAAATTATTATTCTCGTTGGAAACAAATACTCCCTGGGTACATTGTTTTTTTTACATTTCATAACAACTTATTGAGAAAGAATATTATATGTCGATGATAAGACAATATACAATACTGCCGACAATAGAATCACGAACTGTTGTCGATTGTCGTTGAATTCATTACCCTCAATTACTTTTATCTTTATTATCTGATCTCGTTGATTGAAGATAATATCTTAATGTGGATTAGAAATACATAAAAAATAAAACTGAAAATAACGCGGGAGAATGATATTAAAGAGGAATCTTTATCAGATATGTGTAATATAAACAGCTCAAGTCGCATTTACCACACTATTGTTTATTGTTCTAAATACATATTTTAGCACCTAAATTGTCACAATTAGGTTATATTTGGTTTCGAGATATTTTAATTTGATTAAGTAGCCAGGTAGTACTTTTATGGCACCCCCTGATATGAAGGCTTAATGAAACGTAAACACATCTAAGATGTGAACTGTTCCTTACTTTAATAGCCAGAGTGGAATTAAATAAATTGTGTCTAAGAGAGCGAACTTGATTTGCTTATTTATATATGTATATGTTAGTTCTGGGAATTAAATATAATGGACACTATATAGTTTCTTAACTAATATGGTATTCCAGTTCAACAATTCTTAGATTTAAATAATACAGTCCATATACAGTTTCTTTAGAAATAAAATATAAATTGTAAGGTGAGAAACCATATATTTCATTACAAGAAAACGTGGAGACTTTGAAGACGGGAAAGGTGAGCAACGTGAAATAAATAACGATACTCGTGACTCGGTGACGGACAATGTAAGTAATGGCGCTGAAAAGATTCATTTGGCAGTTCATGCCAAGCAAATACTGTTAACTGCGTATAATAATTTACAAGAAGAAAGTACAGAAATTACAGGATAGGTTATTATAGAAGAACATCGAAGTTAATTGGTATCTGCTACAGCAGAGTTTATAATATAATGTAGCATGGAAGGAGGAGGTAGAAGTGATACGAATAGGATCTATAAGGAAAGTACCAACTTGAGACGTTGATGTCATTCGACAAATAGTATATTGTACGAGGATAGCCGTTTATATTTCGGGAATAGCAAACAAAAAAGAATTTTTTGTTATCGAAAATAGTTTTATTGCTTTTAAAAATATTCTCCTTGAAAATCAATGTACTTTTGCATTTGTTTAAACCAATCCGAAAAGCATTGCTGCCACTATGAAGGTGGTATCTCCAAAATATGAGTTTTGAATGCCTCAACTGCCTCTTCCGGTGTAGAAAGCCGTTAACCATGAAGTTTATTCTTCACGTATGGGAACAAAAAGAAACCACAGGGTGCCAGATTGGGGCTGTACGACGGATGGCTCATCAATTCAATGTTTTACCTGGTCAAATATTCAATTGTTTGAACCGACCTGTGAGAGCTCGCATCGTCATGGTGGAGAATGATTTGTCGTTTTCGGTTTCTTTTCCATATTTCTTCAAGAACTTTTGGCAAACAAATAGTTGTGTACCGTTCGGAATTGACCGTTCTACAACTCTCTAAAGGCATAGTTGCAACGTAACCGGTTTTTCCGAAAAAAACGGGCGACTTTGTTTTGATGTGCTTCGAGTGCGAACAATTTTGTTGGTTTTGGTTCATCTTGGAATGCCCACATAGTCGACTGCTATTTACTATCGGACTCATACGTATATATCCAAGATTCATCACTTGTTACGACTTTATAAATGTTCTTTGAAGCACCCTTGTTATATTTTCTGTGCATTTTTTGGCACCAATCGATGCGAGTCCTTCTAGCCAGCCGTTGTCTAGAGGGTAACCATCATTATATTATTATTTTAATTTATAATATTTAATTTATTATATTAAGGTTAACCTTAACCGTGATGATGGCTACCACCTACACAACGCCAGGCAATCCTGCATCTCCAAATAGTCCAACCGCAACTGTAACGCTCCATTGACCCATGACCCATGACCCATTACACATATATAAACCCGTCCACCATCGACTTACACCAGTTTCAGTGCGACAGACAGTAGCAGTAGCTGAGCCCTGAAGATGTCCCATACGAGTGGGTACTAAACGTCGGCAGTTATACCAATAATGCGGTTCCAGCCCGGAAGCCCAGAAGCAGATAGTATGGACCACGACCGCGGAGGTCTTCGTACCAGATTGAAATATATTTTTCCCTATAAATCTTTCTTCGTAACTAAGTAGGAATTTGAAGGCGCTTAACATATGTGTTTTCAACTAAGTTGTCGTCTTCAGCAAGATGCGAAAACGATTATTGAGGTTTTACAGATCATAATTTTCGTTGAAATGGCAATCGGAAGACTGGACACAATAAAAAAATTAAATGAATAAAGTACGTCTTTCAATGTTGTCATATAATTATACATTGTACAGAATTGATTGCAGATGCTTTTGCAAAGATTTCTTCAAAAGTTGTACATAGGCTTCTTGAAATTTTATTATTACAAGGTACGATATTATTTACGGCAGGATTGAATTGCGAAAGCAATCAGAAAGCAATGAAAACGTAAAACTACTAATGATTTCATAGTTTTGTTATTATGAAAAATAATTGATGACTTCCTTTTCTAAAAATAACATTTTTAAAAGCAACTAACTTGATTCTCCGAAATTAAATGCATTAATAATTTACACAGTCTTCGTGTTAAAAACTATTTAAAGAACTATTTTTTCGGGTGACGATCCGAGAAGGATCTAATTTTGATAACCCAAAAATTTAAATTAACTAATATGTATAATCTCCAAAGTCTATGTTCGTTTATTTAATCATGTTATTCTTGGCTACAGATATGTCGGAGGGACGGAGAACTATGTCTAATATTTCGCGTTCAAGACGAAGATTCCCGACACGCTATCGGCACCACCATAACGGCATACGTTCTGCGAAAAGACGAAGAAACAGGGGAACCCTATTTGGAGACCATACCATTGGAGCCGCACGGTTTTCTGATATGGCCATTGGAGATTGTTCATAAAATAACATCGACCAGTCCGCTTTGGGATGTATCCTCGTATAATCTCTTATCAGATAAGTAAGTAGTCGCCTGCGCTTGTATTTTCCCATTGAGTTATTTATGACCTACTAAATTAGGTGTAAGTCGGATAAACATCATCTAAATATATTGTAATATAGATTGAAGATTGTTTTGCAACACTTTATGGCTATCTAGTTAGTTTTGATGTTTTTCAGTAGCGCAATATGTATTTGTACAGATGTATGTATATAAGTATGTATTGTAGTTATATATATTAGATACAATAGACAACACATAATGTATGTATACATCTATATATTTGTTTTGTCTTTTTCTGTATTCGTTTTATTACTTTATAATATATTTTATGGAAAATTTAACGAATTCAAGTTGTAAATTTCATTTGAATTTTATAGAACAGTTTTAAGAATATATTACCTCAATTTTTTTACATTCTCTGTCATTTAAAAAGTAATTCTACTGAAAACTATTTATTACTGTTAATTTTAGGAGGGATATTTATTTTAGTATAGGTTTTAATTATAAAAAATGTTACAAGAAAAAAGCTACTATGCTCAAAACAATGTAAAGGATATTTCATAAAAAATGATAGATATGAAGAGAAATGATTCAACATCCCTTTTTGGAAATTTACAATTTTAACGGATTTTTATTAAGTATACGTATCAGAAATTCTAAGTCCTACTTTCTGCGCAAAACTTGAACCCGCGACCTCATTCCAAGCGGGCTTTATGCATTAACAGATATAAATGAAATCTACAGGTTTTTAATTGTATATAATTATGTGCTTTTACGATGCGAATTTGACAATTTCTGCATTATACGAGGGTAGCCGTTTATATTTCGGGAACTGACAGCACTGTTAGTGTTTTATGTCAGCGAAAAAATGGAATTTTCTCGCGAACATTTTCGTGCAATTATTTTGCATAACTTTCGGCGCGGATTATCTCAATAAGAATGCATCGACGAGTTGAATTTTTTTATTTGGTGATGAAGCACCATCGAAAACTACAGTATATCGTTGGTACAGTGAATTCAAACTTGGACGGCGTTATTTCAACGATGAATTTCGTGAAGGTCGTCTCACAAATGTTGTTGGGTCTGAAAACATTAATTCAATGTCTGAAATGATAATGCAAGGTCGTCATGTGACATACCGTGAGATCGAGGCATCTCTAGGTATTAGTAACACCAGCGTGCATAAGATCCTGCATGAACATTTAGCTGTTAAGAAGATATGTTCACGTTGGATACCACATAATTTGAAAACCTTTCGGAAAAGGACTCGCGTCGATTGGTGCCAAGAAATGCACAAAAAATACAATGGCGGTGCTTCAAAGAACATTTATAAAGTCGTCACAGGTGATGAATCTTGGATCTATACGTATGAGCCCGATAGTAAACAGTAGTCGACTATGTGGGTATTTCAACATCTGCCAACACCAACAAAAGTTGTTCGCGCTCGAAGCACAGTAAAACAAATAGTCGCCCGTTTTTTCGAAAAAACCGGTCACGTTGCAACCGTGCCTTTAGAGAGTTGTAGAACGGTCAATTCCGAAGGGTACACAGCTATTTGTTTGCCAAAAGTTTTTGAAGAAATAAAGAAAACAAACCGTAAACCACAGATCATTCTCCACCATGACAATGCGAGTTCTCACATCCGCCGTACAGCCTTGATTTAGCACCTTGCGATTTCTTTTTTTTCTCACACGTGAAGAATAAACTTCGTGGTCAACGGTTTTATACGCCGGAAGAGGCAGTTGAGGCATTCAAAACTTATATTTTGGATATACCGCCTTCACAGTGGCAGCAATGGTTTTCCGATTGGTTTAAATGAATGTAAAAGTGTATTGATTTACAAGGATAATATTTTGAAAAGCAGTAAAACTATTTTCGATAATACAATTTTTTTTTGTTTGCTATTCCCGAAATATAAACGGTTATCCTCGTATAGGCGATGTAAAAAGCGGTTAAAATTAGTTTCGCATCGTAAAACGCGCTGACGTGAAAATGTGCTGTACTGTTGTATCAGCAGTATATCTTCCACTTTTGACTCAGTGGAACGCCTACGATGACGTGAAAATATGTTTCTATATTTGAAAAATGAGCATTTTACGTCTAATAACGTAATATTTGCGAATTTAAAAAGTCCTTCGTATCAGTTTCACACTGTCGGCTTTTAATTAAGTACCGTTCTATATTATAGTTTAAAATTGGTATCTTTATTTAAAACTGGTTATTCGAGTACCTACATAATCTGTTAGATTTCCTAACAAGGCTTTCAGGTGATGCACTATAATAATCAGGGCTTCCTTTAAAGACAGTTTGCTGTTTTCTAATTACGAAATGACTTCTAAAACAATCAAGTAATTTTTGATAATTAACTCCATTTGTGTTTGGATTTCGATATCTGTAAACAGTTGCTGACTTGATGGAATTGTTTGAACTTCTTGTGAATTCATTTTCAAAGAAGACGGATTATCAAAGCGAAGCTCTTTCTCGTAGTGTACTATCTGCTATGGTGGCAGAGGAATGCCCTGAGAAGAATTCGCGAATGCGTTTGGAGGATTTAATAAAAACTTGTTTGGTAGAAGATATTAATTTATCTACTTTTGAATAGGTGTTTCTAATGTACTATGTTATTAGATAATTGCACGAAACAAGCATGTTACGTGAAGCACTTTAAAAAAAGGTTGTTTTAGTTTTGTCAGATTTACCCTCCATTTGTAACCAACATTACAACTTGCAGGTAATGTTGATGTAGCCTGTGGTTGATTAACTTAATCACTAAAAGTTGATATGTAACTAATGCAAATATATTTGCTCAAAAACTGACGAAAGTTCTCATTGTTTATTACATGTTGAGGAATGTTGCATCCAATTAACATAACGATAAAATCAAATACAAAATTATAATATGGTATCAACATTATGCATTCCACACGTGGCGTTTGCTCTTAATGTCTTTTACAGTCTATAATGTTATACGGCAAAATACTAATGCTGCAAATAACATATTCTATGATATTATAGTTCCTTTCGGTATATCCTAACATAGGAAAACGTCTTAGAAATTTATTTACACCTGTCGCAGTTAACAATCCACCTTTAAGAGAATTGTTAAAACTTACTAATAATTTATTATCCATATTACTATTAATTTATAATATTCGTTAATTGTTTTGAGCAGTGTAGTATCGATTTAATTCAATCTAATGAGAGCGATATTTTTCCAGGTTCGAAGTTATTGTCACATTACAAGGAACATCCCCGACTACAGCTCTGTGTTCTAGGACACGCACCTCTTATATAAGCTCTGAAATTCTCTGGGGACACAAATTTAAAAACTGCATAAAATTCGTTAAGAAGGAAAGGTCGTACATCGTCATCGAAAGGAATTTCAACGCAACTGAGGAATATCCGACTCATTTATGCAGTGCTAAAAGATTCGTGGAAGTATATAGTTCCTTAAGTCCAACACCGACGCCGAAGAATTTTGGTTTCAAACTAAATATCTTATATAACAGGAATCAAAGGAGAGGCACTGTAATGTCTATTGAAACAAACGATGCGAGCAATAAACTCGACGCCCAATCGGAAGATTCTAAAGATGGGAAGGATAAAATGATTCGCAACAGCGTCGAAAGAATAAAAAATAGCGTTCAAAGTCCATATTTGGACAGTTCTGCTTCTTCTGTAAGTCCTACGAAAAATAACACCAGTCAAGGTGTATTTTTTCCGTCTAAAAGTAGAAGTATAACTCGTTCCAGACATCATGAAAGTATTCGTCATAAAGACCCTTACGAAAGACATTGGGAGTACCAAAATTACAATGAGAACTATTTACCCGATTTCTGGCTAAAAGAAGCTGCCTCTTTACCATTAATACACAATTCCGCACCAGATAACGGTTTGAAACCCAAAAAGTTCGGATCGGACTTGCAGCCCCTAAGAAGAAATGGTTTGCATGCAACTACGAATCATATTAGTGGGAGCAAAAGAATTTCGAATCATCCTAGTGTTTTCGAAGGCGAGGACTTTGTCTTCGAGAATGGTGTCTCCGAAGAGGAATCCAACATGTCACTGATGTCTGGAGATTATGCGAGAAGTGATTTAGAATTCGAACACGATATTGAACTTGATGCAATGTTGAGAAGCATGGAGAGCTATTTGGAACAGAATGATTCTAGGAGTGTTTCTAGCTCGCCTTTTCCAAAAAGCTGACGCCATGTAGGAAGAACTTCAGGCGAAATTTAAATTTTGTAGTGTCAAGAAATTGTTCTAAAGTGCTTTCGGTTTAAAACGATTTTTGTAGCAAGTGATGCCTAATATTAAAATATATTTTATATTTATTTATTTATGTTTGGAAAAATGTAAGAATTTTTTATAGCACACTATAAGAGGTATATTTACTAAAGGCATAAGTGGTAAAGTCTTGGATATACTGATATATTGCATATAATTTTGTAATGATAAAGTAAACTGTATAGTTTTATTTCAATTTGTGCATTTTTTATTATTTTACTATACGAGAGTAATTGGCGTGTCTACAATACATAGAAAATATAAAGTATATGGGTGTTAATGTTCATTATTGATATACTCTCATTTTTTTGTGTAAATATACATCGATAACAGAAATCACATTCTCGAGTGTTTTTATTTCCCATTGGTTATCGATAATTTTTTTTTATATTGGTACTGAAGCCGATTCGTTTTGAAAGATTTTGCATAAGAATACTGAATTCGATGACCTACATGAGGAATTAATCCAAATGAAGTTCATCGAAATTCTCTTCTATAAAAGGAGACATCGATGTTGGTTTAGATTTTTTAAAAACAAAAACGTAGTCCTTTAGAAACAACAATTACTTATAGTATATTTGTTTGACTTTAGTGTAACAAAACATTTCGCCGATCAAGTTCGAATTACATGAAAACGGCAGCCTTGAATGTCTTCATTTACCAGCGAATGAAATGCTTCTTAGTAGTTTACCACCACATATTTTGGGTCAAAATGTTATTGCAACAGGTCGCGTTTTTAATGCTTTTAAAACACTGCACATACAAAGGGTACTAGGAAAGTTTTGCAATATGACGCAATCATGAATCGTAGGAAGCTGTTTGTTGCTGTATGTTGAGACATGTTCGTACGTGCATAGTAGCCGCCACGCCATGTCAACGGGCTTAGTTATTCATTAGTAGTGAGAGTGTAAAGTGCTTGCGATGGCATCGTAGTCGCGAAATGAGATAAGGGCAGTTTTGCGTTATAATTTTGTACGTGGTTTAAACATACATCGCGCAACGATATTGAGGTGGTATAGAGAATTCCAAAGGGAAAATTTAACTGTGGAGGATGTTGAGAAGCCGGGAAGGCCGGGAAGACCACGAACGTCAGTTACGGAGAAAAACGTTACTATTGTGAGGAAAATGCTTAGCGAGGACAGGCGAGTGACCTACCAACAGATAGAGGGTATTTCAGGCCTAAATGCACCCGCAATTCGTTCAATTCTGCATGTGAAGAAACTTTGTTCTCTCTGGGTGCCATATCGACTGACTGAAAAGCAGATGACACGACGTGTGACTTGGTGCTAGGATATACTAAAAAAAGTTTAATAAGGGAGAATATCGGTGTGAACAACATCGTGACAGGTGACGAGACTTGGCTATACTATTACGATGTGCCGACCAAAGTTCAAAACAAAGTTTGAATCTTTGATGATGAAGACACACCCGTAGTTGTCAGAAAATCCCAATCTGTGAAGAAGAAAATGATAGCTGTATTTTTCAAATCGAGCGGAATTGTGGAACGCTTCGTTTGGACACACAGAAGGTAGTCACGGCTTAGTGGTATACTGAACAGTGCCTGCCTAAAGTCATTGGATCTATGAAGAACCTGCGGCCAAAGTCAAGAATGGACACCTGGTTCCTCCATCACGATAATGCTCCAGCTCACCGCGCCAAAACCTTCACCGAATATTTGACCACGACAGGATTGAAATTTCTCGGGTACCCTCCCTACAGTCAAAAACTTGTTCCCTGCGACTTTGCACTGTTCCCGCATGTGAAAATGAAGCTAAAAGGGATGTGGTTTTCCAGTGATGAGGACCTTCTGCGGGCTTGGGACAACGAATGTGCTTTACTCCCTAGGTAAACTTGGCAGAACTGGTTTAAAGATTGGTTTCGGAGGATGGAGAGGTGTATTGAGTGTAGAAGAAATTACTTTGAAAAAATTAAATAAACAAAGCTGTATTGCAAAACTTTCCTAGTACCCTTTGTATGTGTACTGCTATTTATTAAATTGCAAACGAACTACTATGTAATGTTCGCTTTCTATATTATGTATTGTAAAAATCTAATTTACTCAATTTGTTCAAAAATATTGCTTGCATCATTTACGATGAGAAAGTTTTCATTTTCTGATGTCAAAGGAGCCACGTCTTCAAGCGTATATATTTTAGCCACAGTTTTTGAGAGAACAGAATATTGAGCTCTTTTTGCTCTATACAAAGTTTTTCGCATGTGAGATGTCTCTTAATAAAATGCTATTATCAGGCCCTCTTTCCATGACTTTTCTAATTATTTTGCTAAATCTTTCTCCTATATCATCTGCTGCTTTTAGTGTAAATATAGTAGACAATGTGCTGACCAGCTCTTGGTGCTTCGTGACTTTGTTCGGTAACCTTTTTAATGATATCTGTACCACTTCAACACGTATAGATTTTTAGTTGGACACAAAGTAACACTTCATCGCCATTTAACTACCGGATGTGCACATAATTTTTGCAAAATGTACTAAATATCTAGTGAAGCCAATAATAGCAGATTGTTTTTAGAAGATTTCAAGAAGTCAACAGTCTTAGTGTCAGAATTAAAGAGCACTGTAATATTGTTAATCAAGTCAATGTAATTTAACGGATAACCATTAACCGTTGGCATTATCTATGCATATGTTCGTTTCTTTATAGACTACGCAATTAATTTTATCAAATATGCATAGACTTTTTTTGCACATAAACTAGGTCAAAATGCGACGTAAATTCTTCCCAAATAAACGTTAAACATTCTGATTCACAAACAATAAGTTCCATTTAAAACGGTTTAAACTGCACGATACCACCTCATTTTCACTTACATAAGCATGAATTATTATCACACCTAGTAAGATTTAAGCTGGCGCATTTATTTCCGCGTTCGTTACACCACGGAGGATGTGATAAATCACAAGAAGAACGGGGACGTTGGAAAGATACGGAGCAGCAAGAGTAGAATGAGTAGTAATTTCTGGGTAAGGAATGGCGTCACGTTAAGAGCAAATTTTCTTTCATTATACATGATGCCACTTGAGGTAATCCTCTTAAATCGGATTACAACTAATAAGAATGAAATCGTAAATTTTAAGTGAGTATAGAGAGAGGAAGTGTGAGTGAGAAAGAAAGTGGGGAACACACGTACACACAAACACGAGTAATCCCGACCAATCACTGTGCCAGAAAAGTCTGCGTCAAAGGCGTACTGAGTTCAGGGGAAGCTAAATTTATATTATATTTTTACCGTTTTATACAAAAGAGTTATTAGATATTTGATATATGTACATGCATTTATTTCCTGAGAGTAATGTCTTTTTACAAAGCAAAGCAATATCTAGTTAAGTGGGTTATTTAATCATTGAAAACCCCTTTCCACATTAATTTTCGTAATTCTGTATACGATTTCGACAACTAAGTTGCCATCATCAGCAGATAATTAAGCAGTGTCGCACTAAACTAATTCCGATCTGTACCGCTGAAAGCAGAGACGCACACTATATATTCGTTTCACATAATTTTTAAAAATTGCGTTCTAGTCCTGAACTAAGATAAAAAACAAGAAAACGGAAAGAAGTGAAACATACACATGAATTTATTGCACAATTGTCCGTCCTTAAGAGACTAAACAAAGATGAGTTATTTGGGCTAGTGGCAGCATTCAACACATGGCCTTTATTCTTTAAAATGTACATGCTTTTATACGTGTCTAATTTACGATAATTACACACGTTCTTTATCAAATGCAAACAATCCGCGTTAACATTATGATTACATTCCAACATATGTTTTACCACACCGGACTTTTTGGCCGATTAAATTTTATGTACGCAATATGTTCTTTATAGCGGGTTTCGATCGATCGTTTAGTTTGGCTGATGTATTGTTTACTGCAATCTAGACATTTAATTCCGCAGATTCCCGATTTTTATTTTCCTCGACTTTGCCTTTTGCATTTCCTAAAAGGGTTTTGATGGAATTAGTGGACCGAAAAGTGACTTAAAAACCGCGCTCTTTAAAAGTACTATTTAAATTTTTCGTCAAACGATGGTAAGGTAAACATAGAAACTGCAGCCAATTACAGGGGGCTTTGGCATACTATAAGTTACTATTATGACCGTGCTCGTGGTGCGACTTAAGACCTTTGGCTGTCAGTATTTGTTTAATCGAGAAACCTTTCCGGATAGTAGGCCATCGGATTCCGAGTTCCCCGGCGTGATATGCCAGTGACTGCCACTGAGCTATCAGCCAACTTATATGTAGATTGACGGTCGGTCCGTCAATATCTGGATTTTACTGACCTTATACGTCTTTTTTTCTTCAAATTCTATTACTTTTTTGAAATTCCAAATAGATGCAAAATTGAAAAATTCATTTTTTTAGCCATTTTTTAATTTCTTTTGCTTTGTTTGTCATTTTTGACTTCCCCGTATATATACTAAATTAATAGCCTTTTTTCTCAAACAATTAATGTGGCGGCTTGTTGTTTACTGGACTGCAATGCAAATTACAAAATTGGACTTTAAACTTTCTCCATTTTCAAATTTTCTTTGTTGACTACCTTTTTTTTTACAACTAGTAATTCTTCCCCTTACATTTTTAAAGTGGGTTGCTTGTTTAGAACGGAAATTATTACAGTTTGTTTTGAAATTGTTTTTTTTATTTCCTTTTACTTCTGTAATTATACACTTACTTTTGTTTTCGTTTATATTATTAAATTAGTTTTCTTTACTATTCAAGTTGATAAATATTCATTTCCTCTGTTTTATGATGTGAGCAATTTTCGTTTTCTACATAAACAAAATGTTGTTGTTTGTGTCAAAATAGGTTCTGTTTTTTTCATTTAACATTTAATTTTCTCTCGTTATGACTTTCAAGGTGAAGTTGGAGAAGATTTTTGTAGCGGATTACTTTAATTTAAATTTATATCTTCAGCAAAATGTTTTAGCATTATCATAGTAAATTTTGACTAACTTATGTAGATTGTAGAAACTGGACAGCATTATAGACTTGTACTCCATCAACCTTAAGATGAAGTACAGGACCCACGGGGATTAATTAAAGAGTCGCCAAATTACCTCATTACATGTTTCCGATTCAAAATGTCATTCCATATTATTAAAACATAGCCTTCCATACTATTAAAGAGAAGGTAATTTTAATGGAGCCTGCGATTGATTAACTTAATCACTTAGGGTTGATATGTAACCCCTTTCCACATTAATTTTCGTATTCTGTCTACATATTTTGACAACTAAGTTGTCATCATAAGCAGATAATTAAACAGTGTCGTACCTGGAAAACTCAGTGTGTGTTTTGGCTTTCGACAGTACAGATCGTGTACGGAATTTGTTTAGTGCGGGTTTTTGCCGTAGTTTTCCAGGTGCGACGTTGTTTAATTATCTGCTGATGATGACAACTTAGTTGTCAAAATACGTATATAGAATACGAAAATTAATGTGGAAAGGGGTTATATATCAACCTTAAGTGATTAAGTTAAAGAGAAGTTTGTTAAAGTGTTTTATTCAAAAAAGAATAAAGTGCGTGGTTAAAAGTATATCCAAAAAACGTAATATAGAATTATTAAACATTGTTTTTATAGAAGAAATAGCAATAATACACGCTAGTGTTATTCGTTTAATCACTTGAGGTTACATCTTTTGATAGAAATAAATATGGTATAAGAATTCCTCTACATTAATTTATAATAGTTATCAACTACCTGAAAATTAAGTCAATTTTTTATTCCATGATTAATGAAGTTTTTGCAACTATTAACCGTTACATTGTTCTAATCTATTAATATATTAATTTTTCAATATTTTGACTTAAAGTTTATTATTAATTCGAACGTACAACATCATATAACTTTTGCCCATAGCATCCTGATTGGATTTACTTCACATTAATAGGGTGGTAAACGAAGAAACACGCGTCTTTTCTTTTTTGCACGCTCATCAATCTTGCTTATAGATTTATTAAAGTATAAGAGCATGTTTGCCATTATTTGTTCCTTCTCACAACTACATTTTTCTCCTTTACGTCGCCTGCTATCTAAAGTGTAACAACGTAACACATATTATATTTATAAGAATAAAAAGTAATACTTTTACTTAGTTTGTAAAAGCTTTCCAATTAAAAATAATAGTAAATTAATATAATATGTATTATTAAATTAAATAAAAAAGAAGCTAAGGTTTATTTATCATCATATTGATGTTATTTCGATTATTAGATTTTTTTAAGTTTCAAATTTTCACTAATTCAGTCATAGTTACCCAGTTTCTTTCTGGACATAGAGTCAGCGCTTGTTAATATTTGTTTACAGCGCCTCAATAAATTTGTTTGCAGTGGTATCGCAACGCAAGTATATATTTTATGATATAACAACATTACTTTTTTTATATTTTCACATCAATGCAATCACAATATATAAAATATTAGTGTTTTTTTTTGTATGAGTAGAACAATGGTGTAAAAGTTAACGTCATAAAATTAAATATTGACTTTTATGTAGAACAACTGAGCTTGGTGTTAAATATGTGCCATGAAGAGGCATTATTTCAGTAGGAAAAGATAAAAGGGGGAATTTTTGTTGGGTGCCAAATTAAATAATTGTTTCAAAAAGCCAACTTTAGTACAATTTGAAATGGCACTGAAAGATGAGCATGTGATGCTTTTGAACACCTTTCCAAAGAATTTGGTACATAGACTTCCGCGGTCGTGGTTCATACTATCTTCTTCTGGATTTCCGGGCTAGAATCGCGTCACTGGTATAACTGCCGACGTTTCGTACCCACTCGTGTGGGACATCTTCAGAGCCCAACTACTGCTACTATTTGTTGCACTGAAACTGTTTTACACAGTTTGCACAGTTTCAGTGCAACAAACACTGGAAAATCACTGGAAAACCGCCTGCCTTTTAGCTTCATTTTCACATGCGGGAACAGTGCAAAGTCGCAGAGAGCAAGATCTGGACTGTAAGGAGGGTGCTCGAGAAGTTTCAATCCTGTCAAATATTCGTTGCAAGCTTTGGCGCGGTGAGTATTATCGTGATGGAGGTACCAGGTGTCCATTCTTGACTTTGGCCGCAGGTTCTTCATAGATCTAATGACTTTAGGCAAGCACTGTTCAGTGTACCACTTAGCTGTGACTGTCTTCTATGTGTCCAAAACGACGCGTTCCACAATTCCACTCGATTTGAAAAATATAGCTATCATTTTCTTCTTTACAGATCGAGATTTTCTGACAACTACGGCTTTGTCCCCATCATCAAAGACCCTCGTCTGTCCTCGCCAAGCATTTTCCTCACAGTAATAACGTTTTCCTCCGTAACTGACGTTTGTGGCCTTCCCGGCCTCTCAGCATCCTCCACAGTTAAATTTCCCCTTTGGAATTCTCTATACCACCTGAATATCGTTGTGCGATGTGGACAAACATCACCTAGTGCAAGAGTCATTTCTTTAAACCAAGCACAAAATTATAACGCAAAACTGCCCTTATCTCATTTCGTGACCACGATGCCATCGCAAGCACTTTATACTCTCACTACTAATGAATATCTGAGCCCATCGACATGGCGCGGCGGCTACTATGCACGTATGAACGTGTCTCAACACGCAGCAACAAGCAGCTTACTACGATTCATTGTTGCGTTATATTGCAAAACTTTCCTAGTACCCTTTGTATTATATCGGCGTCCTTTATCATTGACGGCTATTATCGTAATTTCCAGATCAGAGCTTGATTCAGTAGATTAAAGTACATTAAAACTAGTCAAAGATATTCCAGGGAGGAAAAAGAGTTTGGAAATGTCGGATGCTGATATTACTGTTTTATTTTAAAGTTATGGTTTTATTCGTGTGCCGAGAAAGATTAGCACCGAATATTTTTATTTTATTCTGACTTGTTCAGAGGGGAAGGTGTTTGAGTCAGATACTGCTGGTGGATTAATTTTTAAGAATTTATACTTATTTAAATTTTAAATAAATAATTAATTTTTTGCAGTATTGTAGACATTTCTAATTCTTACTTGAATATTCCACAATTCGTACATTTCCACTATATAAGTAGATAATTAAGATCATTCATTTTCGAATGTGATTAATTAAAACTCATTCAATTGTAATTCAAGATATACGTAAATTATCTTTATTGCATTCGTTAATATAAAAAATAAATTTGGCGTAAATAAATTACGATAAATGTTCAATTGCATATTTAAAAATTACAATGATGATAATTGTTCCAATAATGCGTTTCTTAATATTTCCTTTGTAATAGCTTTAGAAATAATATTTAACTTTTTTTGCAAGAATTTAAGTTTTCAGAATCTCGCACGCCACTGTCTCTTGAAAAAAACCTTACGTCACGAACGGGAGGTTGTGCGCCTCGATAAGTATGTATCTACATCAAAGAACTCACAGGCAACTACGAAAGTCTGCCGGCAACTCACTAAATGAGTTCGCCTGTTCAGAATTAAGATTACGGTGGAGCACCGGTTGCACGAGAGAGGCAATAGAACCAAAGTGAAGGTTCAAAGTTTAAATTTTGTTTTTCGAAGTTTTTAAAACGGTACAGATTTTCGCTTTTGGCAGAGAAAATGAACCGAAATTAGTGCATTAATTAGAGTAACGATATTGTCTTTAAAATGTTAAAGGGAGAACGTTTCGAGTGATGTTTAACATGGTTTTCTAATGACCATTTATAAGAAGTATGTTTAAAGTCGAAATTGTAATTTCCATAAAGTATTTCCCGATAATTTTTAGAAAATAAGCCGCCCAATCTTACTTTAGAAGTGATGCTCAGATGATTACAGAATGTTTAGTATTATTAAATTAATATACTGATTTTGGTATCATGAAGGTGTTTCAAATTTCGCGTTTTCTTACAGAATAAATAAAACACATAATTTGCATTCACTTTTAAAACTTTTTATTGGTAATTGAAGTATCAGTTATGACATTTATATGCGAAAAATAATATCTGCCAAATGGCCTCCTACAGCTCCACAGACGTCCACTCTTTTGTTAAAATTTTCATTGACATTTTGACATAATTGAGGCTCTATCTCACCAATGACAGGAATAATTTCATCTTTCAAAGCAGAAGTTGATTGTGTATTGTTTTTATAAACCTGACTTTTCACACAATCCCAAAGAAAATACGGTGTCAAATCACTGATCTTGGTGGCCGATTAACAACACTGTTTCTTGAGATTACACGTTCAGGAAATTTTCCTCTCAATAAATCAATTGATTCGTGTGCAAAGTGAGGTGTAGCGCCATCCTGTTGAAACCACATATCCTCTAGATCAATATTCATTAATTTAGGCCACAAAAATTCGGTTATCATCAGACGATATCGATCACCATTGACAGTTACAACTTCACCAGCAGCATTTTCAAAGAAGTAAGGTAAAATTACACCACCTGACCATAATGCACACCAAAGAGTAACTCGTTTAGGATGCATAGGTTTTTCATGAATAATTCGTGGATTTTCCTTACCCTAAATACGGCAATTTTGTTCATTAACATAGCCACCAAGTTCAAAATGTGCCTCATCGGAAAACATTATTTTTTGAGAAAAATCAGCTGGTTGTTCATTGATGAAATTGACAAGTGAACGTTTTAAATGATCTAATGGCTTCAGTTCCTGTGTTATTCGAATCTTATATGCCTTCAGAGCTAAATCCTTGTGTAAAATACGCCATGTGGTTGATCCACTAAGTCCAAGTTGCTGTGAACGTCGTCTAATGGACATTTCAGGATCTTCAGCAACACTTTCACGAACCAAACCAATATTTTCTTATGAACGACCACTACGACTGTATTTTTCATTTTTTTGATCTTCCACAGAACCGGTCTCTTGAAATTTTTTAATAATTCGGCCAATAGTGCTTTCAGATGGACGATTAGGTAAACCATAAAGTTCACGTAATTTTCTAAAATCTCTTTTCACAGAACGCTGATTTTCATAAAATAATTCAACAATTTGAACGCATTGTTGTACCGTGTACGAAGCCATTTTTATAAATGTCATACATCACACTTTTTAAATGTCCACATACCCAGACAAATTCAGTGCGTTATCTATATTTTATTTATTCTTAAAAAAACCGAGCAATTTGAAACACCCTTTATGTTATACATCTACAATATGCAACGACGTTATGTAAATTTTATGTACATGGTGTAGCTAAAATGACTTTGTACCAAAGCCGCCTACAGGAATATATAAATGTATTTAGGAAAGTTTCTTACTTAACTTAGTATTACGTTACACCGGCTCATTTAAATTTCAGTTAACAGAATGCAACGACATATTCTGTTTGTAACTGCAATGTACCTAGGGCTTACACTTAATAAAATTAACAATAAAAGCTTCCTCTTATTGAATGCGTTGCAATTTATGTAGGTTCTATTGAGCTTATGTATATATTTTATGAATGTTAAGATTGTAAAATATACTGCTCAAAACAGTTAGGGGATATTTGGAAAAATGGCAGTAGAATAAATAAATAGAGAATATAGCACCTCGCAAATAGTTTTATATTTAACTACAACGTTTTTAAATAAGAAACCAAAGGCATTGACACGTTTGAACTTGTTTGTGCACATTATAAAGCTACCTACTAAGGCACTAGAATGAATAAATGTTATTAAGTGAATACACAATTATGAGACTACATAAGAAGTTTTGTTCATAAAATGATAAAAAAATTATTGTTAATAGTGTGTATAATCTCCACGAATGGTAATCAAGGTTTGACATCTCATCGATATTGATCGAATCAAGACATCAAAATATTCTTGTGAAATATTATTCCATTCCTCTATCAGAGCAATTTCAAGTTCCTGAATTGTACGAGGTGGCATTTTTCTTGCTGCAACACGTCTTTCTAAGGCATCCCAAGCATGTTCGATAGGTTTACCAACAGGAGAATTTGTTGGCCTGTCCATTCTATTGATTCCCAATTGTTCAACTCAGTTGTTCACGATGTTTGCTCGATGTGGACGAGCATTGTCATCTATTAAAATGAATCTTTCACCCTAAGTGTCGGCGTATGGAAGAGCAATGGGTCTCAAAATTTCATGCAGATACCTCTGAACAGTCAGGTTGCCATTCTGTACCAGATAAAGGTCTGTATGATCTCCTGCGCTTATCCCAACCCATAGCATTACACTCGCACTATCATATTGCGGCCTTTCTGGAACAAATTGTGGCTGATTACGTGTTCAAGGTTGGCGCCAAATTAAAATACGCCTATTATCTGCATTTAAAGCGAATCTAGATTCGTCACAAAACAATACTTGTGCCCAGTCATCGTGATTCCAATTTCTATGCTACTCAATCCATATTCTTCGCGACCTTTTATGAAGAGCAGTTAGCGGAACGCATACTAATAGTATTCGGGCATACATCCCAATGTTATGAAGACGATTTTTTATTATTTGAGTTGATACTACTCTTGCCATAGCAGCAGCAAGCTCACTTTTAAGCTGCGTTGCGTTACGAGTGTGGTTTATACGTGCGAATACCGTTCGAGGTATCGATCATCTCTTGGTGTTGTAGATGATGGGGGTCCTTGTCCTCGTCTTCTCCAGTTTCAACTGTTATTCAATTGTTGACAAATGTTCGGGAGGTACGGATATCTCCGGCTAGTCAAGGCCGTCATCTATGTATACAGGGAGTTTTGTAAAATGGAGTAAGTCAAGTTATGTACGGGAATATACTGCGTTGATAACGATCAATATTTGATATTGCGTTGTTGCGTAATTATGAGTGAAATAATAACAGGTTGTTTTTTGTGAACAGCGAAAATGAATTTATCGGACGATTACTAGACCTAAAGTACGATGGTGCTAAAGTAATTTCTTTAGTGTATCTTATATCGTTCCTCTGTAGGCAGAAAAGAGACTGTTTTAGACACATAAACACACAAAACCACAAACATGTAAAATGTCTTCCTACATCTCAGAAGCAGTTTGTGTTACGTATAATTTATATGTCGACGGCTACCATTTAAGGTAGGCAGCTTAAGAGACATTTACAGTAATAATTCTTCCATAGATACGTTAACCTAAATCAGTTCAAAGAATATTTTAGCTATGCAAATATAACATCAATAAATACCGAACGGTTATTTCCTGTATACAAGAACATTTTCACAATGCGACGTACTCTGGAGGCTTGCGATATGTTGCAGATGTTTACTGGATCAAATTCAGATTGTTAATTCTTCTCTCATAGGCAAGTGTTTAACAACAATAATAGTATAAAATATATTCGTTCATGCTGTATAGCGGTACATATAGCGGTCGATATACGTCGGTGACGGCCTAGACTGCTGGAGACATTTGTATCAGGTTCGTTCGCCGCCTAGGCATGGTGTCCAAATATGGTATCTTCGCGTTAATGATAAGTAGTCTCAACACAATTATAATCAGTGGTGTAAGAAATCATTTCTTGAAGATACAAATTGTTGTACTTCTTTTGAAGAATGTTTCAAATAAATAAAATGATTTTTGTGAATATTTTTTAATCTATTTTTGCTTATTTTAGCTATTATTTTAGGACAGTGGCTGTATTATTTGAGGCAATTGAAATACGTCACACTTCGTGAATAATATCAGACGGAACAAACAATATTACTGATAAAACTTGCGGAATTGGACATCTTCTTAATATAACTTGTGTTTTAGTAAGGCCTCTTATCTATTAATAATTAATATTAATTGTATGATATATTATCTTCTATGGGTATTATGATTTAACACCATTAAACATAATCGCAAAATTTTAAAATATATTTTTCATCTCATGCGCAAATTTTGAAATTTTATGTATGCGTAATTTTATATATGCACGTGAATATCAATAAAATATACGTAAGGATAAAAAAATATCTGAGATGAAAGGTCATAATATAAACGGAGACGGCTACATGTATTGCGTTGATATATATTTACGTTGGTATTTGATGTATCAAGACGGAAAAGTGGCCTGTGTAGTCAATAAATATATTATTTATATCAATGACATACATACAGGATATTTTTGGATGTTATTAAGTGAAAAACGACTTTAATAATTGGAAATGTAAACTTGAAATTGACTATATTTACACAGACACATAACATATTCTCTTAGAAAATCAATGAGTTAGTCAATCAATTAGCGTTTGTATCAATAAGTGGAATTTATTTTTTACATATACTTATGTATATACTTACGATATATCCATAAAAATTGATAAATACGGGGAATGCTTTAAAAATAAGTGACAAGTAATTCTATTATTTATTACTTCTACAGCAGGTGATTTTGATGGAACCTGTGTTTGATTAACTTAACGGTACAGATCGTATGAGGAATTTGTTTTCGTACGGGTATTTTGCTGTAGTTTTCCAGGTGCGACATTGTTTAATTATCTGATGATGATGACAACTTATTTAATTTTCTTTTTAAAAATACGTTTGTATTTAAGGTAATTTTGATGGAGCCGGTGGTTGATTAACTTAATCACTGAAAGTTGATATAAAACCCCTTTCTACGGACTATAGTGTGCGTTTTGGCTTTCAACGGTACATATCGTGTGCGGAATTTGTTTTCGTACGGGCGCTTTGCCGTAGTTTTCCGTATACTGATGATGACAGCTTAGTTGTCGAAATACGTTTACGGAATACGAAAATTAATGTGGAAAGGGGTCATATAATGGGTGTTTCTTAAGCTGCATGAGAACTATCGATATCGATAACTATGGTTCGACAGCTGATAATTTCAAACTGTGTCGATATTTCTGTTCAGTAAGGTTAGGTAAGTCATCATGAATCGTGTAAAGCCAGAACAACGTTTCCAAACTGTGGAAATTTACTTCGGAAAAAATAAATCTGTTCGCGAGGTTATAGAGCACTTCGCCCATTTTACGGTCAACATAATTGGCCTAGTGAGCAAACAATTCGTGTAGTTATTGATCGTTTTCGCATTAATTTTACTCTTCTCGATTCAAAACTATCAACAAGACAAAGAGATGTGCGTACCGAAGAGAATATTGCTGCTGTAGTGCGAAGTATTGAAGAAGACGCCTAAATATCGATTCGTCGTCGTTCTCAACTTGTTGGCCTTTGTCCTTCGACTACGTGGAAACTTGTACGTAAGAATCTTGGCTTACGTGCCTATAAAATACAAGTCGTGCAAGAATTGAAGTCAAACGACCATAGTTGGCGTCGCATTTTTGCTGATTGGGCTCATTTGAAACTGGCCGAAGATGAGCATTTTTATCAAAGAATTGTGTTTAGTGATGAAGCTCATTTCTGGTTAAATGGCTACGTCAATAAGCAAAATTGCCGTACTTGGAACGAAGACAATTCTCAAGCCGTTAACGAATCATCATTACATCCATTAAAATTGAGTGTTTGGTGCAGTTTACACCCTGGCGGCATCATCGGCCCTTATTTCTTTCGAAATGAGGAAGGAGCTGCCGTTACGGTGAATGGCGAGCGC
The DNA here is from genome assembly GCA_031893035.1 of Dermolepida albohirtum. NCBI lineage: Eukaryota > Metazoa > Arthropoda > Insecta > Coleoptera > Scarabaeidae > Dermolepida > Dermolepida albohirtum. The sequence goes on from JAVIWB010003088.1 coordinate 66,073, forward strand.
TATCGAGCCATGCTGATTGGATTTTTGTTTTAAAAATTAATCAGCTAAACATCGATGACATTTGGTTCCAAGAAGACGCCGCAACTTGCCATACAGCCCGCTTAACAATCGATGTATTGCAAAATCAATTTGGTGATAACTTTATTTCCAGAAGTGGTCCTGTTCACTGGCCCCCTCGATCGTGAGATTTAACGCCTCTGGATTACTTTTTATGGATCTTTGTTAAGTCATTGGTTTATGCCGACAAACCAGCAACTTTTGAAGCATTGGAAGCCAATATTCAAGTCACCATTGACGCCATACGGCCAGATTTATTGGAAAAAGTTGTCAAAAATTGGACTGATCGAATGGACCATGTAACTCCTAGCCGCGGCGGACATACGCTGGAAATCATATTTAAAAAGTAAATGCCGTGAAATTATCTACCAGATTATAATAAAAGCAATTTTATTCCAACAATATTTCTGTCTTGTATTGTCATTTTAACTTCTCAAGCTCTTAAAAAGATATCCTATATCAACCTTCAGTGATTAACTTCTATAGCACTTGGTGTCGTGTATTAACAATAATAATTGTGCGATACTGTTATTATCATTATTGTTACTAGTCCCTGTTATTAATATGTGAAAGTATTTAGAAAAGAAGGGGAATAAATACATGTACTTTATGTATGTATTGTAGGTATCACAAAAAGGTTTACGATCTACACGGAAATATATCTGCCGAATTCATGCAGAACGGTCTTTACAATAATGATATGTAAACAAAACTGGCAGTTGGAGCATGTTTTATAATAACATAGAAGTATAATTTTGTTTACATATCATTATTGTATATATATATATATATATATATATATATATATATATATATATATATATATATATAATTTTGAACTCATTTATAAGATAACTATTCTGATAATACGATTTTATGAGTAACTTATATAAATATATATGTTTTTGTATAAATATAATGATCTAATTATTTAGATCTAAATTTTGTTGTTGTTGTTTTTGGATTACGTGTATTGACATAATAGGCGATTATGTTAGAATATAAAATATTTTCTTCCACAAAAATTATTCCTGATTTAATTTCCACCTGGCTTCTGGCTCTGTGTTCATAGAACTGATAACAGGCCATGATCGATAATGTCAAAGATATTTAAATAGTTCATTAGATACATAAAAGATTTTCATTATCGATTTTACAAGTTATATTTAGTACTGTTACTATACCATCAATGATATAAAATTTTTTTCTTATTAAGATTAACAATCAGCTGATACGCAACGATCTATTCGAAGACTTTTAAGAAATTAAAGAGAATACTAATCAACCGCGAATTAGGAAGATTAGTATGACCATTATGTTTTTGAAATATGCTCGGATAATAACACGCTTACAAGACGACGAAAATTTGTTTCATTTTCTTGTTTCTGTATGATTTTATGTAAGTCTTCACCAGTACGAAGAATTAAAGATTTTCAATGTCTGAAAGCAGAAATTTGGAAAAATCATTAAATTGTTTGATTTATTCTAAGCACGATGTTACGTGTCGTGTAAAGTTTTTAATTCTTCATTCTTCTTACATATACGTAATTAGATGTTGCATGCAGAAAAAAAGTTTCATTAAACATATCGCATTTAACACGTGCTAGTATGAATAAATTTTATTTCTTCATTTATAAGTATCTTAAAAAACATTCCTTCAATGCTGATATATAGTTCACCATTAATGTTTGATGACACCCTAATACGACTTTTAAGTTTAAATTTTGTATTACATGTTTTAATGCGTCTATATCAATTAATAATTTATACTAATGGATTCAGTCCATGCAAATGCATTCAATAAACTGCCGTTTTTAGTCACCTATTTGCAATGCACTGATCAACTTTACCAAACATTTAAAAAATGTTACAGCAAAAGATTACTTCAAAAACAAATACTGCAAAGTTAAATAGAAAAGTTTTTTGAGTCAACGACATTTTGTTATTTCAACATATTTATGTCTTTAATAAAATGCGAGAGAAAGAATGCAGTAGTATTGAGGTTCCTTGTTATCAACCTAAACAAACTCGTCTTAACGGGTGGAGACCATTCTTGACATTTATTTTTTAAAAACTAATTCCTTCAAACGTTGGCCGTAACTGCGTCTAACATGGGCCATTCTGAAATTAAAATTTTAGATAACGCGTTTGACTATTTCAAGTGGTATTTGGAGAATAACGCGAGTAATGTTGGCTTCCAATTGCTCGACCGTAGCTGGCTTATCCATGTAGACTTTGGACTTTACGTAACCTCAAGGGAAAAAGTCTAAAGGTGTAATATCACATGATCTAAATGGCCACTACGTTGCAACCGTCTTCATTTTTAAAGAAATATGAGCCAATGATTCCGCTTGTCCTTAAACCACATCAAACCGTGGTTTCGTCTGTCAAGAATGGCAGCTGTTGAACCTTTTCGGGTAGCTCTTCACTCTAAATACGGCACGCCTTTTAAGAGCCCAAAGATTGAAACGGTGACGGTTCGAAAGGTCGTCTGCTTTCAATTCTTCAACGACTTGAATTTTGTATGCTTTTAAACCAAGATCCTCTCGTAAAATACGCTAAATTAAGGCATACGACAAGACAAACTGTTGAGATCTACGTCGAATTGATTCTTCACGGTCATCACGTACGCTGTCAGCTACCATCGCTATACTACTGTGGGCAAAAAATAGTAAGACTTTGTTCATAATTTTTAAATTCTTAATTTATTCTTCCAAATCTATTTCGTCCCCCTCAAAGTAATCCCCCCTGGCCTAAATACACTTGTGTCAACGTTTCTTCCAATTCTCGAAACAGTTGTTAAAGTCAATTTCAGGAATAGCCTTCAATGCGCGTAGCGATTCATGTTTAATGTCTTCAATTGATTCAAAACGATTTCCCCGGAGCGGTTGTTTGAGTTTGCTGAATAGTCAGAAGTCACACGGAGCTAAATCAGGCGAATACGGTGGCTGCGGCACGATATTGGTTGAAAATTTGGCGAAAAGCTCACGAAGAATTAATGCAGTATGCGACGGTGCATTATCGTGGTGCAAAAACCAAGAGTTGTCGGCCCATAGTTCTGGCCTCTTTTTACGAATAGCATTGCGCAAACGACGCATAACACTCAAATAGTATTCTTTGTTGATAGTTTGGCCGGTCGGAAGGAATTCGGAGTGCACCACACCTCGCTAATCGAAGAAAACTGTCAACATAACCTTGATTTTTGACTTGCTTTGACGTGGTTTTTTGGGCTTCGGCTCACCTTTGATACGATATTCGGCCGATTGATCGTCTGTTTCGGGGTCATCTCCAGTTATAATGCCTTTCATTTTGTCTTGATTGTCGGAAAGCATTGTTTCATAGACGTCAACGCGACCCTGTTTTTCGAAAAAATGATTTTGGAACAAATCGTGCTTTCACTTTTCTTAGGCCCAAATGATCTTTCAAAATGGTTTTCACTGATCCTTCCGATATTCCAACGATGTCAGTAAGGTCTCTGACTGTTAATCGTCGATTCTCAAGCACCTATTCCTTGATTCTATTGAGGTGTTGATCATCAGTTGATGTTGATGGCCGTCCTGGACGTGGTTCATCATCAACGCGTTCTCGATCCTCTTTGAATAATTTGTACCAATCAAAAACACTTGCTCGCAACAAACAATTATCACCAAAGGCCTTCGCAACATTCTGAACGTTTCGGCACCAGAAATTTGATTCCGTACACAAAATTTAATGGAACTTCTTTGTTGAATAATTTCACTGTAAAAATCGCCGAATGCACTTTTTGTATTTCAGAAAGACAAGCGTATACTAAACACTAATGATTATTTTGATGTGACATTTGGCACAGATGTCACTGACAATCAACCCAACCTAGAAAAAAAAATATTTCGACGAATGGGTTATCGCGCGAAATTTAAATTAAAAAGTCTTACTATTTTTTGCCCACAGTAGTATTTTCTTCACTAAGTGTTGGATGTAGTCTATTTGGTCGCATATTATCTACTAATGCAAATAGCGTTTCAAATTTTTCGATGGTATAGCGAACTGTGCGTTCGGTGGGCCGATTATGTAGATCATAAATTGCTCTAAGCGCATGAAATACATTTCTCGTGTAACGCTGATTTTCCAAATACAGCTGAATAATTTGTCGACGCTGTGCTTGGCTGAGTCTTTCCATAATAAAATATCACAAAATACTTAACTAAAATAGAGTTAAAGTTTGAGGCGATTCCCGCTTTATTATAGTTTTTTTCAATGAAACATATAAGAGCTCTCTTTCTAGTTTGATATCGTTACGGCTTGACCTAAAAGTATAGACCAAAACTGTGATACTTCGCTTTTGATTTACTTTATAAATAAGTTCATCTTCAATTTTTTATTGTTTTTAAGTATATATTATTTGCTCTTTTGTATTATCACTACGATTATCCTATAATTATCCTATAAATTATTATTATTATTATTTATTATTATTATTAATCTCGTTCTACTAAGAAGGTTCAACTTTTCTAGTTTTACATTGAATCACTTAGTTTATACGTATTTTATGTTAATTTCTTATTAAATTCAAAAGTAATTTATTTAAGCAAGTCTTATAACGTTTTGCTTTTTTATATGTCTGCAGTGTGACGTATGTATGCCGTATGCATCATACTAGTATATCTATCTTACTCCCGCTTGCATCTGTAAATGAGCTTCAAACGTACGTGGTTACTCTCTGTCTGCATGGTAATGGGACTAATGCGAGTTGTTTTGTCGAACTTTATAGAATATTTTCTTTTATGTTTTCTTTACCCCCGATCCTGCAAATTATTGTAGTATCGAACTTTCGAGGTGTACGGACGTGCAATCTTTCAGTATTTTTGGACTTTTCTATAGAAGGATAAGAGCAATTTTGTGCAAGCATTCTGGTTGAGTAATCATTGGTTTTTAAACGACCTATGCACTATCACATGGAAAAGATCTTTCAAAATCTGCCCACAAGCATAGGTTTTATTTATTTATTTACTTCTGTTCTTGTTGGCTTTTTATTTTCTTGCGGCATTCGTATTTTCGCTGGTGACGTGCGTTTATGCGGGAACCGACACTCTGCCTCACCGACTGCATCGCTTCTGGAAGACAACAGTTCAAGTCGGCACAATTAATAATTAGTATCAAAGACTTCTCTCTGGTTAAATATATACATATAGTCAGCTGTGACGTTTATATCAATTAATAATTAATAATTAGTGTTATAAATCTCCAATACATACAGAAAATAATTTCGTCAATGGTTAAATTAAGAAATATTTTACTTGTATTAAATTGCGTACCGTTAATATCTTTATTAATTTTCTGTTAATTTTTCTTTTAAGTAACATCTAGTTGCTTTATCAATTTCATAATTTCATACATACAAAGGGTACTAGGAAAGTTTTGCAATACAGCTTTGTTTATTTAATTTTTTCAAAGTAATTTCCTCTACACTCAATAACCTTCTCCATCCTCCGAAACCAATCTTTAAACCAGTTCTGCCAAGTTTCACTAAGGAGTAAAGCACACTCGTTGTCCCAAGCCTGCAGAAGGTCTTCATCACTGCAAAACTGCCTCCCTTTTAGCTTCATTTTCACGTGAGGGAACAGTGCTAAGTCGCAGGGAGCAAGATCTGGACTGTAGGGAGGGTGCTCGAGAAGTTTCAATCCTGTCGTGGTCAAATATTCGGTGCGGACTTTGGCGCGGTGAGCTGGGGCATTATTGTGATGGAGGAACCAGGTGTCCATTCTTGACTTTGGCCGCAGGTTCTTCATAGATCCAATGACTTTAGGCAGGCACAGTTCAGTATACTACCTAGCTGTGACCGTCTTCTGTGTGTCCAAAACGACGCGTTCCACAATTCCACTCGATTTGAAAAATACAGCTACCATTTTCTTCTTTACAGATCGGGATTTTCTGACAACTACGGGTGTGTCTTCATCATCAAAGACTCAAACTTTGTGTTGAACTTTGGTCGGCACATCGTAATAGTACAGCCAAGTGTCGTCACCTGTCACGATATTGTTCACATATCGAGATTGTCCCCTTTTTTAGCATCTCCATCTGTTCTTAAGTTAGTCGATGCGGCACCCAGAGAGAACAAAGTTTCTTCACGTGCAAATGATAATGCAAAATCGAACAAATTGCTGGTGCACTTAGGCCCGAAGTATCCTCTATCTGTTGGTAGGTACTCGCCTGTCCTCGCCAAGCATTTTCCTCGCAGTAGTAACGTCTCTAACGGCCTCTCAGCATCCTCCACAGTTTAATTTCCCCTTTGGAATTCTCTATACCACCTGAATATCGTTGTGCGATTTGGACAAACATCATCTAGTGCAAGAGTCATTTTTTCGAAGCACTGGCCTATGTTTAAACCACGCACGAAGTTATAACGCAAAACTGCCCTTATCTCATTTCGTGACCACGATGCCATTGCAAGCACTTTACACTCCCACTGCTAATGAGTAACTGAGCTCATCGACATGGCGCGGTGGCTACTATTCACGTATGAACATGTTTCAACATGCAGCAACAAGCAGCTTCCTACGATTCATTGTTGCGTCATACTGCAAAACTTTCCTAGTACCTGGGGTAAAGTATCATGGTACATATAATCTTTAGTAAGAAATATTGTGAACCATATATATTGAAAGAGAGAAAGAGAGGTAAATAGAATTTATCTATATATTTTTATTATTAGTTACTTGCTACTGAATATTCTTTCATAATGTGAAGTGTTGTTTTTACGACTTCGTTCAATATACGTTGCATTATTACACCCATATTGTTTTCTTGGTATCAGCCAATCAAAAACCCGTGGTGCTGAAGCAGTGTAACAATATAAGCGGTTTATTTATTATATCTTATTCAAGCTCCAAGTATGTATTTATAATTTACTTCCGCTTGCATATTTGTGAGAGTTTCATTTATTAAGCGTTTTTCATTTACTTTCAGGAGTCTTAAATTTTACTCTTTCGTTATATAACATTTTCTATTTGTTACTATTATTATTATATGCTATTATATAGTAGCATTTAGAGGATAAACATACGAGGAAAGTTCTTAAATTCGTAAGCACTTGCTGAATGATATATTGATAAGCAAATACTTGAACAATTACTTTTGAAATACGCCGCGTAGTATTCATGAAAAACTATTAATTTGTGAATTGTATTTCTGTGAAGAACATTAACGTTAAACGTAAATATTTTTTTAATGTCAATAGTACAACACATGTCAAATTTTATGTTTTCGAATTGATTACTCATTACTTATTTTTAGAACACGGCTATCTATAAGTTCTGTGTACCTACATATACCGCATAAACGAAGTACGCAATGAAACCGTGAGAGTAATCATATTTAATAGTTTAAATCCACCTGTGAGGTAGAGATTTCTTTTGCATATATACGCACTGGCGACAATATGATATAAAAGATCATAGCTTAAAGATTAAGTTCGAAGAATACAATTTACATCTCGTTAATCCTCTTATCTACTAACCTTGTTTGAATGCGTATGTATTATAATCTTTCTCCACAGTTAAGATAAGATAAACTTTTGTGACATTGAGCGCCAACTGAGGCGTCTCATCATATTATTTATGTAGTTTTTTGACTAGCTATGTAAAAAAATATGATCGTGAAAGTAGTATCCTATATAAGTGGTTTGTGAAAATATTTGTTTTATATTATGTGTAAAATAATCATTGCTGGTGTGTGACATTCGAGATATAAAAATTGTCTGAAATTACATCAGTATGGCTACAAGTGCAAATAATAATAATAACGATAATAATACCAATACCAATAGGGGATCACCAAATACCAGTGATAGTGATCGCATCGATGTTATTAGTGATGAAAATGGTTCCAGTGAAACGACGCTGCAAGCAACTGTTATTTCCATTAGTCCAAATGAAAACAAAAGAAGAGATCGAAGGTATGAAATTGTTTTGGAATACCACTTTTAATAATACATCTAATATTTTGGTTACAAGTAATAAAAAAGGATATTAAAATAAGCGAGAAATTTGCGATTTTGGATTTTACAATCCGTGTTTTCTGTAAATTTCTCTGATAGCATTTGCACAACAATATGTACATTATATTAATGCATGATAGTGTCATGCGACTCTAGGCACGAACGCAAAGTATACTAGATGATACAAAGTTTAGCGGCTAATTGAACAATACATCGTGTTACTTAAAATTTATTTTATTTTAAAATGTTTCTTCGCATTTTGTATATGTCTGGCTCGTTAATTCTTATTAGGAAGGAGCTTCCCCGTGCGAATAAAGGGGAACAGTAAAAAAAGGAAAGAAGCGACAGACACAATGATAAAAATATTTTGATCACGTTCATTTAATATTAATATCGACATCCTTTTAAATAAATTCTTTCCATAACTCCACAAAATAATCATTAATAGCAGTTTTCAGATCATCAACAGAAGGAAATCTCCTCCACTCTTACTGTTTTTTCAACTTAGGGAAAATATATTGTATTAATGGCTGGGTCATTGATCAGGACTATAGGGAGAATATCTTAACTCTTCAAAACCACCTCAACTTTTTGAGCCTTATTTGACAACTGTACGCCAGTACGTTTAGCGGAATTTTGAGTTGTCTTCGTTCAGATAGCAACTTTTCGATGGTGCCTTTATGAAGATCACCGATAAATGTATACCCTTTCTTTATAAACTCTACCAACAGAATTCCTTTCCAATGCTAAAAACCGTTTCCAATAATTCTTCCATCGAACACTGAGTTTTCGTCTTGATACATACACTGCATTGGCTCTTGTTTTGTTGATATGCTTAGATTTAATTATCAATTAAAATTTTCGAAAAAGTTATAGCCTCGTTTTAAAAGACTCGAATATTTTTTTTCCAAAACCGTTCTGGTATGAAGAATTTGGAAATCTATCTCGTCGACACTTGGCTAATACCTAAATGTAATATTTTTAAACACGTTTTCTTTGATAACAGAATTTTCTTGTAATAACCGCAACATCTATCCTACAATCCGTCATATCAATTCTTCAATTTTCTTTATTGTTTCCTGTGGTTCTTCCTCAAAAGGTCTACCAAGCTATCCATCAACAATGGATTCCCGACACCAACAAAATTGTTTCCATCGGTTTTTTTCTTGAGAACGTGATGTAGCATTCTCGTCACATAGCCCAATTCTTATTTCATGGATAATTTTATTGGCCATTTCTTCCTCTAGTAAAAAAATTTTAATATTTATGTGTTCAAATTATTTACTCATTTGTCACTATTCAAACTGTTACTAAAATTACAAAAATCATTCATTCTCACCATCTGGCCAGAATAGAGAAGTCGATACTACTTGACTATTATCAATCGTTGCTATTCGTTATTGCTTTCATAATTAGAGATTCATTTCGCAAAAATATTCCATCGTAATTTCAAAAGTTTAACTTAATAATAAGATAGACAAGAGATTAAATAATATGGATAACATCTATGAATTAAAGAGTCATTCTGTCACCAGGCTGCCTTTTAAGAGAATAGAGCAGGGTTTCTACCAGGGTAACCGTTTATATTTCGGGAATACCAAACACAAAAAAAAATTTATTATTGAAAATAGTTTTATTGCTTTTCAAAATATTCTCCTTGAAAATTAATGCCCTTTTGCATCTGTTTAAACCAATCCAAAAAGCATTGCTGCCACTGTGAAGGCAGTATCTCCTAAATATGAGTTTTGAATGCCTCCACTGCTTCTTCCGGAGTAGAAAACCGTTGACCATGAAGTTTGTTCTTCACGTGTAGGAATAAAAAGGAATTACAGGGTGCTAGATCAGGGCTGTACAGCGGATGGCTCATCAATTCAATGTTTTGCTTGGTCGAATATTCAATTGTTTGAATCGACCTATGGGAGCTCGCATTGTTATGGTGGAAAATGATCTGTCTTTTTCGGTTTATTTTTACTTCTTCAAAAACTTTTGTCAAACAAATAGTTGTGTACCAATTCATGTATTTTTTGTGAATTTCTTGGCACCAATCGACGCCGTTCCTTTTTAAACGCTGTGTCAAATTATGTGATACCCAACGTGAACATAGCTTCTTAACGGCTAAATGTCCATGCAGGTTCTTACGCACGCTGGTGTTACTAATACAATTCAGACACTGCATTAATGTTTTCCGACACAACAACATTTGTGGGACGATCTTCACGAAATTCATCGTCTAAAGAACATCGTCCAAGCTTGAATTCACTATACCAACGACATACTGTAGTTTTCGATGGTGTTTCATCATATAAAGAATTCAGCTCGTCGATGCATTCTTGTTGAGATAATCCATGCCCGAAAGTTATGAGAAATAATTGCACGAAAATGTTCGCGATTTAATTCCATTTTTTCGCTGACATAAAATTTTCATGTTACTGTCAACTACAGAAATAGCGACAGGATAATCAAACTGTCAAGGTAAATATTTTGTCAAAAATAACAAACAAAAAAAAATGTAAACGGCTACCCTCGTATATCAACCACCAGAGATTAAGTTGGAAAATGTATTTATCTTTTGTTTTCATTATGAATTTTAGTTATGTTATGGAGTTATATAGTATTTAATTTATTACTAAGTGTTTGTGTGATTATAATATATATTTGTCCTGTTATTCGAATACATAATTCTGTTGAACATAAAAGAAATAAATAAAATTTTTGGTATTTTTTGTCTATGCGGTACCTTGATATTTTTTAATTTTTTATAAAGTGAATTATGATATTGAAATGTTTTATACTTGTCGAAGTCTATTCGAATCCTATAGATTTTTAAGTACGTACATATGTATGTTATATATACATACATATGTAATTGCGTTTCTATTTACTCATTAGGTAGAATAAGTTTAGGTAGACGTAGTGACATTATATATATATATATATATATATATATATATATATAGCTTGCGAAACCTACCTGCCCTCACCCCAAAGAGTTTTGTGTACCGAAATATGAATTAGTATGCGTCAAATTTCCGACGATGAGCGTATAAAATTTTTGTGTAAGTGAAATAGGAGACTGACAACACCCGAAATCGCCGCAGAAATGAATCGCGATCGTGCAAGAAAAAATTCTGTTACTACGGTGACAATAAGATTAAAAGCTGCAAATCATGACGGGCGTATTACTGTAAGAAAACCCTTATATCTATGGGGAAACGGGCAAACACGCCATCAATGGTCAGAAACACACAGAGATTGGACATTGGTTGGAGTTGTTTTTGCTATACCGTCATAGGGGACTTCAAGCTAATCGAGGGTATTTTGCCAAAGGAGAGTTATTTAGAAATATTGCAAGAAAATACAATACCATCAGAGTTACGTTTATTCGGTGAAAACTTTGTGTTTATGCAGAATAACGACCCCAAACACTCAGCAATAATTTATGAGAATTTCTTAAATTGAGAACAAAACATTAATACCTTACAAATAATGACATGACTACCGCAAAGCCCTGACCTAAACCCCATAGAATTGTTATGGGATGAATTGGACAGGAGGGTCCGAAAAGTGTGTCCTACCTCAATAAATCACTTGCGGAACATATTGCAAGATGAATGGAATAGTATACCGAATGGAGTCCTTGAAAAACTCGTGAAACGGATGCCTCGAATTGCACCGACTGTTCTTTACGCAAGGGGTTTCTTCGATGAGTGGAATGTTTAAGACATGCATCATTGTTTATTTAACGTGAGAAGTACTTTAATTGTTATTATTGTATTTTATAAACATCTATAAACAATAATGCAATAAAAATTTTAGGTTTTGACATAAATTAGTTTAACTACTTTCCTTTTTTTAAAATTTGTTTGAGTGTCCGAATTAATATGGGCAGTAGTGTACATTTTACACTTGATATTCTCGCGGACGTTCGAAGAAGATGTATTTTTCTCGGGTATTAGGCCGCGTGTGAGTTGTGTCCTGAGAAGGGGAACGGTCCTTCTCAGAACACAACTCATATAAATATATACAATATATATATAAAATTGAAAAATGTATTGATTTGACTATGTCATAAACATCGTCAAGAAATTAATGCGAAATACTATTGTTTCAAAAAATAATTGTTCTTTGCAGGCATTTTCACAGGCCATATGCATCTGCTTCAAACAGAATCGTCCAGAAAGGTGGACGCAGTAACGTAATCAAGACGGATATTCCAGAAAAGGGTTTCCGATACATCAAAGACATAGGAAACACCCTTCTCAATACCAGGTGGAGATGGATACTGATTAGTCTCTGTATAGCGAACGCAATAGCTTACGTGATTTTCGCAGGTCTATGGTTGCTGATAGCAGTCATAAATGATGACAATTTAGATGAAGATAGTGAATTTCCCCCTTGCATTGTGGGTGCTAATTCTTTTACTGGTTACTTATTGTTAAGCATTGCTACTACCAGCACAATAGGTTATGGAACCCAATATCCAACTGAATGTCAACCGAGTTGGATGGTGATTACATTACAAGCTTTAACCGGTGTCGCTATTGAAGGTGCTCTGGTTACCGCTGTGTTTGTTAAAATGTCCAGGCCTTATAATAAAGACCCGACGAAATTATTTAGCAAAAAGGCTGTTGTAAGTATCCAATTTAATTATTTGTTTGTTAAGTTAAAGTGATTCAAAAAATTATAATTCTTCATGTATGAGGCGTGCCTTTTAAATAAGTACCGTTTTTAAATATAGCTGCACAGCATTGTGATAGAAATTTTGCGCATGTGCGTTTGGCATCTACATCTGTAGGTTAGTCACAGAATTCATCACGGAAGCATTCGTTCGAGTTTTCCTTCGTTTGTGCTTATTTAAAAAGCTTCAGAAAATTGAAAATTTGGCCGATTGTGAAATACGCGCTGATTCGTTTCCTGCTTACAAAAAACGTGAAGATACTTGGCATGCAAAGTAAGGAAATTGTTTTGCTTTATGATAATGCCCGTTGACACGTGGCTCGTCGAATCCAAGTTCTTATTGCATCTTATAGTTGGGACCAACTTGATCGGACTCCGTATAGCCCTGACCTAGCGTCCAATAATTACCACTTGTTCGTCCTTCTCCTGAAACACCATCTAGGCAGTCTCAGTGACACGACAATAATGATGAAGTGAAAACCGCTGTGCTGCAGTAGATGGCAAATCAGGCTGCATATTTCTATGAGGATTGAAATCAGAATTTGGGTGTACTATATGATAAGTTCGTCAAACGTACTTTCTTAAAAAACACGCCTCGTACTAGACCGATAATATTGTTATACTATACTCATTTTAAAATAATTCGGTTTCGCTTTAGATTTCCATGAGGGATGGCGTCCTTTGTTTAATATTCAGAATACGCGATATACATGGAAAACACTGGGCTAAGACCATGGTTAAAGCGGTTGTAATTAAACGCAGAAATTCACCTGAAGGGGAACCTTTGGCATTCTATTTTGAAAATTTGAAACTGGAAAAATTTGGATTGATATTTTGGCCTCAAGAAATCATACATAAGATTACATATGATAGTCCGTTATGGACAGTATCCCCACAAGTTCTCTACAAGTCCAGGTAAAATAATTGCTTTCTTTTGAATACTGTGTTGAATTCGAAAACTGACGAATTAATTTTCCATAAATTAAATAATTAAGAAAATTTAATTTCAAGATGGTTTAATATATTATTTATTTATACGTATCTAAGTTTTTTCACTAAAATTTATCTCACGTCTGTATTTAATATTGCTAATTTTAAATAATAAATATTGAAAAGAAAGAAATTAGAAACATTTAAATATAAATTAGTAAATATTGAATTGTTAGAAAAATCGTGACGTATTTTCTGTTTTCATGTTATTTAAAAATACAAGAAAAGATCATCATCAACAAACCTAATCCAAATTTCTTGGAAAATATTTAGCTTTATTTTTTAATTCAATTTCAAAGTTACTCATAAATAAGTCCGCTATGAATGTTTTTTGTTTTTGTTCATAAAACTTCCCTTCGAATTGAACACAGTTTTGGGACATGCAAAGGTTTGTTAATCCCACGTATTCCATTATTTTCTCTGGTTCGATCTTATTCAGAGAAAATAAAGGAATACGTGAGATTAACAAACTTTTGGATGTCCCAAAACTGTTTTCAATTCGAAGGGAAGTTTTATGAACAAAAACAGGTAACTGCAATGGGCAATTTTCTTTCTCCATTCATAGTGGACTTATTTATGCGTAACTTTGAAATTGAGTTAAAACATAAGGCTAAATACTTTCCAAGAATCTGGATTAGGTATGTTGATGATATTTTCGCGATTTTCAATACACATAAATGCAACTTGAATGATTTCGTCAAACAGTTAAATTCAAAATTTCCGACAATTAAATTTACAGTAGAAAAAGAAAACAATGACAAGTTGCCTTTTTTGGATACCTTAGTTATTAGGAATAATCTTAAAATAGACATTGATATTGTCTGAAAAGAAACCAATGTCAATAGATTCATCACGGTGCACTCAAATCATAGCATGCAATAAAAGATGGCTTCGTTTAGTTTTCTTATCAATCGCTTGCTTAATTTCCCACTAACAAAAGTAAGATACGAAAAAGAATTGAACTTTATTAAGAATATCGCGAGATACAATGGTTTTGATTCGGAGATAATCAATGGTTTAATTAGGAAGGCCAACATAAGAATAACAATCCAGGATACCACATGTCTGTTACCTCAAAGCAATCGGGACAAGCAGTATGTATGTTTACCTTTCCACCGTATGACGAAAAATTTAAATAGTGTTTTTAAAGAGCGCGGTTACTTTTAGGCCCACTAACTCAGTAAAATCCCTTTTAAGAAATGCAAAAGACAAAGTCGATGATAACGAAATCGGGAATATATACCATTGAATGTTTAGATTGTAGTAAACAATACATCGGCCAAACAAAACGATCGATAGAAACCCGGTACAAAGAACACATCGCGCATATAAAATTCAACCGGCCGGAAAAATCGAGTTTAGCAAAACATATATTGGATTGAAATCATAGTGTTAACGTTGATTGCTTGCATTTGATTAAGAACGTGTATAATAATCGCGAATTAGATACGTATGAAAGTATGTACATTTTGAAGAATAGAGACCATGTGTTAAACAACGACGGGGGTCCGAATCAGTCGTTTCTTTTCGGTCTGCTAAATTGACAGAAAAGGGTAGTGTAATAAATCACATGTAGGTACTTATCGATCATGTTCGTGTTTCTTTTTTAATGTCTTTCATCCTAAGTTAAGTAAAACAATTTTTAAAATCTTGTGAAGCGAATATACAGTGTACATTTTGGTTTTTAACGGCACGGATCGTACGGAGTTTGTTTTCGTACGGGTGTTTTTCGCCGTGGTTTACCAGGTGCGCCACTTTTTAATTATCTGCTGATGATGACAACTTAGTTGTCGAAATACGTATACAGAATTCGAAAATTAATATGACAAGGGGTTATATATCAACCTTCAGTGATTAAGTGAATCAGCCACAGGCTCCATCAAAATTACCAACAGCATTTTTAATTCGATAGATAAAAGGATACTACAAACAGTAATTGTTTACAAGCAAAATATAAAAAAATATGATATTATAAATACAAATGGAGTAAATAAAATAAAAGTTTAATCTGTTGTTGTTGCATTAATTAATTTTTAGAATTTTTGAAAATTATATTATATATAAATATTTTACATTGACTTGTGGAACAGGTTAGAGACTTCAAATAAATTTACTTTTCTATTTCAGATTTGAAATTATGGTGGTCCTAGAAGGCGATTCTATAACTACAGGCCAATCATCTCAAAGTAAAACTTCTTATATGAACAAAGAAATATCTTGGGGGTACCGTTTCGCGCCGTGTGTTGAATATGACAAAGACGAACAGAAGTACGTCATCGACAATGAAAAATTTAATGAAACTGTAGAATGTGATACACCTTTATGTAGCGCTCAGGAGCTCAGTGGTCTGCTAAACGAAGCTATAAAAGCCTGTGATTATGGTTGGGACCTCAACTCCATCATTAGCACCCCAGTATCGCGGCGAAGCGAAAGTTCCATGGCTTCGTCCGCATTCCGGTTTCCCTCGTTCAGGTCGAGGAAGGACATCGACGGACTACCAAGCGAAAGGACGTATAACAGACAGTTTAGCGGCGCTACTTTAGAAACAATAGATTCTGTGGAAAATCTTTTGGATTACGAGAAGAAAATGGAAGAACAGATACATAATGAGAAAGAGATGACGAGTGAAAGAAAGAAACAACTTCTATCTACGAACTTGTGATCTAAAGCTGATTAATTGAATGTTCTGATATGACAGTTACGTGTTTACGCTTTATTTATTTAATAAATACTATCAGTATTATTATATTATTTATAGATAAATGTGCAGATTGGTTGGAATATGTACTGTGTTGTTTACAAAATCGATATTTTGTTTTGATAAAACTTAATAAAACTTATAGCTGTTGATTTTTTTGCTATCCGTTAAAAGGAAGTTTCATCTATTTGATCATTTAAGATTAAGATTCAATTTTTTTAAATTTTATTATATCTACTACTGAATCATTAGATCATTTTCTTAACATTTCTCTTAATAGTATTAATATTTATACTTATTTGTTGTGATATTATGAAATAAAGAAAATCTCTGTTCAGGCTTCAAAGTCCAACCGGATCTTTTAATGTTTCTCCGATTATACAAAAAGGTCCATTCCCTTGTGTCGCTACAGCTTGTATATACACTGCGAAAAGTCCTCAGAGTATCAAATTTGTAATAGCATTGTACTGTTTAAATATTGGCTTATATACACAATCAGTTATAAAAGTGAGTGTTGACTATTGTCAAATGTGAACATTCGGCTATGATAAAGAATATTTTCTTCCATTTAAAAACGTTAAAAAGGTAATTTTGATGGAGCCTATGGTTGATTAACTTAATCACCGAAGGTTGATATATAACCCCTTTCCACATTAATTTTCGTATTCTGTGTACGTATTTCGACAACTAAGTTGACATCATCAGCGTATAATTGAACAGTGTCCCACCTGGAAAACTACGGCATACTCAGGCAAGCATATCCTTCGTCACTAATGTTATGGCAGTACGGATCCGTTTCTTCAATTCTTCCAGGTTCTGTGGGAGTGGCGGTACATAAACGTTGTCTTTAACGAAACCCTACAGGAAGAAGTCACAGGGTGTCAAATCCGGTGACCGGGGAGCACAGCTGAGACATGCTAAGTCGCCAGCTCCTTGACGACCAATCCAACGGTTCGGTAGAGTTTCATTTAGATATTCACGCACTTGGTGACTCCAGCGACGGGGTGCCCGGTCTTGTTGAAAAATGAAGTGTCTTCTTGCAGCCTCGGAAACAACCAGTTTTGTATCATAGCGAGATACTGCTGACCGTTAACCGTGTTTCCATCAAAGAAGAATGGGCCGTAAACAGATGATTGGGATATCGCACAAAACACATTGATTTTAAGCGAATCTCGTACATGTTCAATAGCTGCATGTGGGTTCTGTAGACCCCAAATTCGAATTGTGTTTGTTTACCAGACTGCTAACATGGAAAGTCGTTTCATCACTGAATACGATGCGTTGTGCGAAATTGTTATCATTGTCAATAGCATTATGAATCTCGTTACAAAATGCCACAAATTTCCGTTTGTCATTAGGACGCAGAGCTTGTAACGACTGTAACTTGTACGGCTTCATAATCAACCGACGTCTCAAAATACGCCACATTGTTGTTGTAGGCAGTTGTAACTCCCGACTGGCAAGACGAGTTGATTTTGAAGGATTACCTTGGAAACAATTTGAATTCGTGCGACATTTTCTTCAGAAACACGAGGGCGGCCAGGTCTCTTTCCTTCACATACACATCCTGTATCTACAAACTGTCGATACCATCTGCGAATGTTCCATCTATTCGGTAGCTCAACCTCAAACGCCTTGCACTGTAATCACGGAATTGCACTTCGCAAGCCATTTTAAACATATGACGGTTACCAAAAAAACCAGAAGACAACTAATATCTAGCGGCTATTAAATAAACTAGACTATGTATTCGTTTCTTCAATTGGACAAAATAATACTTTGTAATACGTATATTGTTTTTGAAACACGCTGTATATTATTTTATCGTTCATGATTCTGAAGAGGGTGAACTTTGAATAATATTGTTGGTAATTTTGATGGAGTCTGTGGTTGATTAACTTAATCACTGAAAGTTGATATATAACCTGCGCACACAGTGTGTGTTTTGGATTTCAAGGGTACGGATCGCGTGTGGAAGTTGTTTCGTGCGGGTATTTTATCGTCTTAGTTGTCGAAATACGTATACAGAGTACGGAAATTAATGTGGAAAGGGATTATAAATCAACCTTCTGTGATTAATAATATTGTTGTTTGATCTGGCATAGAAACTCTGATTCTAGTTTAGATTAGTTAATAAATAATGTTTTATCATCTAATTTTAGCTTAGCTCTGGGGCAACATAAATTATTGTATTTCATATCATCTTTACTTTCATAATAATTATTTGCTTTACGTGGTCCAGGAGTACATCTTGTCTCATAATTTACTTAATCATCGTTGCCAACATTAGTTGATATAGCCTATTATTTCAACTTTTGGTTTTAACTAATAAAAATGATTTCAAATAATGAAATCAATAAACGTGAACAACATTCAAAGTTAAAAATTTTTATATATAATATTTTTGAGTTGTGAATGAGTAAAATGGACGATAATTATGTTTTTAAAGACAACTATACAAATTATATAATAAAAAAAAGCGAAATGAAAGCGGAGTTAGTAAATATAGCTATTTTTAATGGTTCACATTTTGATGGTTCGGAACCAGCACAATATAGACTATATTTACAATGATATTGTATCGGACAACAATGATATTTCTATAAAAGGCGGATTCTAAGCATAGACAGTCATTCTCTTTATATAGTTTTCACACTTCTGTGTCAAGAACGAATATCGCAGATGGTCCGCAGATGTCGACCAAATTGGGTTGTTTGTTTTTAATTTACGATTTGTTATTTGCGGTTTTCGTACAGCAGCTGAAGAGACGTATCTACCACCAGTATTCGAGACCGGGTGAAAATGTACGGAAAAAACGAATTATTTTCCTTTATTGCGTCGTTTTTTTTTCTGCGTACACATGACCCGGTCTCCATCGCACTTTTTTTCGTCCAATTTCCTTAAAACGGGTTCTTTTCCATTTCACGTTTTCTACGCGAGCGCGAAATGTATCCGGTTTCTCTGCATACCCCACAAGTTCGAGACAACGCAAATAATCGTATATCAGTCGAATTTATTTTTCATCTAGAAATGAAACTGGAAATGGATTATGGATTCTATTGTTGTAAGTGGATGAACCTATAATTTTTTCGAAAGCAATTTGAATTTAAATAAATACAAAATTTCAAGAGTTGAATATATTATTTTGAAATCAAAATAGCGAGGAATGTTCAATGTATTTTCTGTATTTGGGTGATTTACTAATGATGTGGATAATTCGACTAATTCATTAGACAATGCATTATCTCTGGATAAAAATAAAATTTCATATAGCTGCGATTATTAGTTTGCTAGTAATCCTAAGTCATCGAAGATCAGAATATCTTCAAGAAGAAAAAAATCGACCACCACGTTGTGATTCTTACAAAATAAGGAGAAAGTCAAAAAATTATTTAAGGAGGGATGGTGACCGTTTGCAAAAATTCCGCGCCTTTGTTATATATAGTTCAAAAGTGGTCAAGTGAATTCAAAAAGGATTG
The DNA here is from genome assembly GCA_031893035.1 of Dermolepida albohirtum. Classification (NCBI taxonomy): domain Eukaryota; kingdom Metazoa; phylum Arthropoda; class Insecta; order Coleoptera; family Scarabaeidae; genus Dermolepida; species Dermolepida albohirtum. The sequence continues at coordinate 85,949 of JAVIWB010003088.1, forward strand.
AGAAAGCATTGGAGACGACCATTACTCGGACAGTCGGGTTACTGCCGCTACCAAAGAAGATGTAAAAAATGTTGGGAAACTTGTACTAGAGGATTCGGAATAAAGATTAGAATGTAGCAGAGGTGACTAACCTATTCATTGGTACTATATTCGTATCTAATCTAAGTTAGTGCAAGATGGATGTCGTGAATGCTCACAGTGCCTCATCAACAAGTGCCGGTCGAGTACTGTAGAGAATTTGTAGAGCTCTGTGGTAGAGATTCATCTGTATTTTAGAAAAAAATTTTACTGGGTAGAAAACGTGGGTTCATCACTGTAGCCCTGAAAGTAAATAGGAGTTCATGTAATGGCATAAGATGGGTACGGACCCAATAAATTCAAGGCTACTTAGTGCGCTGGAAGAGTCATGCTCCAGTGTTTTGGAACTATACTGATTGAGTATAAGAAGAAGAGTGAAATTATAATCACATCTTACGCAAACAATTTGCCTAATTTAAGGAAAGCAATTAAAAAGAAGGTAAGAAATTATTCGCTGGTGTGTTGTTTTTTCACAACTAGGCTCCGATATACACGGCGCGTGTTTCCAAGACTGTGGTTTCGAAGAAATCAACCACACATCTACACCCGGACCTGGGGACTAGCGGGACATGCGGGACAGGCGTTGTGTAGGGGGTGGCCATTATCGTGGTTAAGGTTATTGGGGTGCTTAGATATCTCTATAGTAAAACTGTAAAAATCTCTATTATTGGGATACTTATAGTCAAACTATAAAGATCTCTACTATTGGGGTACTTAGGGATCTCTATACTAAACCAATAGAGATCTCTAAGCACCCCAATAACCTAAACCGCGATGATGACCACCCCTACGCAACGCCTAGCAATCCTGCATCTTCAAACTACCCATCGCAACCGTAACGCCTCCATTGACCCATGACCCATTACCCATATATAAACCCGTCCACAATCGACTTACACCAGTTTCAGTGCAGTAGTTGAGCCCTGAAGATATCCCATACAAATGGGTACGAAACGAATGCCTAAATGATTCACTGTATTATACAAAGTCTTCCTATTTTCTTGGAAAAGCTTTCATAATTTTTTAGAGATTCATGGAATTAAGGGAAAATAGTAAAAAATAAAGGACGACTGTGATGGATGTTCAATGCTTTCTAGAATACTCAGTTAGCTTTAGATTGCGACACGTTTTATAAAAGTAATTTAAAATGACGACTTTTTAATCTTATTTAATGGTTCAAAGCAACGTTTAATCCATACGTTTAGTTTAAATTATGCTTGGAATCAAAAACTCGGCTTTTGACCAATTTGTATATAGTTCGATAGACTTTCATTAAATGGTTACACACGCAACCTAATTTGTAGTCTAAATGTTGGTGCGGTTTGTTTCAATACACCCTTCATTCCTCTGTATAGACGTTTATTTCGGAGAGTTCATAAATCATTTTTATTAACTCGGCACTCAATGATTCGAATTTAAACCGGCCGCCTATTCTGATTTATTAGTTTCTGTGAAATTAATTTCTCATCAGAGCGTCGCTTGGGAATATTGGTTCCGAGTGAATTTACTGCAACGCCATCTATTGCGCTACCCAGCGTTCGTTTGATAATGATCGTAAACGTCATAAAATTTGAAGCGTCAATAACGACATAGTTGGCAATCAAATTATTATGATCATATAGTTTGATGTTAATTTTCGGAAATCGGCACAAAATATTTTTCCATTTTTTAAAATTCGAAGTGGAAAAGACTTTAGTAATTAATTCAATCGTCACTAGAGGTCGCAGTTGTAGTGTGTCGAGTAGCTTTTACAAATATGATATAAATATGTCACATAAGTAATCAAGTAAGATGCATTTCTTGAAAAATAGATTGTTGAAGATATAACCTCATTTTTAGATTAAATATACACTACCTGGTAATTAAATTGGTCTTCCCTACAATTTTAGAGGTTTAACGAAATAAAATCCAAACACGTGAAATAGAGTAAAGTCGGCATATATGGAATAGCGATTATTTATAGAGCCATAAATTGAGAATTAGTGTGTTTAAGGCTATAATATCTTAAGAGTAAATTATTCTAAGTATTTTCTGTTATTGGGACTTACCAAATTCGAATTAAAATCATATTCGGAAATATGGAAAAAAGTGTAAAAAAAGTGTGTTTTTTTTCGGAGATTAAAGATGGCGGCTAATATGGAATAGGCATATAGGGTAATATGGAATAGAGCTAATATGTGCAAAACACTTTATTACAATAATTCTATTGTAGGTTGACATCAAGCAGACAAAGGTAGATACTTTGTAGATATCTACTTACAAAAATCACAAACAAAAACATCTGATTCTAAACTGCTACATGCTTCGTGGGCCCATTCTTCGCAGATGACCCACTGAATCCACATTTCCTTACTTTTGCTCATGGAGTACTTTTCTTGACATAAAATACATGTTGCATCGATCTTGTCTGGCTTTTTGGTAGTAATACAGCTTAGCGAAGGATCTTCATCAGATAAATCATTAACTGAAGTTTCAGACTGGGATTCAGAAGAACTAGAGGAGGAGACACATTTTTTAGTGAATTTACGTTTCTTGGTTTGTAATCCACTAGGTCCAGCTTCATCATCTATTCTTCGAGTAACTTTTTCTCGTGATAGATTTATGGAGGCTTCTAATTCTGCCTTGTTCGGTGTCGTCGTAATTATTTTAGAGCGCCCACATTTTCTTCCACGAGTTCCCGTCTTCTTTACTAATGTTGGGACTGGAACTATGTCATTAGGATGGACATTAGTAGAATCAATATTTTCCACATCTGTAAATTGAGTAATCCCTGACACATTAGCATTGTGTTTTTGCATTTCGCTTGCAAAGTCTTCGTCCGTGAAAATGTTTCTTCTTACGGGATAAATCCCAGTTGCACTAAACCCCTTGACAGCTCTTTCCCCAGATTGAACTTTAAGGTAGGCTTTACGTAATAACTGGCAGACATCAAAATGCGTTACAGCACGATTTTCGGTTCGCATGGAAATTCTCACTTCTTCGTTATAAAAGGTTTTCAAGGCACCCATGACGGTCTTATCAAGGGGTTGCATTTTATGCGTCGTGTGTGGTGGTAGGCATAAAATGGTTACAAAGTTCTTCTTGGCTTTGATTATTACATCTAGGTTCCTCGTATGGGTATGATGACCATCCAAAATAAGCAATATTGGACTTGATGATGAAGGTTTAGTTGTTTCTATGAAATGGTCAAACCATTTCGTAAATAAATCAGTTTGAATCCATCCAGATGGGCGAAAAGCAAACAGCGATCCTGCAGGTGCACCCTTTTTTAGCTGATCGCTCGCCTTTTTGCGAGGAAAAATGATCTTAGGTGGCACAAAGTTACCGGCAGCGTTCATGCACATAACTACGGTTATAAGAGAGCCTCTTTCGGCAGATGTAATTGCTCCTACTTCTGTAAAAAATTATCGGAGTTCAGTTTACAAGTAGCGGGTAATATGGAATAGCGCAAATATGCGTGAAATATGGAATAGTCCATATTAGCCGCCCCCGTAAATGTAAACAAACTAAATGCTAATTTTGTTTCCAAGAAAAATATTGGACTAAATTATCAACAAATTAACTATCTTATACGTATCCAAACTCACCCTCTTTTAAAACGAATTTCGCTTCAATAAACTTGATCACAAATCGATTTTCACTGACAGCGTACCGAAACTTCAAACATGTGAAAAACATAACCTTAAGAAATGTAAAGGCGAATTATATCTATGGTTGCAATCAACTTTACTACAGGGCATGTTAACCATACTACCGTCTAAGAGATGCAGCTACCTGTTTTAATAATATTCAACTATTCCATATTACCCGACTATTCCATATATGCCGACTTTACTATATAAAATAAAATACTTCTCTATTACACATGCCAGTATAGATTAGAATACATATTTATAACTATAGGATGTATTTGTTTCAATATTTGATCGCTTGAATTCGCTACGACATGCAGCCTAGGCCTTTTTCAATATTTTCTTTTTAAAAAACATTTAAATTTCGACGTATGTCACGAAGTCCCATTTTAAATAAACGTGGAAAGATTTTTCTCTGCATTAAGTGAAGTAATAATGCGTACCAGAATAGTTTCTATTATAATATATTTTTGTGTTCATACTGATTTTTTTTCCAGCCCCTGCGCGACCATATTATCACAGTGGAGGGATGTTTAATACATTGCGGTACACATTCCTTTCTTTAAAGTTCCTAATGTATTCTCGCAAATTCGATGAATGCTGATACAGCTTTGAATCGTGACTCGCCTGTGAAAATGACCTATGAATCTATAGAACTAACAACAGTAACTAAAGAAACCATTTTTAAAATGTCTGCAATATAATTTTATATGAAGATGTTTCTGCATTTCTTCATTTTCCAGTAGCAAAATGTCGATGCATTTTGGTCCAATATAGACGCTTGTCCTTCATTGTCTCAGTTAAACGTGAATTCTTCGTAGCACTTTTTTTCGTTTGCTGAGAACGTAAAACTTTACTCCTCAGTTCCTTCTCACCATGACTGTCGATCTCTAAGCAGATGCTAATGCCATTTCGACATGGAGCAAAAATAATATGTTATTAAATATTTAAAAATGTAAAATTATTACTTTTGCAAGGAAAAGGAAAGAATGAATAAAATATTCGTATCAAGGGGTGATAACTGGAAAAACTAGTTCTCACAAAGATCTGGTAATTCTCTTCGACTCGTTCTCTGCCTTGACATTTTATCTGTATAAAGGGTACTTGGAAAGTTTTGTAATACAGCTTCGTTTGTTTAATTGTTTCAAAGTACACACAAGTAGTAGCTCTTATAGTTAGAATGATGCTCACTTTCGATAATATCTGTACCAATGATGGTATACTTGCTACCAAGCTTACTGGCTAAAAATCAGTTTAAAAGCACAAATCTTGTGCCACTTTTAAAGTTTAATTTATTATCTCCTAGCTTGATATGAAATGTGTTATGGAGGTGAGTTAATTTGATAAATAATGATGATAATATTATTTAATACTTAATACTTGTTTGCACGTGGTTAGTGAATTTATTACGAGCCTGTATCTGGCCAGCTAAAGCGCTGGAACAAATCATATACAAAGGACACTAGGAAAGTTTTGCGATACAGCTTTGTTTGTTTAATTTTTTCACAATGATTTCCTCTACACTCAATACACCAGTCCATTCTCCGAAGCCAATATTTAAACCAGTTCTGCCAAGTTTCACTAGGGAGTAAAGCACACTCGTTGTCCCAAGCCCGCAGAAGGTCCTCATCACTGGAAAACCACCTCTCTTTTAGCTTCATTTTCACATACGGGAACAGTGAAAAGTCGCAGGGAGCAAAATCTGGACTGTAGGGAGGGTGCTCGAGAAGTTTGAATCCTGTCGTGGTCAAATATTCGGTGCAGGCTTTGGAGCGGTGAGCTCGAGCATTATCGTGACGGAGAACCAGGTGTCCATTCTTGACCTTTGGCCGCAGGTTCTTCGTAGATCCAATGACTTTAGGCAGGCACTGTTCAGTATACCACTTAGATGTGACTGTCTTCTGTGTGTCCAAAACGTCGCGTTCCACAATTCAACTCGATTTGAAAAATACAGCTATCATTTTCTTCTTTACAGATAGGGATTTTCTGACAACTACGGATGTGTCCTCATCATCAAAGATCCAAATTTTGTTTTGAGCTTTGGTCAGCACATCGTAATAGTACAACCAAGTCTCGTCACCTGTCAAGATATTGTTCACATACCGAGATTGTCCCTTATTAAACTTTTTTAGTATCTCCCGGCACCAAGTCACACGACGTGTCATCTGCTCTTCAGTCAGTCGATGCGGTACCCAGCGACAACAAAGTGTTTTCACGTGCAAATGATCTTGCAGAATCGAATGAATTGCTGGTGCATTTATGCCTGAAGTACCCTCTATATGTTGGTAGGTCACTCGCCTGTCCTGACAGTAGTAACGTTTTAGTTCATAACTGACGTTCGTAGCCTTCCCGGCCTCTCAACATCCTCCACCGTTAAATTTCCCCTTTGGAATTCTCTATACCACTTGAATATCGTTGAGCGATGTGGACAAACATCACCTAGTGCAAGAGTCGTTTCTTCGAAGCACTGGTCTATGTTTAAACCACGCACGAAATCATTTCGTGACCACGGTGCCATCGCGAGCACTTTACACTCTCACTGCTAATGAATAACTGAGCCTATCGACCTGGCGCGGCGGCTACTATGCACGTACGAATATGTCTCAACATGCAGCAACAAGCAGCTTCATACGATTCATTGCTGCGGCATATTGCAACTTTCCTAGTTAACTTTGTATACTGACAATCTTATATGCAGGGCAAATAGATTGCGGCAGCAATGTTATTGCTATGACCGTATGTTTAATGTTATAATATTGTTGTTCGGTTTGTTGTATAAACTAAACATTGACGGTTACAGTTACGCTTATTTTGAGTGTTTAAAATTATTAAAACTAAGCGTTGGCAGCGGCAGCGTAGTATGTATCTTGCAATCATTGTGAAAATGACGAGATTGATTGAGTTTTGGACTAGCTTTCGCGTTACAATAATAATAAAAAAAGAGTTAATAATTAATAATAATTAGAGGTGGGCATCGAAGATTCAGCATCAGACTGAAGTGCGGATTATTAGGGGAAATAAAACGAGGTGGTCCTTAAAATTTTAATTCTTTGAACGAGAAAATAATTAATAATTACGCGACATTAATAGGTAAAAGTAAAATATAAGCAATTGTATATTTTGTATAAAACGATTAGATGAAAAAAGTTGTGGAGTTAAATATACGAGGATTAATATAAAAACTGACCGCGATATAAGCATGCTGCGCACTATTTGTACTGCGACACTAGGATGAGAATCGCGAATGCATTTGTTGTAGGGCTAACTTTCTCGGTTGTGGGCTGTGATGGAAGAAAAACGTTGTTTCAAAAGTTTAAAGTTTGAAAGTGTTCTGGCCACATATACGCATCGTGACGACAATGTCATATATTCGGCGGGGCAAACACAAACTTCGCTCTTTCGAACAATTGCATGTTTAGACGATAGAGGGAGGTATTGTTTTTCATTAATATTACTATTATTACATAATGTTAATTGATATAACGACTTCCATGAGCTGAATTTGTAAAAGTTTAGAATCATCTATGAAACAAACAATGTTTGTATTGATCACTGAAGATTGATATACGACGAGAAGTCAAAATGTTCCCGAAATTGTGTCGTAGTGTTGGCAGTGGTGATGCAATCACAATAAATTTTGTACAGTACATTCCTTATGGTGCATAGTTATGACACTGACAGGTCTGAGCAAGTCTGAACACGCAGTGTGACTGCAGTTTAACGGAAGGTAGGAGTGTGTGGTGATCAGTTGGCGCGATGTCACAGTTCGAGCAACGGGCGAACATCAAGTTCATATGCAGATTGGGAAAATGTGCTTCACGGACTTTGTTAGCCTTACAAACAGTTTACGGTGACGATTCTTTAAAGAAAACAGCCGTTTACGAGTGGTTTTCAAGATTTAAGGGTGGACAGGAATCGCTGGAAGACGAGAGTCTCAGTGGGAGACCTTCAACCTCCAGGAACGAAGGAATGGTCGAGCGAGTGAATCAATTAATCAGAGCAGACTGCAGAATGACCATCGACGAGTTGTGCAAACATGGCTTGCAGAAAAGAACATTCCAGTCCTCCAGCAACCTCCCTACTCACCGGATTTAGCGCCATTGGATTTCTGGCTCTTTCCCAAGCTCAAAGAGGGCCTCAAAGGTAACCGTTTTGACACCGTAGAAGACATCAAAACAAACGCGATGGCTGAACTGCGGAATATACCACAACAGGACTATCATCGTTGTTTCTAACAATGGCAGGAGCGGTGGAGCAAGTGTGTGTATTCAGACGGCGCCTATTTTGAAGGCGATTAAGTGACTGTATACCTATGTTATGGTAATAAAGAGTTAAAACAAAATTCCGGGAACTTTTTGACTTCTCCTCGTATAACACCTTGCCACAGTGTACATTTGGGTTCACAACGGTACCGATCGCGTACGGAGTTCGTTTTCATACGCGGAATTTTCGCCGTAGTTACCAGGTGCGACACTTTTTAATTATCAGCTGATGATGACAACTTAGTTGTCGAAATACGTATACAGAATACGAAAATTAATGTGGCAAGGGGTTATATATTAATCTACCGTGATTAAGTGAATCAACCACAGACTCCATCAAACTTACCTTCAATGTTTATATTGGTTTACGCGACATCTTAAGTCTAAAATGTTATTTAAAATAAACCAACGATAGTAAATACGTTTCAATTAATTTCGACTACTTTAGTGATTCTTCATTAAAATAAGTAAGTCTTTTCATTTTTAATTCTTCATTCTATTAATTCAATTTTAATTAGCAGCATTTTTAGCCAATTTTACAGGTACTAATTGCGCACTCTAATGGGATAAATTACACTCTGCACTTCGTAATTTTCTGGTCCTCGCCCCTCTTTTTTTTTTATTTCGACTGTTCCCACTGACGGACGTAATTGTTATAATTGTTAGGCCGGTGTTGATTAACGCCCATGGTCAGGCGCTTCGGGGAATCGGTGATGCATCGGTCCTTCGATTAGGTCTAATTAAACCAATCTTCTGATGTAATGGCCCTCGCCGATGCCATCGTCCCATGTCCTTTGTAAGCAGAACATATTCCACAGGCGTTACTTGTACTCCTGCTAGAGAGCCGGATGGCATTCCCGCATGCTATGTTCAATAATGGTCGTCGATTGTATTGCCGTGAGGCGATTACGAAATTCATTGCGGACACTTCGGGGCTTAATTATGTTAAGCACATGGATCTGTTTTAATGGCTGATATCATAAAAGAGCATCAGTACACGATAAATTGACATACTCTGAAGTATTTTCATTGAAAAGTATTAGTCAAGCAAGGTAAATAATACTCCTTTCCACAATAATGTTAGTATTCTGAATACGAATTTCGACAACTAAGTTGTCATCATCCGCAGATAATTAATCACAGTGTCGCGCCTATAACCGCTGTAAAACTCACACAGGAACAAATCCATACTAGATATCGTTAAACGCCAAACACACACTATTTGTTTTTTAGCTTTTGACGTTTAATGTCTGGTACGGATTTATTTCTGTGCGAGTTTTACCGCAGGTGTGATACTGTGATTAATGATCTGCTGATGACCACAACATATCTGTCGAAATGCGTATACAGAATATGAATATTAATGTGGAAGTGGGTTTTATTTATCTGTTTTGATTAATTCAATCAACTACAGACGCCATTAATATTTACCATTTAAAAGTACATCAAAAATTTTGCATGAATTGAAGTTAAATTAATGAGATATATATTTTAAAACATCTCAGCACAGAGTTATCTATAATTGCTGCGATTACTCATTCATAGTTAAAAGTTTTATGTTGTAAATCATCAATGTCTGTCTTCATACATTGAAGTAATTGGTTCGTCAATAGTTTTAGGAGAATTCTACTCTGTTCCTTTGTCAAAAATTTGATGATATTGTTTTTTGTTGGAAAACACTTTGTAAATTACAAATTAATGTTCAATAGTAACGCTGTCGCTATTGAACGTTATCAAGCTATACACGATTAGTTGTATACGCCTTTTTGAATACTTTTCCCTATTTATTAAAGAAAAAACAGGTTTTTCAGGTAAAGCGCTTTCATGAAGGTATTAAACGACAAAGGTCATAAATCACAGCCTTTTCATTCGACACCTGGAGTTCCGCAAGGGTCAAATCTCGGACCTCTTTTATTTTCTCTTTTTATGAACGACTTTGCTGAAGTTCTAAACTGTGAGAAATTATTAGTCGCAGATGATCTGAAAATATATCACGCAGTAAATAATATCAATGGCTGCGCTCACCTTCAAGAACAGTTGGATGTGATCCAGACATGGCGCACCGCTAATGGGTTCCACTTGAATATTTCTAAGTGTAGATACGTCTTATTCACTCGTAGAAGTTTCTCTATTGAATTCAATTACACTTTGAACAATGCTTACATAGAAAAATGCCAGATTGTTAGAGATTTGGGTATTACATTTGACTCCAAATTATTATTCAATAACCATATAGATAATATATCCAATGCTGCATTAAAAGCTTTGGGTTTTAAGATTAGAATCACCAAGTCCTTCTCGTCAATCGAGAGCATACTACTACTTTATTTTGCCTTTGTTAGGTCGAATACTCATTGGTGTGGTCACCTCTTTATAAAACACATATCCATGTGCTGGAATTAGTCATTGCCAGCTTGGGTGGCTACAGCCATACTAATCTACTAACTACATTTAACATAGAACCATTAGAGCTCCGTAAACACCGCAATGATATAAAATTTCTTTACCACCTTCTACATAATAGAATTGACGCACCTGAAATTCTGGCAAAGATAAACTTTTTGGTCCCCAGGCAAGCGATTAGAATAACGAACACCTTTCTCCTGCCCATTCCAAGGACAAATGTACTGATTGGATCGCCTGTCTACCGAATATGTAATAACTTTAATAATTTAACAGCCGTGGATATAAACTATAGTCCTTTACCATCGATTTTACGTCAGTGCACTTATCGTGTTTGCAGTATATAAGTGTGTCTATACTTTTTATGGTGGTGGGTCTTATAAATAAGTATTTAATGTAAATTAGTATTTAATGTATTTAAACAATTGGGTGTTCACTGTAAGTCAAAACAGAAGTAATTAGACTTAAAAGTTGTCCTGCAATAGGATTGTAAAGCTCTGTTGGGCAAATATATACGAGGGTAGTTTGACAAGTAGTGAGAATGGAAAAGGAAAACGAATTTTTTAAATACAAAATAATTTTTATTTTTCAATATATTCTCCTAAAAGAGCAATACGTTTATTCCAACGGTGCTCCAATGCCCTTATGCCATCTCTAAAATGCGATTTCGGAAGGCTTGCAAAATACTCATTTACGAAGATGATAAGCTCGTCATTAGACGAAAATTTCTTTCCACCTAGTGCCGTTTTCAATTTTGGAAAAAGGTGGAAGTCGTAAGGGGCTAGATCTGGCGAATAAGGCGCATGCGGTACTAATTGGAAATGCAACTCGTGGATTTTGGACATCGCAATTGTGCTGGTATGCGAGGGAGCGTTGTCTTGGTGAAACAGAATCTTTTTCTTTGCCATTCCTGGCCGTTTAGCACGAATCTCAACATGTAATTTTTGTAGAAGTTCTGCATAATATTGTCCGTTTATTGTGGCACTTTTCTGAAGGTAATTAATGAGCAAAATGCTCTTCGGATCCAAAAAATTGATGCCATCACCTTGTTTGCCGATAAAGAGGTTTTCGCTTTCTTTGGAGGTGCAGAACCACGTCCTAACCATTGTTTCGACTGTTGTTTAGTTTCAGGTGTATTGTAGTGTATCCAAGTTTCATCGCAAGTATCAAATCGCCTACAAAAGTCAACCGGATTCCGCTTGTAAAAGTCCAAACACTCATTGGAAATGCGTAAACGAGTGAACTTTTGATCAGTCGTAAGCAATCGCGGCACCCATCTTGCCGAAAGCTTGGAAAGGCCCAATTCTATCGTTAAAATGTAGTGTACGCGTTCTGTTGAAATGTTTACAATGTCTGCCATCTCTCTCAGTTAGAGTCGTCGATCTTGCGTAATAATATTATGAATTTCCTTAGAAGTCACAATTTTGGGTGCTCCAGAGCGCGCTTATCAACACAGCTTGTTCTACCACGTTTAAATTAATTTACCCATCTACTTATTGTGGCGGATGATGGAGTAGATTCACCTGCTGTTTCCCGTAACTCATCTTTTATTTCCGTAGGTTTAATACCGTTAATTACAAAGTATTTAATCACCGCACGATACTCTGCTTTTTCCATTTTAGCAAAACGACGTGTTGCTTCTTTATCAATCAGCTGTCAAAAATAAACTAATCAACCGATTTATCTAAATGTCGGAATGTAAACATATAAATAGCCAACCTAAATTACAGTGCATTTGTTTTACCAATTGGAGCGCCACTTATGTGTTATTCCCACTACTTGTCAAACTATCCTCGTACATTATTATTATTAAATAATATATCCTTTTGTTTTCTCTTTAAATTATCGTTATACAATTTTTGTAAGTGCACTATTTTAAATTGCTACTAATATTGGATATACAGTACATCAATTTAATAGCATTTTTCCCAACCAATAAACAACTTGCGAATGTCCGATATTTAATTTCCACTGTAATGTAATTAATGGTCTAATTCATTATTTAACCCCATGCTGTTTAATAAAAATAAAGAATACCTCTCGTCCCTTTTACATGCAACTCTGTATTCTTCGCCTCTAGTTAACAGCAATTCTTTTTCCCTAATTTTTTTTTCTTCTGACGGAAGCTGAACTTTTACCACTTTCAGCCGTCGGCTAGTACAGCCTAAAATTTATTAAGCCAATTCGTTCCGAATAAATTTGCCAGTATTAGCAAAAGTTACGTTAATAATAGTCCATTTGCTTAATTAATTTTCTTGTCGAAATATGAAAGCTTTGTGTTGGTACAAAAGGGAAGTTTCCGGCAAAAAAAGTGGAAATGCGTGGACTGATTTAATAAACATAATTAATGTTTTGAAATTTTATTTGGAATATAATGAGACCGTTTCCTTCAAAAGGAAAGGAAGATGAAAAGCTAAGAGTTTTTTTTTTAATATTTCAGTATACATATTTGCTTTTACTTCGCCAACTTCATTAATAATTTGTGTTATGTAATTATTTTAAAATATTCTTTTTGAAGGATTAAAAGCGTCACACTTATTCACCTTAAATTGGAACATCATAATGAGTGCGGTTTCTCTGCAAACATATAGCAACATCGTTTTTCAGATACATTCATTTTCCAACATAGTGTCCTATTTCTGTACTTGAAGTAAGCAGTTCTAAATCGATTTTAATTAATTTTACAGAAACGCGGTTCATCGTTTTAAATAAGAATTATTGCTATTAAATAATAATATTAATTTGAGCTATTCGTGATTTAAATAACTGTGATTATACAATCTGTAGTATAATTGGAGTAAAATATTACACCAGAGCAGGATTTAGCACTTAGATTATTTATCACCGAATGAAAATTTAGCTTAGAATACAAAACGATTACATTTTAAACCAGGCATTTATGTAAATATAAATATGATACTAAAATGTGCAGATTATGATTATCGAAATCGTATATAATATATTCACATACAGCGTGCTTCAAAATGAATACACGTATTACTTTGTCCAAACTACCGATTGCTGCGCCTCGGCTCGGCTATTGGAGAAACGAATACATAGTCTAGTTTATTTAATAGCCGCTAGATGTCAGTTGTCTTCTGTTTTTTTTGGTATCCGTCATACGTTTAAAATGGCTACTCCGCAGCAGAAATCATTTTGTGTTCTCGAGTTTGCGAAGTGCAATTCCGTGATTACAGTGCGAAGACGTTTCGGATTGAGCTACCAAATTGATTCTCCGAGTCGATGGAACATTCGCAGATGGTATCGACAGTTTGCAGATATAGGATGTAAATGAAAGAGTCCTGTCCGCCCTCGTGTTTCTGAAGAAAATGTTGCACGAATTCAAACTGCTTTCCAACGTAATCCTTCAAAATCAACTCGTCATGCCAGTCGGGACTTACAACTGCCTACAACAACAATTTGGCGTGTTTTGAGAGGTCGGTTGGTTATGAAGCCGTGCAAGTTACAGTTGCTACAGGCTCTGCGTCCTGATGACAAACGAAAACGTGTTCAGTGATGAAGCGACTTTCCATGTTAGTAGTTTGGTAAACAAACACAATGTTCGAATTTGGGGTCTACGGAACCCACATGCAGTCATTGAACATGTACGAGATTCGCCTAAATCAATGTGTTTTGTGCGATATCCCAATCATCTGTTTACGGCCCGTTCTTCTTTGAGGGAAACACGGTTAACGGTAAGCAGTATCTCGCTATGTTACAAAACTAGTTGTTTCCGAGGCTGCACGAAGACAACTTCATTTTTCAACAAAACGGGGCACCCCCTCACTGGAATCGCTAGGTACGTGAATATCTGAATGAAACTCTACCGAACTGTTGGATTGATCGTCAAAGAGCTGGCGACTTAACAGGTCTCAGCTGGACTCCACGGTCACCGTATTTGATATCTTGTGACTTCTTCCTATGGGGTTTCGTTAAAGACAACGTTTATGTACCACCACTCTCACAGAACATGGAAGAGTTGAACGTTAAATGAATTTAATGGAAATTATAGCACTTAACTGAGGGCTAACCGTTTACTGTTAATTAGTAAAGAAAGTGACCAATTAGAACTAACTGTGAGGCAAATATTAAATGAATGAAAAGTAATTTATATTAGTCAGCTGAGGGCTAACGATTTACTGCTAATTAGGAAAGAATTCATGAAATTAAACTACCTATTGTTACCACAGTCTCTAGCTTTGTTTAGCGCTATAAATTTTTGATAAATAATATCTAACAAATAGAATTACAAAGATGTACGAACGGTTTCTCTTCCCAGGTTCAGCACTCCAGTATCTCGATGACTCCGTTACAATGGTTACAACTTGAACTGGTAACGGGTATACGGGTAATTTGCATTAATTACAGGAGTGTACCGTTGAAAACCAAAACACACACTTATATTTATTTTTTGTTATACGCAAATTAACGGGCATATACTGACCGTCAGCAACTTTTGTCGTAGTATACACACTGTGTTTCAGGGGACCGAGATCGGCCTACTTTTCCAGCCGCGTCACTGTCGCTGCCGGGTAGTTGCATGACGCTTCCCCAATTGGTTCAAGATCGACAGTGTCGAACGTTTCCACTCTATTGGGGATGCGTGGGTACCTCGATGCGTTGAACGCGAAGTGAGGTATTTCGAACTGTTTCGTTCCGTTAATACTTGAACGTATATTTGTGCGTATAAGACAATTGAACTACGTTTCTGTTTATTGTTTGAACTGTTTTATTAATACATGCATCTTCATATACAGAACACGTTGATTTTCGAAATAAAATTGTATAAAACATTTATGTGTTTTATTACAATTAAATAGGGCTCTCAAACCAGATCTTAACAGTATATTTTTTATATTTCCATATTGTATTTACATTTTATTGTATTTGTTTTACTTTTTGGTGCTGCATTTTTTCATTTTCATCTGCATTGTAATTGCTTTCCGTTGGACGAAATAAAGATTATTAATTATTATTACTACTATTATTATTAAAATAAAAATGTGTATTTTCCTATTGTATGTGATTTGAATGAATAACGAATATGGTTTTAAATTATATACGAAAGCAGACTTTTCTAGATAAAATTATTGGCTTTAGAATCCAATATTAACCTTTATCATACCTTTTTTTATAAAAAAAAAATCAAATAGATTACATTAAATAAGTTTTACGAAATCGTACGCTATGAATTTATTAAATAATTAATTACAAAGTTGTCATATACATACAAAATAATTAAATTTCTTTCTTGAAATTATATGAAGCGGAGGAGAAAAGAAAGAAAGAAAGAAAGTTATCGTTTCAAATTGGGCTGAAAAAAATTCAATTAAATTTCGCTGGAAATATTCCAAATGCCTTAGAGGCACTAAATTAATACTTATTTTTAGATTTAGAACGATACATATGTGTTCTTTATGAGTATAATATTAGAAAAATTTAAATTGTAATCGTAAGTATATATTAAATGTGGATATAAATTGTAATTTTTCTGAATTGTCCCTGGTTAATAAAAAAAGAATGTAGATATTTCCAATAATTTCTAAATGTTTATCAGGCCTTATAAAGCACTCTTTCTTTCATATTTTGTTAAACTTCAGCTTTATTTATTTCTGGCATATTGTAAATACAATTGGAATTCAATATTAAAGCATAAAAACATCACGTATATGTACATGTTATGTTCTTTAGATCACTCTATACATTTTCGATGGGGTTTAGATCCGGAGAGTTTCTGAGCCAGAGCAAAATACGTGTTTTGTGCGCTTTAATTCGCGTAATCGATTCCAAATAGACTTCGTGTAATGAGTGCAGATAGGGCAAAAATACAATATCAATCATTTTTTTATAGTGTATTTGATTCATTCTCCTCTTCACAAAATACAGAAGTCCAATATTCGTTGCTATTATACATGACCAAATCATGGTGCTCAGTGGATGTTTAATTTTTTCTGTACAGTTTCGTTACTGTAGTCTTCGTTGTCTTGTCTTCCTCTGATGTACTGGACATTCTGTCATCACCTCAAGAAGCGATTTTTCGCTAAAGCTATCGTAAAGAGACCGAGACTTACAAAAATTGAATTTATTGATGCACTCCCGAAATAATTAACGACAATGTTTGTATTTATTTACCTTTTTCTAATCTTCAATCGTAAATTTTGCATGCAAACTTGCCCACTTCAAACTTGCCTTCTTCGTTACTGCTGCCAGTCAAGGTTCTTGGCTGGTCTGAGACCCTTGTTTCCTGCAGTGTATAATTGTGTTTTTTGATGTGAATGCAGGCCTGTTTTTCACAATATCTCTACTTTAATCTCCTCCTTCCTACTAATACTTCTATTTTCTCCATACCGAACAAAATTCTGAACTCAATTTGATCTAGAATTCACAGTAATATTATTGAAATACAGTGATACAATTCCTTATCCAAAGAGGTACAAAGGTAAACTAAAATTGGTTACTATTTACAGAATTACACACTTGAAACAGGGCAATACTGTAGCAATAAATGATTTTGTAAAATAGTATATTTATTGTATTTCGTAGGAATATGTAGATCTTCTTTGAATAACCAATACATTTGCAACCGAACATATGAAATATATTCAAAAACAAAGTGTTTCAAATAAAATTCCTTGGAGCATAGGGTGATTCTAATTCAACTACCGGGATCTATACCAGATGTACAGGAAAGTCATTACCGGCTTTTCTAACAGATGTCCCTGGGCTTAAGTATGCAATGTTATGATTTGACACATATGTCATTTTATACTACTGACATCAAGCTTCGAAGCCATACATGCTATATTTTGTGAGTAACACTGTCACAGGTTTATACCTCTTTGAAAATGTCGAGTTCATTGCCTGAAAAAGCGCATTTGCGGCAAGCATTATTTTTCTGATTTAATCAAAAAAAAAAAGCCGCTAAAAGTCATCGTCTGCTGGTAGAAACGGTGAGCATGCTCTAACCATAAAAACGTGTGAAACGTGGTTTCGACAATTCAAAAGTGGTGATTTCAATGTGCAGGACAAAAAACGTTCTTATAGACCGAAAAGTTTGCAGATAATAATAATAATAATCTTTAATGCTCAACAGTTACACAGACCATTTACAGGACATAATCCATTTAAGAATAAAATTAAAATAGAAAACAAAAATGGGTGTAGTTAATGTAATACAAAGAAAAATAAGAATCCAATTAACAAAAAAAATATATATAAACACTTATAGTAATGTAATCCAAGTCATACAAAAAAAAAACAGAACGAACAATAATAGATTCAAATTAATAAAAGGGATCCTCGTATAATACATTGGCATTTCTGGACATATGTACCAATGGAGCTTTGTAGAGAACATTGGTTCTTGTCCTAGCTATTGAGGAGGTGCGAAACTGCAGAAATTATTGGATGAAGACCCAACCCAAATTCAAAAAATAATTGGTAGAAGCTTTAAATGTGGCCCAGGAGACAATTTGTCGATTTTCCATTTACTTGTCATTCACGTAAGTAACCTAACTACATGAAAAAATCTCTCTGCAATTAAAAGTGTACAACTACTTTATAAACAAGGTATACATAGGCATTATATACATTTATATATACATTCACAAGTTTATTTACATATGCACCTTAATTATGAGTCATAAATTATTTTAGTATTTAATATTCTTAACTAAAACAAGTTTTAATACATACATCTAAACTTAATAACTCAAATAACTTTGTCTCAATCGGTATGACATTTAAAATAATTTTACACCCCTTGCAACATATATATATATATATATATAACCTATTTTTTATAGCTTTACAGTTTTTTAATCCCAAACACTTTAGTAAGGATGAATTGATTAAATTACGTTTAATATACATATTCTATGCTGACAAAATAAACTATTGGAGCATTTCTAGGTTCGTACTCTCTAAATTTTACCCTAAAACCTGATATTACCATTATGAAACTCACACATATGCTTCCTAATTTGTAATTCAAAACTCTCTTGCCATTGGTAGCATTCAGTGCAAATGTCGGTGTTTATTTTTACTGCTAATGAATACAGTATTGTTAGAATGTGATAGCATTTTCATTAGAGCTTCTTGTCGAAAAATAGAAGATAGTTTCGTAGGTAATAATGCCTACACACAGAATATTAATTATTTTTGGACCGGAAATATGTACGAACATAATACATTTTTTAAATAATGAGTTTAATCTGTTCATTTACATTTTGATGTTTGAATTACTTTGTAGAACTACTACCCGTTGTTGTGTAATATTATCAACACAATGACTTTTTTTCTACACGTTTTTTAATTTTCTTCATTTTGTAAAAAATCTTGTAAATCAAGGACAATTTTTCTAAAACAATCCTATTAAATTTCGATAAACTTCTTATTCCAAAAGAATGTCTAAGTCAAAGTTAATGTTGTTGAAATAATAACATATAAAAATCATTGGTGGCTTAAAAAAGGTTCTGTATATAGAGATATATATGAGATATGAAGAAAGACCTTCTGTTGAAAGTTATGTTCAGCAAACTGTTGGTATTATGGTAAAGGGCGCCATCAGCCATCGGCGTAGGTCGCTTCTTGTGTTGGAATAAATAGAATAGGATATTTTTGGTAGAAGGTTTAGAAATCTGGTACCTTTACCTCCGATTTTAAAAGAAAACGTGAGGTATCAATACGACGCATCGATAATATCTAAGTAATTTGATAGGATCGATGTGTTAATAAATAAAAAAACGAAAAACGTTTTTTCTTTCGAACTTTCAACATACATTACTTATCAATATATTGTATTAGGTTGTTTAGAAATTTCCTGTTGAACAATAATTCTTTTACAGACATAAGTATTTTATTTAATTTTAGGCCATCATCCTGGTAGTACAATGATTCTGCAATTGTAAAACTTCTGTTCTTTACTTGTGAAAAATTGAAAGAAGTGATTTTTGATATCCTCATTGGAATGCTGTTCTATCTAAAGAATTCTCTAAAGATCCGAAAAAGTGATAATCGGAGGGTGTCAGATCTGACAAATATGATGAGTACAGTAGGGTATCTCGTCCAAGCTGTAACAGAATTTGATGAATCATCAAACTTACGTGAGGCCTGATGAAAACTGCACCTACTTTGTTAATCAATTCTAGTTACTTCTGTTTCATGGATTTATTCAATTTATCCAATTGATGACAGAATTCTCTAAATTAATTGTGAGATTGTCTGGCAGGAGTTAAAAAACATTTCTTTTGGAATCCCACCAAAGGGAGAGCATTGCTTTTCTTGTACAAATATCGGCTTTCTGCTGAATCATCTTTTTTGTTCCACCATCATTTGCTTTCAACATTGTAGCAAACAGTTCATTCTACCTCTACGGTGATATGATTTGCTTCAGAAGCTTTGACTTTCTTCATTTTAGCAGGAAATCGCAGACGTTAAGGCGACCGTGTAATCTTTTCGCAAGCAT
The DNA here is from genome assembly GCA_031893035.1 of Dermolepida albohirtum. Lineage (NCBI taxonomy): Eukaryota > Metazoa > Arthropoda > Insecta > Coleoptera > Scarabaeidae > Dermolepida > Dermolepida albohirtum. The sequence continues at coordinate 105,790 of JAVIWB010003088.1, forward strand.
GTGAAAGCCAAATGTGTAGCTTTGATATGAAACCAAATCCTATGGCAATTTCTCCTATTGTTAATCCGCTTCAACTGGTTTTTGAGAACGAGGTGTAGTCTTGATATTGAAATTGCCAGAATGATATTTTGCAAACTGGTTTTGGCACAGGTTAAAACGTTCTTCCAGTGCACTTCACAGGGAACACTTTTCATTTTCAAAATCACGGCAAATACGCGAACGCAGAATCAAAAACTTTTTCTTTATAAATATAGTATACAATTACAGTAAGCTTTAGATTGAAGTTGGTTAATGAAAAGCACAATTATAGCGAGAAATAAACGAACTCGCTTTCCGAAGCACCTAATAATTTTTTATCAAATTATTATCAAAATATGATAATACAGCGTGTTTCAAAAAGAATATACGTATTACAAAGTATTATTTTGTCCAAACCATAGATCGCTGCACCTCGGCTCGGCTTTTGGAGAAACGAATATGTAGTCTAGCTTATTTAATAGCCGTTAGATGTCAGTTGTCTTCTGTTTTTCTTGGTAACCGTCATACGTTTAAAATGGCTACTCCGCAGTAGAAATCATTTTGTGTTCTCGAGTTCGCGAAGTGCAATTACCTGATTACAGTGCAAAGACGTTTCAGGTTGAGCTACCAAATTGATCCTCCGAATGGGTGGAACATTCGCAGATGGTATCGACAGTTTGTAGATACAGGATGTGTATGTAAAGGAAAGAATTCTGGCTGTCCTCGTGTTTCTGAAGAAAATGTCGCACTAATTTAAGCTGCTTTCCAAAGTAATCCTCCAACGTCAACTCGTCGTGCCAGTCGGGAGTTACAACTGGCTACAACAACAATTTGACGTGTTTTGAGACGTCGGTTGGTTGTGAAGCCGTACAAGTTACAGTTGTTACAAGCTCTGCATTCTGATTACAAACGTATGGCATTTTGTAACGAGATTCATGACGCCATTGACAATGAGAATACTTTCGCATAACGCATCATGTTCAGTGATGAAGCGCCTATCCATGTTATTAGTCCAGTAAATAAACAAGCTCTGCGTCCTGATAACAAACGGAAACGTGTGGTATTTTGTAACGAGAATCATGATGCTATTGACAATGATAACACTTTCGCACAACGCATTGTGTGCAGTGATGATGTTAGTAGTTAGTTTCCATGATAGTAGTGGATTGGTCGTCAAGGAGCTGACGACTTAGTATGTCTCAGTTGGGCTCCACGATCACCGGATTTGACACCCGGTGACTTCTTTCTGTGGGGTTTCATTAAAGACAATGTTTATGTAACACCACTCCCACGGGACCTGGAAGAGTTGAAGAACCGGATCCGTACTGCCATAACATCAGTGACGAAGGACATACTTGCCCGAGTATGGGAGGAATTTGAGTATCGATGTGATATTGTTCGTGTCGTTGATGGAGGACATATTGACAACATTTGTAATCTAAACTTGAGAGGCTCGTAAATATGTGTTTAAAGTTTCATTTTCGTATGTCTTAAAGTTTAATAATTATATCCATTCGAAATACGTATATTCATTTTGGAACACTCTGTATAATAATTCATGCATTCACATTCCTTGACAGCTTAACCTCAACTACAAACAGTTCCAGTAGGTCATGAGTTATTATTACGTCCGCGCCCGTGGTGAAATTTAAGATCTTTGGTTGGCGGCGTTTACCTTTACCGAGAAAAGAAACCTCCGAAAATTTAGTACCAAAAATTTGCAACTTACCACTGAATTAACTCCACTAAATATTTCAGTTTTTTTCTCTCGTTGTGTAATTAAATAGTTTTTATCCAAACAATTTTATATATTTATTTTTAAAGTATCGGTAGTAGTATTATCTTATCAGAATTTATCCCAGCAAAAATAAAAGCTTCCTTAATTGTAAGAAAAAGCCATTCAAATTGTAGGCATAATATTGACCCATTTCAATTTTAGTTTTTTTGTAGATCATGGGCTGAAATTAATGGCTTTGTCTGAGTTATTTTTTATAATAAAATATATTTTCTAAATTATCAATTTAATAATACTTCTATTAATGTTTGTTTAAAATTATTCTATGTTGATGTTTCACGCATTTTTAAAAGAGTATAGAAATATCTTTTTCTTAAAGTCCGCATTTGGTATTAGCACAAGATTATATCGGAACATCTTTAGTGAACTGTTTCGGGACAACTGGATTAAAACGGCATTTAGTAAACCGGGCTTAAGGATCGGGTACTGGGCGCGAAGGATTTTCATATCATTGCGCATCAGAACTCGGCACAGACTCTTCCGAGCGTTGTAAACTGGGTTAATATAATTATAATTTATGTGGTTTTACTATGTTCGATTTAATTTATAGCAGATATTTACTGTGTTAAGGGATAATCTCAGAGCAGAAACTCGAGTTTTGTAGAGAGAGAGAACCTTTCTGCCCTGTCATATTATACTTCGGTAAATATTTATTCATGGTATGCAGGATACGACAAGAAACATTTATAATTATTTCAAATTTTTATTCGTAATTTCATTATTACGAGGTGCGGTTCAAAATTACGGGCCGATCATGTACGAAAAGCAAGTGAATAGTAATTGATTCGCACGTGCGTAGTAACGTTAACTGGTCTGTTCGGAACATAACCTCCACATTGCCGTTAGTTAATTGCTCGGTATTTTCACAAAACCGTTAAAATGAGTGCAATAATAAAAAATCCCGTTAGTTGTGTAATTCGATTAGTGGTTAGATTACTAAACGCAAGAGGAACTAAAGCTACTGAAATTCACCGTCACTTGTGTAAACATACGGGCCTCTCGCAATGATTAAGACTAAACTGAGGCAGTTGTACTGTAAGTTTAAAGATGGCCGTTTAAATATTTACGAAGCGCAGATGAGTGGCAGCTCTAGTGTGCGAACTGACGATCTCGTAGAGCGCGTGAATACAAATATGAAAGAAAATCGATGCTTGGCGATAAGAAAACTTATCTTCAATTTGCTCGTGATTTAAACACTAGGATATCGGAAACTGTATACATAATGGGTTTCAAAATTCTAATAAAAATCGCACAGTAGCACTCTTCCCTTCTCCAAGATTTTCCACCATTTTCAAATCCTTGCGATATATGAGTAGGTAAGAGAATGAAAGATCGGGATCTTTTAAAAATCGTGCAGACTTTTGCTTTACAAAAGATGCAGAGTCTACGTTGATGTGTACTATTGTACATTGTTCACGGTGCAAGAAATACCTGTGTTTCCAGCATTTTTATATTGACTACAATTATTGCAATAATTACATAATAATAAGTCGATGTATAATAATAATATTAACAATAATATCAATATTCGCATTATAGTACCTAATATCTTTAATTTCATTCTACTCCACTGTCTTACAAAAGGTTATTATTACAAAGGGTACTAGGAAAGTTCTGCAATATGACGCAACAATGAATCGTAGGAAGCTGCTTGTTGCTGCATGTTGAGACATGTTAGTACGTGCACAGTAGCTGCCGCGTCATGTCGATGGGCTCAGTTATTCATTGGCAGTGAGAGTGTAAAGTGCTTGCGATGGCATTGTGGTCACGAAATGAGATAAGAGCAGTTGTGCGCTATAATTTCGTGTGTGGTTTAAACATAGAACAGTACCTCAAAAAACATCGCACTACTACTGTGAGGAAAATGCTTGGCGAGTACAAGCGAATGACCTACCAACAGCTAGAGGGTACTTCAGGCCTAAATGCACTAGCAATTCGTTCGATTCTGCTTGATCATTTGCGCGTGCAGAAACTTTGTTCTCCCTGTGTGCCGCATCGACTGACTGAAGAGCAGATGACACGACGTGTGACTTGGTGCCGGGAGATGCTAAAAAAGTTTAATAAGGGACAATCTCGGTATGTGAACAACATCGTGACAGATGACGAGACTTGGCTGTACTATTACGATGTGCCGAGCAAAGCTCAAAACATGGTTTGTGTCTTTGATGATGAGGACCCGTAGTTGTCAGAAAATTCCGATCTGTAAAGAAGAAAATGAAAGCTGTATTTTTCACATCGAGTGGAATTGTGGAACGCGTCGTTTTGGACACACAGAAGACAGTCACAGCTAAGTGCTATTGCGAATTAGATGCACATGAAAGCATTTACATTTTGAAGAATAACGGCCATGTGTTGTACACTGATATGGGCCTACCTGTAACTCATCTCTGTTTGATCTCTTATATGATAGATAAGGAGGGGGGTGTAGTAAACGCATGCGGGTCCTTTTTTAGGACAGATTAAGACTAGAATACAAATTCTTTAAGAATTACGTGAAACGAATACATAGTGTGCGTTTTAGCTTTCGACGGTATAAATCGTAACAGAATTTGTTTCGTGTGGGTTTTTACAGTGTTTCTTAGGTGCGACGCTGTTTAATTAATTGTTGATGATGACAACTTAGTTGTCGAAGCACGTATACAGAATACGAAAATTAATGTGGAAAGGGGTTTTACATCAACCTTAAGTGATTAAGTTAATCAACCACAGGCTCCATCAAATTTACATTTTCCTTATAGCCCTGACCTCACGCCCAGTGATTACCGCCGTTTCTAGTTTTTCAAAAACTGGTTTGCATCTGAAGATCTTGAAGAAAGTGAAGAATTAGAAATTTTACTGTAGAATTTTCTATAGAAGATTTAAAGAAGCTTGTTTCACGATATCAAAAGAGTTTGGAATGACATTACGATTATGTAGCAAAATGAAGTAGATATGGAAATTTTTGAAATAATTAGTATATTCGTCATTCAGTGGATTAATGGTTAGCCCTTAATTTGGAACCGCGCCTCGTATATCTCGCGAAACATGTACAAATTCCTTTCTTCTTAACAGTGTCTAATTCTATTAAATTCTGTTTGCGTTGGTACCTGCACCGATGAAATCCTTATTCTTAGAATATTGTGAGTACAGGATATTGATATTACATTGTTATATTCAATTTGTGGAGAAGATATCGAGTGTTCTGACGTTGGTTAGAGTATGGCTTTGTAATCGAGAGGGATAACCGAGCTTACAGAATAACCCACATTCTATTAAACTAAGTGTCAACATTTCGTACCTATAGAGTTCAAGTATGTGTTTTGAATATTGTTACAAGTGGATTATGCAAGCTTAAGAAGGACTGCTGTTATATAAAATATAACAAGACGGTGTACAAAACCTATTAAAAGTAGGTAAAAGATTTTTTCCAAATTATCCTATTGTAAACCATGACTTTAACTCTCCGAAGTTTGAATAATTAGATATTCAAACGTACATTACTGAATTTTTGCAAAAACTTATGTTAGGTATAATTAAGAAAAATAATAATAAATAAAAATAACGTAATTTTGCTTATGCGACTTAGTAGAGAATTGAAATAGATATTTTATGTCATTTAACGGAATTTATATCTTACAATAATAATAATAACCTAAAGGTTGTTTCAAATTGCGCGCTTTTTTTAAGAATAAATAAAATATAGATGGCGCACTGAATGTGTCTGCGTATGTGGGCATTTAAAATGTGTGATGTATGACATTTATAAAAATGGCTTCGTACACGGTACAACAATGCGTTTTAACCAGAAATTCCAGAATATTAAGCCTATGTTACCACCTCGACGCGTTCCAATTGTTCAATTATTTCATGAAAATCAGCGTTTTTGAAAAGAGTTATTAGAAAATTACGTGCATTTTATGGTTTACATAATCGTCCATCTGAAAGTCATATTGGTCGAATTATTAAAAAATTTCAAGAGACCGGTTCCATGCAAGATCAAAAAAGTGAAAAATAGAGTCGTAGTGGTCGTTCACAAGAAAATATTGGTTTGGTTCGTGAAAGTGTTGCCGAAGATCCTGAAATGTTCATTAGATGACGTTCACAACAACTTGGTCTTAGTGGATCAACAACATGGCGTATTTTACACAAGGATTTAGCTGTGAAGGCATATAAGATTCAAATAACACAGGAACTGAAGCCACTAGATCATTTAAAACGTCGTTCGCTTGTCGATTTCATCAATGAACAACCAGTTGATTTTTCTCAAAAAATAATGTTTTCCGATGAGGCACATTTTGAACTTGGTGGCTATGTTAATAAACAAAATTGCCGTATCTGGGGTGAGGAAAATCGACGAATTATTCATAAGAAACCTATACATCCTTGGTGTGCATTATGGTCAGGTGGTGTAATTGGACGTTACTTCTTTGAAAATGTTGCTGGCGAAGCTATAACTGTCAATGGTGATCGATATCGTCGAATGATAACCGAATTTTTGTGGCCTGAATTAAAGAATATTGATCTAGAGGATATGTGGTTTCAACTGGATGGCGCTACACCTCTCTTTGCATACGAATCAATTGATTTATTGAGAGAAAAATTTCCTGGACGTGCAATCTCAAGAAACGGTGATGTTAATCGGCCACCAAGATCATGTGATTTGACACCGTAAGACTATTTTCTTTGGGGTTATATGAAAAGTCAGCTTTATAAAAACAATCCACAATTAATTCCTGCTTTGAAAGACGAAATTATTCGTGTCATTGGTGAGATAGAGAATCAATTATGTCAAAATGTCATTGAAAATTTTAACAAAAGAGTGGCCGTCTGTGGAGCTGCAAGAGGAGGCCATTTCGCAGATATTATTTTTCGAAAATATAAATGAACTGACACCTCAATTACCAATAAAAATTTTTTGAAAATTATGTGCTTTATTTATTCTTTAAGAAAACAGCGAAATTTGAATCATCCTTTACATAATAAGGATACACAACCCAACCCAATCTCAATCACAGATTGTCCAGCAGGGTTACGTAAAAGATAAACCATATTTTGCAAGGGTGTCAGCCATTTATGGGCAATCTAAAACATACCCGACAATATAAAGCAGACAACCCTCTTGGCACTCATACAGATCGATATAGAGAACAGGATAGCAAATTAGGTACAGTATCTAGTATTGCACTAATGCACTATTTATATCTCCTCAGTCGTATAAAAGCACGGTCTTTGTAAAAGGATCTTCATCGTGAAGAACAAAGGAAAGTAGCAAAAGTTAAGTTAGATATGTAGTGGTGTGGAACATTAACTTTGTGTTCACGAAAACAAGGAATGCCGAACAGTAAATGATATATTATAGACAGGTGCATCGCTGTGTTGCAAAATCTAATCCATTATACTTTCATTTATATGGACGCTTACGATTAATACATTTCTATAGACGCCAAGAAAGTTTACAGCATTTCCCAATTCCCAAAACATTTTGATCAGAGAGAGGAAACTTTCTGTTGCTTTTCGACGATTTTAATTTAAATTATGTGACGGTACGTTATTATGATTTACATATCTAGTAAAGCACTTTGAACAGTGTAGTGTTATGTCAACAGTCTTATAATATTTATTCGCTTATGATCTATAATAATTGTCTCATATGTATAATCGCTAGATATTTTCAAATTTTATACATGTGGGCGTTCACCTAGAAAAGTAGATCAATTCACTTCTGTTACTTCTTGAAATTCTACATAACAGAAAGGATTTGTCCACTTATCAACATTGTCGTTAGATTTTTTAAAACTACGTAGCTGCATATACTTTTTGTTTTGAAGTTCAAACAAATATAAACGAATATACTCTTTTCAACGAAAAGGTTGTATCCCTACACAATTACGACAAGTATGACTACTCACATACACAAATACATTTTGCTATAGATTGTATGATAAGGTATGCATGATTATGATTAAAAATTCTTATAATCTTTTGAAAGTTTATACTTCTCAGTCTAGTTTATGCCCAACGAGGCTTAGCATCTAAGATTAGATATTTTTAAAAATAAATAATACAGCATTTATTTATATACAATATGTTACTCTATACATTTATGTAAAAATTCCTGTATATAATTGACTAAATACGAGGATGGTCCCATAAGTAGCCGGCCTGACCGAGAGATGGCAGTAGTTGTTTGAAAAATATCACTGTATTAGAAACTACACAATCCATAAAGCAGATGTTTCAAGTTTGAAGACGCCACGTTGTTTAGTATTTGCTTGGCAGCCATCAATAATGAACGTATTCAGTGAATTAGTAAAAATGGAGAAAATCGGTCATCGTTACGTAATACAATACTTTTATTTGAAAGGCCTCAGCCCAACCAATATAAAAGCTAAAGTGGATTCTACTCTGGGTGAGTCTGCTCCTTTGTTTACAGCAGTGAAATATTGGGTAGCAGAATTTGAACGAGGCCTTACGCGCTACCAAGACGAGTGTCGCAATCCTCGTTTCGGAAGATGGAGAGGTGTTGTGAGTGTAGAGGAAATTACTTCGAAAAAATTAAATAACCAAAGCTGTATTGCAAAACTTTCCTAGTATCCGTTGTACGGCACAAAATTGCGTCGAGATAATAATTTTTGCAATACTGAGAATAATCTCCAGAATTGAATCGTATTATAATTCGACATTAATACTTTTAATATTTTATAATTGCTTAATACCTAAAGAACCACAAAGGAATTTGGGAGTCATAAGAATTACGTTCAGTATAATCGAATAAATAAAGAAGCTAAAAATACGTTAAGGAAAAAAGTTAAAATTGTATTGAGTAATTGAATAACATACTATTTGTATCAACTGTGTGTCATGATACAACAAGAAAGTGATATCTGTTTTAATTAAGTATATGAATTTATGTATAAATGCGAATTGTAAAACTGTTGCTAAAGAAGAATAAGAAAATAGTAAAACGACGAAGAGAATAACATTTTCTTAAATGATGTTGAAGTAAGTATATCGAAGTAAAGAAGTTGAAAAGTAATTATGATTCAAATAATGAAATCGCGTTATTTCTTTTCACTTCTCGTAATTTTTCTATTTACTTTTGTAAAATATCTTGAAAGTTTACGAGTAGAAAAGAATAGAAAAGAAAAACTGTAAAGATTTTTTGTTTGTTATTAATATGTACTCATGTTTTTAGAACCTCTCACGCAGACAAAAATAATTGACATACTTAATTACGTCGAAAAGATATTTCTTACCAAAACGTTTATGTAAAGGCGTTCGTCGGTTTGGTACACGAGCACTACTAACGTACAAAGTAGCTCATTAATAAAAGTCGACGAACTAAAGCTAGTTTACAATGATTGAATTAAGAAAACTTTAAATAGATACAAGAGTATGTCTCGGATAATATCCTTGTAAAAGTAACAAAAATTGCTTATTTTTGAATAAAATAAAAACTAGTTATAATGATCGCCTTCGTTATATTTATAATAAGAAACTTTAGTCATTTAACTGAGTAGAAAACAAAAGAATGAAGTAAAATATTATCACAGTGTCTCGGCACTGCAGGTCCTTAATTGGTTGATAGTGGTGCAAAAAAAACTACTAGACTAGAGGTAATGATGTAGCGTTTATTACAAATACTAAACATAAACATTACATATAAATTTGTTGGTTAAATATAGTTACTCCAACAAATTCTACAAAAAAAAAGAAAAAGAATATTTTAATATTTGAGCCAGCAAGTACTTGATAACATTTATGTGCACATAAAAGATTACTCCCGTATATACAAAGCGTACTAGGAAAGTTTTGCAATAGAGTCTTGTTTATTTAATTTTTTCAAAGTAATTTCCTCTACACTCACAACACCTCTCCATCTTCCGAAATCAATCTTTAAACTAGTTCTGCCAAGTTTCACTAGGGAGTAAAGTACACTCGTCCCAAGCCCGCAGAAGGTCCTCATCGCTGGAAAACCGCCTCTCCTTTAGCTTTATTTTCACATGCGGGAACAGTGCAAAGTCACAGGGAGCAAGATCTGGACTGTAGGGAGAATGCTCGAGAAGTTTCAATCCTGTCGTGGTCAAATATTCGGTGCAGGCTTTGGCTCGGTGAGCCGGAGCATTATCGTGATGGAGGAACCAGGCGTCCATTCTTGACTTTGGCCGCAGGTTCTTCATAGATCCAATGACTTTAAGCCCACACTATTTAGTATATCACTTAGCTATGACCTTCTGTGTGTCCAAAACGACGCGTTCCACAATTCCACTTGATTTGAAGAATACATCATTTTCTTCTTTACGGATCGGGATATTCTGACAACTACGGGTGTGTACTCATCATCAAAGACCCAAACTTTGTTTTGGGCTTTGGTCGGCACATCGTAGTAGTACAGCCAAGTCTCGTTACCTGTCACGATATTGTTCACATACCGAGATTATCCCTTATTAAACTTTTTTAGCATTTCCGGCACCAAGTCACACGTCGTGTCATCTGCTCTTCAATCAGTCGATGCGGCACCCAGAAAGAACAAGGTTTCTTCACGTGCAAATGATCATGTAGAATCGAACGAATTGCCGGTGCATTTTGGCCTGAAGTACTCTCTATCTGTTGGTAGGTCACTTGTCTGTCCTCGCTAAGCATTTTCCTCACAGTAGTATCGTTTTCCTCCGTAACTGACGTTCGTGGTCTTCCCGGCCTTTCGGCGTCCTCCACAGTTAAATTTCCCCTTTGGAATTATATATACCACCTGAATATTGTTGTGCTATGTGGACAAACATCACCTAGTATAAGAGTAATTTCTTCGAAGCACTGGTCTATGTCTAAACCACGCACGAAATTATAACACAAAACTGCCCTTATCTCATTTCGTGACCACGACACCATCGCAAGCACTTTACACTCTCACTGTTAATGAATAACCGAGCCCATCGACATGGCGTGGCGGCTATGCACGTATGAACATGCCTCAACATGCAGCAACAAGCAGCTTCCTACGATTCATTGTTGCGTCATATTGCAAAACTTTCCTAGTACACTTTGTATTAAATATTTTTTTTCTTTGATCTTGCTTGTGATTGAGTTTTCCTGCATTAGCTTTATATTAATAATATCACATATTACGTAATAAAGTATGCCCCAGTGTATATGCGTTTATGCCTAGTATAGAAGTGTTAGACTAAATTTGTAGAGCTTAAAGGAGACTATGTAGATAAATAGACAAATAAATACGATTTTCTCCAAAAAGTTGTTTTTTTTCTGCCTCGTTCTATATGTATATAAAATTTTCCAATTTTTACAAGTACTTTCTTAAAAGTATTCTATGTAAGTTAAATTGCAGTATTCCAACAAAATTCAAAACATTATTAATAGAAATATTAAGCAACAATAATGTAAGTTGTAAACCTCGCAATAAATTATGTAAATGCAAAAGTAGGAGATGTCGAGGGTAGAAATATTTATATGTTTAAATTTTGGAGATATAAACTGCTTATTTGTAAAAGCCAAATTCACCATAACCGTTGTTTCGAATAATACAGTAAAAGCACGTATGTATACATAAATATCGTTTGTTTTTAGTGACTGATGTTTTAACAGCGTACATACGATTAATATATACCTGTCCGCATATTCTGACATGATTGTTTTACACGCGCGGAATTATGTGGTCGGGCATTAGAGAGGGGCTGGAAAATTATTAGGAGTGTGACTCTGATGCTCGTCAATAAAACTCGATTGATTGATGTAAAGCAATTTCGGGGTGGTGTAAATCTATCATTACAAACATCATTTACATTTCCAGGCAATGTGGCGTCGTATTTATGTTTGTGGCTTTGGCTGCTTTTTAATGTAAAGGGAATTCCAAAGTAGTACATTTTTCGTGATATTATTCAATTCAATTCACCTAACTTAGTAGCAGCATATTTGTACTAACGTAAAATTTTCTAACAAAATGAAAAACAAACGAAAATCGATTGAATTGAAATTAAAAGATTGGAGGAAATAGACTTTATGCTTAATTACAAAATAAATATAAACATATATACGAGGATAGTTTGACAAGTAGTGAGAATGACACATAGGGGGCGCTCTAATTTGTAAAACAAAGGCACTGCAATTTAGGCTGGCTATTTATATGTTTACATTCCGATATTTAGATAAATCGGTTGATTAGTTTATTTTCGACAGCTGATTGAAAAAGAAGCAACACGTCGTTTTGTTGAAATGGAAAAAGCAGAGTATCGTGCGGTGATTAAATACTACGTAATTAAGGGTATGAAAGCTATCGAAATAAAAGATGAGTTACGGGAAACATTAGGTGAATCTGCTCCATCATCCACCACAATAAGTAGATGGGTAAATGAATTTATACGTGGTAGAACTAGCTGTGTTGATGAAGCGCGCTCTGAAGCACCCAAAATTGTGACTTCTAAGGAAATGATTAAAAAAATCCATAATTTTATTACGCAAGATCGACGACTCAAAGTGGGAGAGATAGCAGACATGGTAAACATTTCAACAGAACGCGTACACCACATTTTAACGAAAGAATTGGGCCTTGCCAAGCTTTCGACAAGATGGGTGCCGCGATTGCTTACGACTGATCAAAAGTTCACTCGTTTGCGCATTTCCAATGAGTGTTTGGACCTTTATAAGCGGAATCCGGTTGATTTTTGTAGGCGATTTGTTACTTGCGATGAAACTTGGAAACACTACAATACACTCGAAACTAAACAACAGTCGAAACAATGATTAGAACGTGGTTCTGCACCTCCAAAGAAAGCAGAAACCACTTTATCGGCAAACAAGGTGATGGCATCAATTTTTTGGGATTCAAAGGGCATTTTGCTCATTGATTACCTTTAGAAAGGTGCCACAATAAACGTATAATATTATGCAGAACTTCTACAAAAATTAAATGTTGAGATTCGTGCTAAACGGCCAGGAATGGCAAAGAAAAAGATTCTGTTTCACCAAGTCAACGCTCCCTCGCATACCAGCACAGTTTGATGACCAAAATCCACGAGTTGCATTTCCAATTAGTACTGCATGCGCCTTATTCGCCGGATCTAACCCTTTCCGACTTCCACCTTTTTCCAAAATTGAAAACGGCACTAGGTGGAAAGAAAGTCTAAAATTATCATCTTCGTAAATGAGTATTTTGCAAGCCTTCCGGAATCGCATTTCAGAAATGACATAAGGGCATTGGAACACCGTTGGAATAAATGTATTGCTCTTTTAGGAGAATATATTGAAAAATAAAAATTATTTTGTATTTAAAAAATTCGTTTTTCTTTTCCATTCTCACTACTTGTCAAACTACCCTCGTAATGTTATATTTAATTATCCTGCAAGTGGTGCAAATCGTTGGAAAATAAAGAGATCGCATTGTATTGTAAATAAAATTACATTCCACGAACGCGTGATATCTAACATTAATTAAAAAGAAACGGTCCACGGCAAAAGGCGAGAATTAATCTTATTGTTCGGCAAATTTTATTTCTGCCGCCAAACAGGAAACACGAAATCGTCACCGAGAACGTGTCGGAACGTGGAAAAGCTTCGGGAAATAGAGGAAGAGGTCGAGGTATTGTTAACAGAGTGTCGCTTTTTATGTTGCCGACGCTTTGCGTCGTCGACGACGATACCGACGCCGAAAAGAAAAGAAAATTACGCGACGACGCCCCAGTTTTCCTTTTTTTATTATTATTACCGTGCCACCGAGTTATATATCTAAAGGACTTTGTTGTCAAGGCTGGAGAATAACATAGGGTACATGAAGAACGAGGGTAAATGGAAAAATGAATGAATGCATGAATGAATAGATAGATGGTGAATGAGTAGAAGCAGATTTTTCTTTTCGCAAAATATGTTCTTGGAGACGTAATGAAGTGTTTGCGATAGATGCTGCTGCATTATGATTTATTTAGAAATTGCAATTGTTCAACTTTTATTTAGAAAAACAGGAACTCAAGTCATGAAAATTAGTTGTAATTGCCCACAGATATTCATAACTCAATTTATTATATTTTATTTCGACCATATGTAATTTGATTATTGATATTGTCTTATAACCATGTCATATTAACTACATACATTTAATTAATTTTATTTCTATCATACATGAACACTCAATTGTAGCATCATTTATAACGCTAAGGGAGGAACTAAAAAAATTGAAAACAGCTTATATTGTATATAAACACATATATAAACACTAATTTACACTACACACGAGAGTGTAATAATTATCAATGTTTTTATTTATGTTGATTATATATTGGGTTGGCAACTAAGTACTTTCGGTTTTGTAGTATAAAATAAAACACTTTTTTTTAAACAAAGAATAGTTTTTAATCAATTATATATTTTCCATTTTGCTCAATGACCTTTTGCCATCTTTCTTTCAGCTGCATGATTCCGCGCTCATAAAATTTCTGGTCCTTATCAGCAAAAAAGTGAACCAGGTACGAGTGAAGGTCATCGTCATTTGTGAAAGTTTTACCATTCAAAGTATTCTGCAAACTTCGAAATAAATGGTAATTAGATGGTGCTAGATCAGGGCTGTATGGAGGATGTGGCATCACTTCTCAGCCAAGCTCCAATAGTTTCCCACGAGTTGCAAAGATGTGCGAGGCCTTGCATTATCTTGGTGGAAAACTACACCTTTCCTATTTGACAATTCTGGCCGTTTTTGTTTGATTGCTTCATCCAGTTTTATTAATTGTTGACAGTAAACATCAGAATTGATCGTTTGGTTCCTTGGAAGCAGCTCAAAAAACACAACACCTTTGTAATCCCACCAAACTGACAGCATGATCTTTTTTTGGATGCAATTCAGCTTTCGATGTGGTTTGAGCTGGTTTATCGTGTTTGCTCCATGATCGTTTTCGAGCTATGTTACTGAACAGGATCCATTTTTCATCACCAGTGATGATTCTTTTTAAGAAAGGGTCGGTTTCATTTCGTCTAAGGTGCATATCGCAAAAGCTGATTCTTTGTGTTAAATGAATTTCTTTCAATTCGTGAGGTACCCAAATATCAAGCTTCTTAACTAGCCCAAGACATTTTAAATGGTTTTCAATTGTTGTGTACGATACATGAAGCCTCTCCGCAACCTCTCGAACAGTTATATGACGATCTTTTTCAATTATGACTTTGATTTGGTCATCATCAACTTCAGTAGGCCGACCAGAACGTTGCTCATCTTTGAGGGAAAAAATCTCCAGAACGGAATTTTTTATACCAATTCTGACACGTGCGCTCTGTTAAGCAATTAGCACCATCAATTTCACATATGTTATCCTTTTGTGAGCCGCAGCAGCTTTCTTTCCTTTACGGAAATAAAATAGTAAAATATGTCGAAAATGTTCGTTTCTGCACTCCATTTAAAATTAACCCACAACTAATAGCTTTAATAAAAATCACGCACTACTTGCTTCTGAAGTTACGTCAATGTGACTAGTATCACGCGACAAACGGTAAAGTACAGGACTAACATACGTTATACAAAAAATAAAGCAACGCTCTCCATCAGTAAAAACCGAAAGTACTTAGTTGCCAACCCAATATTTAATGGAATTCAAGTTAAAAATAATTTATTATTAAATAGACATAGTTGATTCTGCCTGCACACAGTAGCGCGCCTGTATAAGTTTGACGAGCGTTAGACGAGATGATTTTGTTTATGCCTATATTGCGCAATTATATATTAGTTTACTTGAGCCGCTTCTACAGTGTGTACCACTGGTTCATTCAGCCGTACGCAGATCAGCTGAAATATTATGTACATGAAAACGCAGGTTGCGATTATCAAATTATTAAATAAATACATCGGTATCTTGTTTTATCATATCATGGCAGTTCGTAAAATGTGATGCTTGCACGTTAAATTCACATTGCAAGTCATGGTTTAGGTAACAACTACACTAGATTTAAATCAGAATACTGATGTTTATATTTAATAATTTGATGAATTTCTTGTGCTAACGTTCAAGGAGGAATACATAAGGGTAATAGGTAGCAAAATTAAGAAATAATCTCAGAATATGAAACTGCAAGTTTTGAAGCAACCAAGAGCAGTTCCTCTACTGTGTACCAATTAGTAAACAGATATTATTAAAGAAATTTTTCTTCCAATATGCAACTGAATATCATCAAATTAATCAATAAGGTTGATATATAACCCCTTTCCACAATTAACTATTTGTAAATTCCGCATACGCATTTCGACAACCAAGTTGTCATCATCAGCAGATAATTTCAAAGTGTCGCACCTGGTAAAACACGGCGAAAAAAATTGTACGAAAACGCCGTGTTTTACCAGGTGCGACACTTTGAAATTATCTGCTGATGATGACAACTTGGTTGTCGAAATGCGTATGCAGAATTTACAAATAGTTAATTGTGGAAAGGGGTTATATATCAACCTTATTGATCAAGTCAATCAACCACAGGCTCCATCAAAATCATCAAATTAATTCGTAAGTTGGCCGTAATCATATCAAGATGAGAAATTTTACTTGAATACCGTCTCGTATAGTATTGGTCGCGTTAGTGGAATAAAGTAGAATATTAAGAGTTCGAATGCGTATAAATATCTGGCAGTTTCGTTAAATAAAATGTAGAAGATTGGCGTAGTTAGCAATTAATTACCTCGTGTATCTGGAGACAATAATATTTTTTATATTTGTCATAACTTCCCCCCATAAAATTTTCATTAATATTCTAGAACTTTTGCAGTAGTTAGAGAGTCATATTAATGCAACTTACTGAGGAATTAATAAATGACGAAATGTTTTAAATCATTCGTAAGTATTAGCTTCTTACATTTTACGTATTATAATAAATTATTAATGAAATTATAAATAACGAAGGGCCATGGTTGGAATTTTATGGAATGTCGAACAAAGGTTGGAGAGACGATGGAATACAGACGGGCACGGTGCTTAATATAATACCCGCTATCAAATATGTTAGACTTGAGCGAATTTATTAACATATCAGGAAATTAACTGCCCGAAAAAAATATATAATATATATATATATATATATATATATATATATATACCGGGTGTCCTCTAGCATGATTGCCATAGGTTAAGGATGTGTTACTGAAGCAATTTAATGTTAAAATTTCTCTCTCTTTGTATATATATATTGTGTGTGTGTGTTTGTGTGAGTGTGTGTGTGTAGACTTGTGTGCAGTACTATGGGTCTAGTAAAGGATCCTGTCCTATCAGATGTCTTATATTCTATTATAACTATTCTATAATTCCATTATCTCCTGTACTGCTTAATTCAGTTGCTCTAAAAGCTCTGCTTCATTCCTAGCTTTTTTCTTGCTTTATAGAGTTCTCTGGTATTATATATTTTATCGTATTTTTCTTTAACATCTAAACAATCCCACATGTTTTCTTTCTGTATTTGTAGATCTCAACTTGAAATTCTCTTAAAGCAAAAATATGGTTCGTAACAAGCCTAACCTTTCTAGAACTGCATTTATATTCTTTGGTTTGTTCGCTAACACTTTTTGTTAATTTCCTTCTTAAAGGTGGTTTCAAAATTTTATAGGCGGCGTTTAAAAGCACTGCATATCTGTAATATCTGCTTTCTTCGTTGTCAGCTTTTCTATAAATATGTAGGATAAATGTTTCATTCTCGTAATGCGGCGTTTTCTCTTCCACTCAAATTTTTTTTTATAATTTACATATACATTTTATTAATTGTCTTTCTCTTTATTTAAGCAGTTCTGACGTTATTGCACCCTTTCTTTGACAGAGTACTGTGACTCTCGTATGTCAATAAATTATATAATTTTGATACAACAATATTTTTAATTTGAGACATCTAAAAACTTATTTCTATTTAAATTTTATGGATTGGGTATGAGTTCAACCAAGCATCTAGCTTCGCTCAATATTCATATAAATAAAACGATTAATTTCGAAACAAAATATTAAGAATTATTGAAAATCAAGTTCAAATTTATAATACTAGCATTCAGTAAAAAAGAAAAATTGAAAGCCTTTTTAAAAGTACGTAGAAAAGCATTGACTATCTAGCATTACGTCTACAGTTTTTGCATGCGTAAAAAGACTATGTAATGTTATTATATTGCATAGTTCCTTACATAATATTACAATATTTCTTACATATTTCTTACGCACAAATAATAAAATTAGATAAAACCTTTATATTAATTATCCTCCTTTTATGAAAACAGAGAGCGTCTGGGCTATCATCCGCCTCGTTCAGATCTCTAAACTAATTCCTGTAATCTGTAATCAATCAATTGAATTATCCGAAAATTATAAGAGACGATAATAAATTAAAATATTTTAAAAATCAAGAACAAACAGAAATTTAAATTAATTAAACAATGTTAGCAGTTAAGTGATGCGTTAAAAGTGTCCAAATCTTGTTCATCAAACATTATAAAATGAAAATACTGTTTTAATTCGGTATTACTGACAGAAAGATTGTCTTTGTTGGCGAAATACGCATAAAAATACAGCTATCGTAGTGAACGTGGTAGCGTGAGAAACATCTCTACGTTCTGAAGCCATCTGGCTTACATACATACTTCTTGTACTTCTTTTTTCGAAACTTCAAAAATTAATTTATTCGCAATGTAATTAAATTCAATTGGAAATCTTGCAATAGATTTCATCGTTTAATGTTTATAATTAAATTTCCTAAATTGTGTACTGCCTTCTAAACGACAATTTAAAATTTCACTTTTGTACGAAAGGCGATTCTAGTTTTTTAATTGCATAATGTCCTTTAAATATAACAAAGTACATGTCCTTAAATACATCAATAGATGTCTTTTTAATGAAAATTTTATATTAGAGAGAGTAAGAATATACATAAGTGTATATGGGATCACTTTAATCTCACATCATACCCTGAACACGTTGAATATTGATAGTATATTGCATAATGAATTACATAATATCGACAACATATGTCTACCTGACGATAAGTGAATCTCTGAAACATATGTAGTAGACAGGGTGTTATCAACATTTTAATTATTCCTTTGAATATTTATTTATGCGACAATTCGCCGAGGTATCAAGCGTTTGTCTACACACGCTTTGGGAACTTTGTTCTCGACTAGCGAGACAGACACGTTCTTGCTTTGTCGTTCAATACATTTTCGTGTAGGACGAGAGAGGGAGGCAATGTTTATTCAACATAATATTGAATTGAAAATTCACACCAATATGCACAATAGCTTTAAGATTTGGCATTACTTCTACTTCTATTAGAGTTGACGGTTTTGTTTCTCTCTAAATTATCATTTCCTTCCCGTTTAGTATCTTCCTCTGTATTACTTAGACATACTTCTTTATTTAAGAGATTTCTAAAATACTCTAGTATATCTTTCTTTCCTCCAATTCTCCATTTCCATTTATTTAAAATACTGGTTTCGACTGACGTCTAGTTCATCCGATTTTTCTTTCCTAGTTTGTTTCTTATTTCCTTAATTATGTATTGTTAGGTAAGAAGAGTAATTTCATTGCGTTTACTTTTCGCGCAGATATTTTTTACATTTGCTTCTTTGTTTAAATTCACAATATTATTGAACGAAAGGCGACTAGCTTTAAAAAATTAACATTTTCGTTACAATTATAATCTAATGAACTTCCTTAATTTTCACTTTTTGTTTATTTTTTGATAGAATTTGTAGGTAACGATGTTTCCTCATGTAACTAACATATATACCTAGTCCTGCCATAAGTATTGATACAAGTGTAAACGCACTTTTTTTGCAGATGATAATTTGAAAGCACAAAAATTTTATGTCGGCAGTTCTGACATTTGATATATGCTTTACAAAAGTGCCGAACAATTTCACTATAGCGTGAGTCGTCATTATGGAACGGTCGGATAAAGAGAGCCGTATTGCGGTTATTGCACTTCATAAGTGTGGAATAGAAAGAGCCCGTATTTTTGATTTATTGAAACCGTTAAATATTACGCGTGTGTTTGTGTATCGTACTGTTAAGTTATTCATTAATACTGGAAATGTAATCGACCGTAAAAGATCTGGCAGGCCTCGCATAGTTCGTACACCACAGGCCATCAATGCTGTGAGGTCCCGCATCAATCGACATCCTGTCCGCAAACAGAAAAACATGGCTCGTGAAATGCTTATTGCTCCGAGAACCGTGAGCCGTATCATTAAACAAGACCTAGGACTTAGAGCTTTCAAACGACAGGACAGCGCCTTAACGTTGAATTAAAAAAGAATAGCAAGAAAAAATGCAGACACCTGATATCGTTGTACGGCAAAGAGCGTTACAAAGAAATTCTGTTTTCTGATGAAAAAATTTTTACCGTGGAAGAAACTTTTAACAAGCAGAATGATAGGGTGTATGCATGGTCCTCCAAGGAAGACAGTGAAGTGGTGCCAAGGATTCAGCGAGGTCATTTTCCTGCTTCAGTGATGGTTTGGTGGGGAGTATCCTATGACGGTGCCACTTCCTTGCATTTTTGTGAAAAAGGTGTTAAAACAGCGGCCAAAAACAATCAACGAGACATTTTAAGCAATGTAGTGGAGCCCCTGAACTATACCATGTTCCAAAACCAACCATGGATATTCCAACAAGACTCTGCGCCCGCTCACAAAACCAAAACAACTCAGCAATGGCTTGAAAATCATGTACTTGAGTTTATTAGTACTGATTATTGGCCGTCAGCAAGCCCAGACCTAAATCCGCTCGACTACAAACTGTGGTTAATATTAGAGGGCATGGTCTGTAGAAGAACCCATCGCAACCTGGAATCATTGAACCAAGCGTTAACAGAAGCAGTCGACAATTTTCCCATGGATATCGTCCGTACAGCGATTGATGAGTGGCCCTGCAGGCTTCGGCGTTGTATTAAGGCAAATGGCGGCCATTTCGAGTAATTTGCATTGTATTTTGTAGCTTACTATTGCCAAAATAAACTATTAAAAAATAATTTAAATCCAACTTGCAGTTTTCTTTTTGTACTTAAAAACCTTTATATCAGTATTTATGGCAGGACTAGGTATACATATATATATACCGAAATTAATTTAAATTATGTTATTAATATGTAAATAAGATAATGTGAAGCTGCCAAATTAGCTCTACAAAAAGCTTCCACTAATCTTCTCTACTCTGTGCGTAAGCTTTTGGATTATCTATTAAAATTGTTTATCAATTTATAACGACCTACAATATTCTATACGAATTAAATAGACCACTGCGAGTTTCAAATTTATGTGTTATAATCAAATGTAAAATTTTGGAGAAATTAATCTTGTAACTTCAGTACCTAACATTTATACTTTTTAAGTTAAACGTTTCAAAACATTGAAATTACAGAAACTTGTTCCGGGTAACACCCTTTCTTTTTGAAAGGTGAAAATAATACAAAAAATGTAAACTCTCCATTCCTCTGAATCGCGCAACTTTTCTTTCACTGTTTAATTAAAAAAACAAGAAAAAAGAGCGAAAGGAAGGAAAAGAAATACTTCTTTCTATTACCGTTTGACCTAAGAGACCATTGGAGAAAACAAATCCGAAAAGAGGTCCATTGTTTCTGTATAAAATTAATTAAAATAATCAAGTCCGAGGTCCGGAGATTAGGTGGAATGAATGAATCGAACATCGAATCTGGAAAATCCGGACCGGAATAACGAGAACAGAGAATAGCGACCCGGAATAGAATTGAGAGTGATTTCTTTTGGTGTGATGTGTTTGTGAAATGTGTGTACTAGCCATTTTATACGTCTAAAGTACCTTAGGTGGAAAGCTTTGGTTGGATTACTTAGAGAAAGAAAGGAAAGCAAATTCGGATACTTAAATAAATACCACAGAAAAAATATTTTTTGTTTATTTGTCTCGCTTATTCTTAGACTTACTTTATATATTTATATATTGTATATAAGAT
This sequence comes from Dermolepida albohirtum, assembly GCA_031893035.1. Taxonomy (NCBI): domain Eukaryota; kingdom Metazoa; phylum Arthropoda; class Insecta; order Coleoptera; family Scarabaeidae; genus Dermolepida; species Dermolepida albohirtum. The sequence continues at coordinate 127,514 of JAVIWB010003088.1, forward strand.
CATACACTATATATATATATATATATATATATATATATATATATGCATACATATATTCAATGTATTTTTAAAAAAAGTTTTGCACCACGTTAATATCCCAAAATTTTTTAATAATTACATTTGTGTATTGTACGAGGGTACAGGAGTACCCGACCCAACAAAGAAAACAAAAAAATTTTGGAAAGAAATATACTTATTTTTCAACACAATCTCCTGTCAGCTCTATACACTTTTCCCAGCGATGTTCAATAAGTTCGATACCGTTTTTATAATAAGAACTGTTTTGCTCCTCAAAATAGCCATCACTTCTGCATCGTTGGAAAATCTTTGATTACTGAGCCATTTTTTCAAGTTTGGGAACAGAAAATAATCCGAGGGGCTAAACCTGGCAAATAGGGTGCATGAGGTAGCAATTCAAACTTTAATTCAATAATTTTGGCCATTGCAATAACGGATTTGTGAGCTGGTGCAATGGCTTGATGAAACAACACTTTCTGCTTAGCCAAATGCGGCAGTTTTTGCTTGATTTCTTCGTTCAAACGTTGCAGTAAGTTCGCACAATATCCGCCCTTGATAGTTTTCCTGTTTCAAGATAGTCAATGAAAATTATTCCACGCGCATCCAGAAAAATCGATGCCATTACCTTGCCTGCAGGTGAAATAGTCTTCGCCTTCTTTGGAGGCGGTTCTCCCTTTTCAGTTCATTGTTTTGATTATTCTTTTGTCTCGGGTGTGAAATGATGGGTCCATGTTTCATCCATGGTTATGAAACGACGCAAAAATTCCACTTTGTTACTGTGAAACTTCGTTGAAACATCTCCACGACACTGTTTTTATTCTAGTGTGAACAGATGCGGCACCCAACTACACAAAGTTTTCGCATGTCCAAATTTTCAGATAATATACGATGTACGCATTTTTTGAAATGCCTACTATGCCTGCTAGCGCACTTTCAGACGACGTTCATCTAGTACCGCTTTGTGGATTTTCTTCACTATTTCTGGAGTCGTCACCTCATTCGGTCGACCACTGCGATGCTCGTCTTGGCAGTTCGTACGGCCTCATTTAAACTCTGCTACCCAATATCTCACTATCTTACTATTGTAAACGAAGGAGTAGACTCATCCAAAACAATAACAAAAAACAATATTCATATGAATGTATTAACAAGTAAAAGATGTAACTACTTCTTTGAAATTCAGTCTATATTTTTCACAGATAATTTGTACAAAGGGTACTAGGACAGTTTTGCAATACAGTTTTGTTTATTTAATTTTTTCAAAGTAATTTCCTCTACACTCGATACACCTCTCCATCCTCCGAACCTAATCTTTAAACCAGTTCTGCCAAGTTTCACTAGGGAGTAAAGCACACTCGTTGTCCCAAGCCCGCAGAAGGTCCTCATCACTGGAAAACCGCCTCCCTTTTAGCTTCATTTTCACACGCGGGAACAGTGCAAAGTCACAGGGAGCAAGATCTCAACTGTAAGGATCGTGATGGAGGCACTAAGTGTCCATTCTCGACTTTGGCCGCAGATTCTTCATAGACACAATGACTTTAGGCGGGCACTGTTCAGTACATCACTTAGTTGTGACTGTCTTCTGTGTGTCCAAAACGACGCGTTCCACAAACTCGATTTGAAAAATACAGCTATCATTTTCTTCTTTAGAGATCGGGATTTTCTAACAACTACGGGTGTGTCCTCATCATCAAAGACCCAGACTTTGTTTTGAGCTTTGTTCGGTAATAGTACAACCAAGTCTCGTCATCTATCACGATGTTGTTCACATACCGAGATTGTCCCTTATTAAAGTTTTTTAGCATCTCCCGGCACCAAATCACACGTCCTGTCATCTGCTCTTCAGTCAGTCGATGCGGCACCCAGAGATAACAAAGTTTCTTCACGTGCAAATGATCATGCAGAATCGAAAGAATTGCTTGTGCATTTAGGCCTGAAGTACCCTCTATCTGTTGGTAGGTCACTCGCCTGTCCTCGCCAAGCATTTTCCTCACAGTAACGTTCCCCTTCATAACTAACATTCGTGGCCTTCCCGACCTCTCGGCATTTTCCACAGTAAAATTTCCCCTTTGGAATTCTTTATACCACTTGAACATCGTTATGCGATGTGGACACACATCAGTGAGTCATTTCTTCGAAGCACTGGTCTATGTTTAAACCACGTACGAAAATATAACGCAAAACTGCCCTTATCTCATTTCATGACCACGATGCCATGGCAAACAATTTACACTCTCACTGCTAATGAATAACCGAGTCCATCGACATGGCGCGGCGGCTACTATTCATGAGAGAACATGTCTCAACATGCAGCAATAAGCAGCTTCATACGATCCATTGTTACGTCATATTGTAAAACTTTTTTAGTATCCTTTGTTTTTCTTGTTATTAAAAAATTAATTATTAATTTTGTGACATGCGATGGAAGCATAACTGAATTTTTCTTCTTGGTTGTCTTTGATCTATGTGTTCATGAGGTTAGATATCTATTTGATATCATTTCTAATTTCGTTAAAATATAGTTTTATTATTTCCACAGTTTCCGATGCATACGTCGCTATGTTTACGAGAATAGTTTGACAAGTAGTGAGAATGACACATAGGTGGCGCTCTAATTGGTAAAACAAATGCACTGCAATTTAGGGTGCCTATTTATATGTTTACATTCCGATATTTAGATAAATCGGTTGATTAGTTTATTTTTGACAGCTGATTGAAAAAGAAGCAACACGTCGTTTTGTTAAAATGGAAAAAGCAGAGTATCGTGCGGTGATTAAATACTTCGTAATTAAGGGTATGAAAGCTACCGAAATAAAAGATGAGTTACGGGAAACATCAGGTGAATCTGCTCCATCATCCGCCACAATAAGTAGATGGGTAAATGAATTTAAACGTGGTACAACAATCTGTGTTGATGAAGCGCGCTCTGGAGCACCCAAAATCGTGACTTCTAAGGAAATGATTATAAAAATCCATAATATTATTACGCAAGATCGACGACTCAAAGTGAGAGAGATAGCAGACATGGTAAACATTTCAACAGAATGCGTACACCACATTTTAACGAAAGAATTGGGCCTTTCCAAGCTTTCGGCAAGATGGGTGCCGCGATTGCTTACGACTGATCAAAAGTTCACTCGTTTGCGCATTTCCAATGAGTGTTTGCGATTTGTTAGTTGCCATGAAACTTTGATACACTGTAGTACACCCGAAACTAAACAACAGTCGGAACAATGGTTGGAACGTGGTTCTGCACCTCCAAAGAAAGCGAAAGCCACTTTATCAGCGAACAAGGTGATGGCATCAATTTTTTGGGATTCAAAGGGCATTTTGCTCATTGATCACCTTCAGAAAGGTGCCACAATAAACGGACAATATTATGCAGAACTTTTACAAAAATTAAATGTTGAGATTCGTGCTAAACGGCCAGGAATGGCAAAGAAAAAGATTCTGTTGCACCAAGACAACACTCCCTCGCATACCAGCACAGTTGCGATGTCCAAAATCTACGAGTTGCATTTCCAATTAGTAGCGCATGCGCCTTATTCGCCGGATCTAGCCCCTTCCGACTTCCACCTTTTTCAAAAATGAAAACGGCACTAGGTGGAAAGAAATATTCGTCTAACGACGAGCTTATCATCTTCGTAAATGAGAATATATTGAAAAATAAATATTATTTTGTATTTAAAAATTCGTTTTTCTTTTCCATTCTCATTACTTGTCAAACTACACTCGTAAGTTGCGCATTCTAGAGGCAAATTGTTTCTTACGAATGAGCATTCTTACCCAAAGTTTATTACATATTAGACACAATTTTTTGTGTTTAGTACTTTTAAGGACAGGCATTGAGTTACCTCACCGTTTCCAAGTTTATGCACTTCAGGATTTATTTAGACTTTATGTAGACCACTGTAACTTTCGAATTAATCAAATATCACTTGTTCTCATCAAAAAGACGGCAAAAATAGAATTAAATTTCTTGGACGACAGTATTAGTAGCAGGATTTCACTCTCCACAAAATCATCCTTTCTTAGCTTTACTTCTTTGCGAATCAACGGAGAATTTTATTTTAAACGACTTGTAATACGTAAAAATTTATTTACAACTTAATAAAAATTTGGTATAACAAGAAAAAGAAAGAATGAAAGGTATCCTATACAGATTTTCGATAATTATGGAAGTCACACCGAATAGATAACACCCTTATAGCAGCTAATAATTCGAAACGACTGCGTCAGCAGGGCTATGTTGTCGGTTCTTTGCGAAATTACTGAAAATAAACGTTAAAAGAAACGCGAAAATGCGAAAAAAAGCGAACAATTAAAGACATCGAAGCGGAAGAGAAGAAACAATTATCCCATTTGAACGAACGTTCGCCCTTTACGCTCAGCGCCTATTAGCGTTAAATGGAGGTAAGATATTCGGCACAGGTTTTTGCGATGAGCATCGTCTAATCATCTTAATCGTGTAATCTTTCCGTTTATTCTGTTAATGCGAAGCGATCCGAGTGTGCCCCTTTCTCTTGCCGAGTAAACGCCACCCGTCATTTCAAGATTTTAACGCGGATAAAACAGTTGATTCCTATCCTAATTGATGTCTACCCGGTTAGCGTTTTCACTTTGTTTATTACGGGATTGAATTACAGAGAAAGATGACTCTATGAAAAGTCGATTTTAAATGAATTAATTTTAGTCTTGAAAGGTATTAAAATAATTATATTGAAAAGATCTATTATTTTTCATAATAGTTTGATAAAAGGTTTGAAAAGTCTATAAGCTTGTAACTATTACGAGGATAGCCGTGTATTTCGGGAACTGGCAACACTGTTCGTGTTGCCTCCGATCCGATGATTGCATCGTGAAGTTTGTCATTTTTGACAATATATTTACTTCGACAGTTTTATTATCCGGTCGCTATTTTTATTGTTGACAGTAACTTGAAAATTTTATGTCAGCGAAAAAATGGAATTAACTCGCGCACATTTTCGTGCAATCATTTTTCATAACTTTCGCCGTGGATTATCTCAACAAGAATGCATCGATGAGCTGAATTCTTTATATGGTGATGAAGCACCATCGAAAACTACAGCATATCGTTGGTATAGTGAATTCAAATTTGGACGACGTCCTTTGTGTCGGAAAACATTAATGCAGTGCCTGAATTGATAATGCAAGACAGTCATGTGACATACCGTGAGATCGAGGCATCTCTAGGTATTAGTAATACTAGCGTGCATAAGATCTTTTATGAACATTTACCCGTTAAGAAGCTATGTTCACGATGGGCACCACATAATTTGACAATCGTTCAAAAAAGGATTCACGTCGATTAGTGCCAAGAAATGCACAAAAAACGCAATGGCGGTACTTCAAAGAACATTTATAAAGTCGTCATAGGTGATAAAACTTGGATCTATATGTATGAGTCCGATAGTAAACAGCAGTCGACTGTGTGGGTATTCCAAGATGAGCCAAAACCAACATAAGTTATTGTCACTTGTTTTTTCAGAAAAACGGGTCACGTTGCAATCGCGCCTTTAGAGAGTTGTAGAACGGTCAAATTCGAATGGTACACAACCATTTCTTTGCCAAAAGTTTTGAACAAATAAGGAAAACAAACTGAAAACGACAGATCATTCTCCACCATGACAACGCGAGCTCTCACAGGTCGGTTCAAACAACTGAATATTTGACCGGGTAAAACATTGAATTGATGTCCAGCCCTGATCTAGCACCCTGTCATCTCTTTTTGTTCCCACACGTGAAGAATAAACGTCGTGGTGAACGGTTTTCTACGCCGGAAGAGGCTGTTGAGGCATTCAAAATTCATATTTCGGAGATACCGCCTTCACAGTGGCAGCAATGCCTTTCGGATTAGTTTAAACGAATGTAAGAGTGCATTGATTTTCAAGGAGAATATTTTGAAAAGCAATAAGACTATTTTAGATAAAAAATTTTTTTTTTGTTTGCTGTTAGCCAAATGTAAATGGCTACTCTCATACAACTTGACCCCAACTTACTTATAATAGGTAACAGGTTGATGTATAAGTGTTTATAAGTATTTTATTGAAATAAAAATTTATTATGTTTTAGCAAAAATACATGAACTAATCAAAAATATATTCTTCTCCATTATTTACGATTGCCACCGAATGATTTGGAAATTTTTTGATTCCATGTCTGAAGATATCCGGTGCTTTGGAAGTGAACATCGTTATTAAAAAAGATTCTTTGAAGATTGTTTAATAGAGGGGTAAAGCGATGGAAATTCGGCAGAGTGAAGTTGGAAGAATGAAACGAATGTGGACTGACTTCCCAACCGAATTCTTGAATAAATTTCGTAAGCATTACCATGTATTGGTAAGGTTATTTTGACGGAGCCTGCGGTTGAGTAACTTAATCACTAAAGGTTGATATATAACCCCTTGCCACACTAATTTTTCTATTCCTATATTTAGCGAAAGCAAAAACGCACGGCTTTCAACGGTACGGATCGTTTGCGGAATTTGTTTTCGTACGGGTATTTTTGGTGTAGTTTTCTAGGTGCGACACTGTTTACTTATCTGCTAATGATGACAACTTAGTTGTCGAAATACGTATACAGAATACGAAAATTAATGTAGAAAGGGATTATATATCAACCTTCAGTGATTAAATTAATCAACCACAGGGCCCATCAAAATTACCATGTATTGGTAAATTTACCAATTGCTAAACATCGCCATAAATTAATTCTATAAATTTTGTAAAAAAGTAATTGTTATTATGATGTGTTGTGGTAAAATACTTTTTTTTTGCAAACCAAATAAATAATTTACGTGAATTTTATGGTTTACATAATCGTCCATCTGAAAGCAGTTTAAAATTTCAAGAGACCGCTTCCATGGTAGATCAAAAAAGTGAAAAATACAGTCATAGTGGTTGTTCACAAGGAAATATTGGTTTGGTTCGTGAAAGTGTTGCTGTGTTGTCAACTTGTGGTTGAATAACTTAATCACTAAGGTTGATATATAACCCTTTTCCACATTAATTTTCGTATTCTGTATACATATTTAGCGAAAGCCAAAAAGCACGGCTTTAAACAGTACGGGCCGTTTGCGGAATTTGTTTTCGTACGGGTATTTTTGGTGTAGTTTTCCAGATGCGACACTGTTTAATTATCTGCTAATGATGACAACTTAGTTGTCGAATTACGTATACAGAATACGAAAATTAATGTAGAAAGGGGTTATATATCAACCTTCAGTGATTAAATTAATCAACCACAGGGCCCATCAAAATTACCATGTATTGGTAAATTTACCAATTGCTAAACATCGCCATAAATTAATTACATAAATTTTATTTCGATGTGTTATAGCAAAACACTTCGAAATTTGCAAACCAAATAAATAATTTATTGATATTATAAAACTTTATTTTAGAATAGAATTAATTTCAATTATGACATTTGATGCGTACCGTACATGGTACTGTACAATTATTTTTAAGCAATTTTTGTTTCACGCAAACCAGAAGAGGAAAAAGATTTCCTATTCCTCGTCCTATCCCATTATCAATTCATATCCTCATGGTTATTAAAATAGTATTATTAAAACGTGCTCGGCTTCATATTTATTATCATAACGCTGGAGAATCGCGAAACGAAAGTAATAAGTCAGTCGTATTGATGTAGAATGGATGTCACACCTCGAGAGTCACAGAAAATGTCATATATAAGTCTCCGCCACGTCGAAGATGAGATGAGACACTAATTCGCGTCTACCTCGAACCATGCCTATGCTGAATGGAAATAGAGATTATATACGAAAATGGGAGAATGACTGGGATCAATCTTCGCGACCCATTCAAATACACCGCATAAATCAGAATGGAGAAAGCTAGTAGGTCGACTGCGTGATATTTGGAGATGCAGGTGGGGGTGTATGAGTATTATATGATCACGATAGGCGAATGAAATGGGTGAAATACTTAAAAAAAAATATCTCCGCGTCGAGACTCTTGATTCGGATTTTTCTTCTTATGGACCCGTTGTTGGCGTTAACCATCACGTTCCAGGAGGAATGGATTTCCTTTTTGATGGCTTTGAATTTGCGTGCGTTTGAAGTAATGAGGTGAATTTAATGGAATTTATTTTGGATTCTATCTGGATAAAGTTTACGTCGTCGACAGTTGGTATTCTTCTTTAATTTTATAATTATATTACAGGTACGATAGTTTACATATTTTGTATTATATGTGTGTAAATACTAAAGTAATTGAATGAATGTAAATAACTTTGGTAGTAGTATATGACGAAATATGAATGAAATATACACATTTTGGTATAGCATAATTAAAATTCGTAATTTTCTGCTTATTAGATCGTTCAATTAAGGCAGAAATTAATAAAGGAAAATCATGCCTTCGGTGTGGAATCGAACCTCAGTCGTCCGCTAACCGGGCGGGTGGTCTACTTTTGAGCTACTAAGGACTGCGAGATTTGATTGTTTAATTATAAATCTCATTATGGAAATGGAAACATTTGATATAGCATAATTTTTGATAAAACATATCACAAGCATTTAATAAAATTAAAATAATGGGATTCATATAATCTTGCTCCTTTTTTATAAACAAAAATGCTATTAAAACAAAAAGGAAACTGCAAGATAGTAGAAAAGATATACAGAACGCTAACACGAATCTATTTTTATACATTCATATGCATAAAAGAGCAGTATGGCAATAATAATAACGCAAGTGATTATTCCGAATTTTGATGTAAGAACGGCCGTATAGTGGCTCGAAAAGGAAACAGAAGACGGTGAGTAGAAGAAGTGTTTTATCCACATATTTTCTTGTCCCCAATCTATATTTAAATAATTTTAAAAAATTCAACTTTTTTCTAAGGATTTGTAATCGAGAATGTCTTCTTAAGAAATATGTTTCGCTAATTGTATAATACGAGGGTAGCCGTTTATATTTCGGGAACTGGCAACACTGTTGCCTCCGATCTGATGATTGCATCGTGAAGTTTGTCATTTTTGACAATATATTTACGTTGACAGTTTTATTATTCGGTCGCTATTTCTATTGTTGACAGTAACTTGAAAATTTTATGTCAGCGAAGAAATGGAATTAACTCGCGAACATTTTCGTGCAATTATTTTTCATAACTTTCGGCGTAGATTATCTCAACAAGAATGTATCGACGAGCTGAACTCTTTATGTGGTGATGAAGCACCATCGAAAACTACAGTATATCTTTGGTATAGTGAATTCAAATTTGGACGGGGTTCTTTGGACGATGGGCCAAAACCAACAAAAGTTGTTCACGCTCGAAGCGCATCAAAACAAATGACCGTCTGTTTTTTCGGAAAAACCGGTCGCCTGGCAACCGCGCCTTTAGAGAGTTGTAGAATGGTCAATTTCGAATCGTACACAATTATTTGTTAGCCAAATTTTTTTGAAGAAATAAGGGAAACAAACCGAAAACGACAGATTATTTCCCACCATGACAATGCGAGCTCTCACAGGTCGGTTCAAACAATTAACTATTTGACTGGGCAAAACATTGAATCCGTTTTCGGTCAGCTTAATGTAAGAGAAGGAGGAACACTATAATAAATCACATGCAGGTACTTATCGGTCGTGTCCGTGTTCCTTTTTCAATGTCGTTCATCCTAGTTTAAGTAAAACTATTTTAAAAATCTTGTGAAACGAACACATAGTGTACATCTTGGTTCTCAACGCTATAGATCGCGTACGGAGTTTGTTTTTCGTACAGGTATTTTTCGCCGTGGTTTACCAGGTGCGACACTTTGCAATTATCTGCTGATGATGACAACTTAATTGTCGAAATGCGTATACAGAATTACAAAAGTTAATGTGGACAGGGGTTATATATCAACCTTAGTGATTAAATTAATCAACCACAGGCTCCATCAAATTCAACATGTAGTAAACAGAATGTTATTAGTATTTGAATGATTCCTTTTAACATTTATTAAATATTACGTTAAAAATATTGGAATACTAGTGGTTAAACAAAAATTTCAAGTAGCAAAAGTATTAGCTACAATGTTATTCATATTAGATCTGAAGAAAACTATCACTATTAAAATCTGTGTTTATAATTTTGTGTTTTTTACTAAGTTTAACTGTTTTTAGAAACATGCTATATATATTTTAATATAATATACGTTCTCCTAAAATTACTCTTCCGTATTTACGTAATCGCTTAGCAACCATCTAACAACTGTGAAATAATTTATATGCAAAGTTGTGTTCGAAATGTGTTTATTCCGATTTATGTGACGGGGATTTATATGTGTCGTCTCTTAGCACTACTACCTACGTGTGAAGTGAATTTGCCCGTATCCATTCCAACACATAGAGCGGAGACGACAGACCACTTCGAGGTGGAACATTGAAAAGTTAGGCAGCGTCGTGTTTTCGAGGAAATCCGCCGCTTGCATAGTCCACAAAGACCGGTAGCTCATGGCGAATGAGACAATGGAAAATCACGTCTGTTAAACTATTCATTAGTATCGTGTTAATTTTCGTGCAGATATCGCTTAATGAAATGACGGAATATTCGTATAGTAAAGAGGATAGATACAATTGCTAACTTTAGGTTGGTGTTTTGCACTAGAAATAATGCAAATATTGGCTAGGGTATCTGCTTTTAGAAAGACATAATTCCTTCTTATAGCAGATGTCTCCACTAATACTGAATTAGGAAGATGAATTTGAGTAAATGCTAAAAAATATAAAACGACGGCATTAATTATTTATTTATTAGGTGCGCAACTAAGTTCTCGCTGTTTTTTTGATGAAAATGCAACTTTATTGTGAAAAAATGTTTACAAATGAATCATTTAAAATATTGCCCATCGCTAGCGACACCTTTTTCCCATCTTTCTGGCAGAGCTCGAATACCGTCACGGTAGAAGTGTTCGTCTTTTGAGGCTATCCACGAATCAACCCATTTTGAGATGTCTTCATATGAGCGGAACTGCTGATTAGCAAGACCATGTGCTATCGAACGGAATAAATAATAATCGGACAGCGCAATATCTGGGGAATATGGCGGGTGGGGTAGGACCTCCTATTTGAACGTTTCTAAGTAGGTTTTAACGGGTTTGGCAGCGTGAGGCCGAGCGTCGTCATGCTGTAGAATCACTTTTTCGTGCACCTGCTCGTATTGTAGCCGCTTTTCGCGCAGTGCTCGGCTCAATCGCATCAATTGAGTTCGATACCGTTCCCCAGTGATGGTTTCGTTCTGTTTCAACAGCTCATAATAAATAACACCGTCCTGGTCCCACCAAATACACAGCAAAACCTTCGCGGCGTGAATATTCGGCCGAACCGACGACGTAGAAGCATGACCGGGCAGTCCCCATGATTTTGTTCTCTCGATCACCCGTAACGATGCGATGAAGAAAACCCTTCCTTTTTTGCCGCTGGAGCAGTTGTTCACAGGCGAAAAAACGACGCTTAACGTCTCTTGGCTTCAAATCATAAGGAACCCAAGTTCCTTGTTTTTGAATCATTCCCAACGCATGCAATCGCTGGGAAACGGCTTGGCGGGTAACGCGAACGGTCGTCAACATCGAAATGACCGTCTTTGAAGCGATAGAATCAATCACGGCACGTTGTTTCACTTAGAGCAGCATCTCCGTAAACTTTTTGGAGTTCTCGATGCGCTTCAGCTGCAATTTTCTTCGAATGAAAGAAGAAAAGCAACACTTCCCGCAAATGACGATTATTTGGCACAAAATCAGACATTTTCACACAACCGAAAGTATATGACGCAAAAACAAAATCACTAATGTGTCAAAGCGGTTTGTTTACCATATGTCTAAGCTTGATTCATGACGTATTGGTTATGTCACAATCGACCAACACTTACTACTGGAGACATCCCTTGAAAAACAGCGAGAACTTAGTTGCGCACCTAATATAAAATAATACATGAATCTATTTGAAAGAAAATATATACAAGTAATTTATAGTTCAGGTAATGAGGCTTTTGGTTTGCCAAACAGAAATACTATGATATATGTTAACATTATTATAGTGAAGGGCCTGTTTAATATTAATTACTTCGTATAAAATATGTTCCCCTGTATTTAGTAATTTATTCTTTTTGTTAATTTTAATTTTATTCAACGTTCTTCAGTTAATCGTATTTGTGTATACCCGTTTCTGTGTGTTATTCTTATTATCGTTATTGTGTGTTTCACTTTTGTTGTTTTGGTGCGTTTGTGTTTTTTCCTTCGATTGGTAACTGCGCATGTTTTAATTTTTGAATTTGAAGAGAATTTATAAAACCCAAGATTTTTTCGCCTTCAAAAAAAGGAAGTTTCTAGTAATAATCTCATGAATTATAGTATTAGTCTAGAAGTTTATAAATTGCTTTTCAGTGTAAAACTCGAATGAAAAAAAATTAAACATTCAAAGTTTCATCATTGAAGGTTGATATATAACCCCTTTCCACATTAATTTTTTATTCTCTATACGTATTTCGACAACTAAATTGTCATCATTAGCAGTAAAGTTGACTTTTCAAATAACCCCAAAGAAAATAGTTTAACGGTGTCAAATCACATGATCTTAGTGGCCAATTAACATCACCGTTTCTTGAGATTACATGTCCAGGAAATTTTTCTCTCAATAAATTAATTGATTCTTGTGCAAAGTGAGGTGTAGCGCCATCCTGTTGAAACCATATATCGTCTAGATCAATATTCATTAAGTCAGGCCACAAAAATTCGGTTATCATCCGACGATATCGATCACCATTGACAGTTACAGCTTCACCAACAGCATTCTCAAAGAAATAAGGTCCAATTACACCACCTAACCATAATGCACACCAAACAGTAACTCGTTTGTGATGCATAGGTTCCTCATGAATAATTCGTTGATTTTCCTCACCCCAGATAGGGCAATTTTGTTTATTAGCATACATAGCCACCAAGTTCAAAATGTGCCTCATCGGAAAACATTATTTTTTGAGAAAAATCAGGTGGTTTTTCATTGATGAAATTGACAAACGAAAGATGTTTTAAATGATCTAATGGCTTCAGTTCCTGCGTTATTTGAACTCTATATTCCTTCAGAGCTAAATCCTTGTGTAAAATACGCCATGTTGTTGATCCACTAAGTGCAAGTTGTTGTGAGCATCGTCTAATGGACATTTCAGAATCTTCAGCACGAACCAAACCAATATTTTCTTGTGAACGACCACTACAACTGTATTTTTCACTTGATCTTCCATGGAATCAGTCCCTTGAAATTTTTTAATAATTCGACCAGTAGTGCTTCCAGATGGACGATTATGTAAACCATAAAACTCACGTAATTTTCTAAAAACTCTTTTCACAGAACGTTGATTTTCGTAAAATAATTCAACACTTTGAACGCGTTTTTGTACCGTTTTTGTAAATATCATGCATCACACTTTTTAAATGCCCACATACCCAAACAAATTCAGTGCGCCATCTATATTTTATTTATTCTTAAAAAAATCTCGTAATTTGAAACATTCTTTATTTTCACGTCCATTAATATATATTCTATCGAAAGGAATTTTTTGGTATATATTAAAATTTAAGGATACATATGTATAATAGAAAACAAACACAGCAGTATACGAAGGAAAAATACATAGTTTCCAATAAAAAACAGCAACAGTTGTGTTTAAGTCCTTCAGGGTGGTATCCTCCCCGAGACATAAAATAAGTATTTCATATAAAGCTAATAACATTTTTATATTACATGGTAGGCCCACTATAAAAATAAAATAGCTATCTCTTTTATATTAAACTCGGGACACATACGAAGAGATTTATGAAAATTAGAAAAGTAAGCAGTTATTTGATAGACCTATAAGGTCTAGTCTTAAAGAAAAAGAATCTTTTTAGAGCTGTTATTGTTGTAGCGTGAAATCGAAAATGATTGTTTGAGGTGCGTCCATTAAAAGTGTGAATTGAAGTAGCACGATAGATTGCTACCAGGATTATTATGAGGACATATTGCGAAATTCTTCGCCTATAGAATCAAATACGATTTGAAATTCCTAATTTTTATTGCTTCTCTTAATTTAATACATTTATTACAACGGAGTTGCAAACCTTTAACATTTCCAAAAACTAATTCTATCTTGCTATTCAAACCAGATTCTACAGCTTCTATGACTTCCTCGTTGGAAAAAATTTACAACCTTCTACATGAATAATATTGTTGCCTCCCTCTCTCGTCCAATACATAAATGTATTGACCGATACAGCGACAACGCGTCTATCTGACAAGATCGGTAACTAAGTTTCCACTCTTTTTGCCAATTAATGAATGTTAAAAGGAATCATTCTATTATTAATAACACCCTATCTACTACATATTCTTCACGGAATTCACCGATCCTCAGAAGCAACACGTCGTTTTGTTAAATTGTAAAAAGCAGAGTATCGTGCGGTGATTAAATACTTCGTAATTAAGGGTATGAAAGCTACTAAAATAAAAGATGAGTTACGGGTGAATCTGCTCCATCATTCGTCACAATAAGTAGATGGGTAAATTAATTTAAACGTGGTAGAACAAGCTGTGTTGATGAAGCGCGCTCTGGAGCACCCAAAATCGTGACTTCTAAGGAAATGATTATAAAAATCCATAATACAATATTATTACGCAAGATCATTGACTCAAAGTGAGAGAGATAGCAGGAATAGTAAACATTTCAACAGAACGGGTACACCACATTTTAACGAAAGAATTGGGCCTTTCCAAGCTTTCGGCAAGATGGGTGCCGCGATTGCTTACGACTGATCAAAAGTTCGCTGGTTTGCGCATTTTCAATTAGTGTTTGGGCCTTTATAAGCGGAATCCGGTTGATTTTTTGTAGGAGATTTGTTACTTGCGAAGAAACTTGGATACACTACAGTACACCCGAAACTAAACAACTATCGAAACAATGGTTAGAACGTGGTTCTGCACCTCCAAATAAAGCGAAAACCACTTTATCGGCAAACATTTTTGGGATTCAAAGGGCATTTTGCTCATTGATTACCTTCAGAAAGGTGCCACAATAAACGGACAATATTATGCAGAACTTCTACAAAAATTAAATATCGAGATTCGGCCAGGAATGGCAAAGAAAAAGATTCTGTTTCACCAAGACAACGCTCCCTCGCATACCAGCACAATTGCGATGTCCAAAATCCACGAGTTGCATTTCCAATTAGTACCGCATGCGCCTTATTCGCCAGATTTAGCCCCTTCCAACTTCCACCTTTTTCCAAAATTGAAAACGGCACTAGGTGGAAAGAAATTTTCGTCTAATGACGAGCTTATCATCTTCGTAAATGAGTATTTTGCAAGCCTTCCGGAATCGCATTTTCGAGATGGCATAAGGGCATTGGAGCATCTTTGGAATGAATGTATTGCTCTTTTAGGAGAATATGTTGAAAAATAAAAATTATTTTGTATTTAAAAAATTCGTTTTTCTTTTCATTTTCACTACTTGTCAAACTACCCTCGTATGTGTATGTATATGCGAAGTTGCAGACGGTTTTCGCTCTACTTAAAATATAAATATGTGTATGTACAGTTCATGTAAACGTTTATTAAACTTTATTTTATGTTTGAGAAGGAATTTGGGTTTGGCTGATGTAAATATTTTTATTTTAGTAAATGCGTTAAAGATTGAAATGGCTTTTATTGAGAAATACAAGCAAACCCTTAAAAAGCAAATAATATAATATTTTATTTGTTACAAATAAACGAAGTGGGCTAATAAAATTAATATTCTGACAACGGTCAGCGCAAAGATTAATCAAACTAGATTAACGTACCAGTCATTCCAATTGTTTCTTTTTTGGGTAGTTTATTTATCATTATTCATATTTTTTTGCATCATCTGTAAGAATTATAGAAAATCTTAATCACTAAGGTTAATATATAACTGCTTTCCACATTAACTTTCGTAATTCTGTATACGTATTTCGACAACTAAGTTGTCGTCATCAGAAGATAATTAAGCAGTGCTGCACCTGGAGAACTACGGCAATAAATACACTGTACGTCTTGGCTTTCAGCGGTACGGATCGTGTGCGAGATTAATTGTTTCGTACGGGTATTTATTGCCGTAGTTCTCTAGGTGCAACACTGCTTAATTATCTGCTGATGACGACAACTTAGATATCGAAAGAATTACGAAAGTTAATGTGGAAAGGGGTTATATATTAACCTTAGTGATTAAGTTAATCAACCACAGGCTCCATCAAATTCAACTATAGAAAATCTTCTTTTCGTATGCATTTTCATTCTTTGAAAGTCGTTTTATAGTGATAGATAATACTTTTCTCGATTTATTCTTCCCTTAATTTTACTTACGAATTACAATATTTATTGCTTCTAAATATTTTGTTTTTTTATTGTAGTTGTTTTTTTTTTCGGAAAAGTGACTTTGACGAGGTATAGTAAAATCTATAATTCTTTAATCTAACATTATATTATTCTAAATAATGCAGCATTCCAATCAGATTTATTTCTAAATCCGCACTTTAAATTTTAACTCGACGTCTTAGAAAAATCTCTTTTTCGTTTCATTTTAAAAAAACACAATCTCCTGAAATAGTACGTGAACTGGCATATAGATTTCCCCATAGAATCGATACATTTTGCCGTTCAACCCCCGTTACTTAAACAAACCCGGTGTAAATTAATAATATTATCGTTTCATTAGCCGTAACAAGGTTTGCGTTCAAATTCAGAGTGAGACGAATAAAGGCAAACTCGTGCCTCTGTCCGTCTGTTTGAACGTTGGAGATCTAAACGAACTGAACACATTACGGAGATCGAATTACTGCGGCAATCATCAGCAGGCATTTTCACTGAATAAACTGATTACTATTCCGACGTCGTCTAGGGGGGGTTATTCTTCCTCGCGAACTGAATACATACAAAGATTATTGGAACGTCCAAAGATTAAAAGACATAATCATAACGGTACCGAACGAAACTATATACATCCAAAAGTGAATGGTTTATTTCGCCGGTTGTTGTTATTGCATATTTTAATATTCGAATATTTTATTATTTATTGCTAAATAGAAGGTTTAGTTGAAAAGTTAATTTTAATGACTGTGGTTGATTAAATTAATCATTGAAGGTTAATAAAATCCCTTTCCCGATTAAAAGTCTCAGGTCAAAAGACTGCTTTCATTTAAAAACAGACAAAGGGAACAAGTTAATTATTTTGGCCAAAACGATTACCTTCAAAAAGTGAAAAATTTAATTTTAGAAGGTACATATGTTGAATATAAGAAAAAATTCATTATCTAAAATGATTAAGGACACTGAAGGCGCTTCAGGAGTGATAACTCCTAACAAGTTAATTACTGAAGATTGATATATAACCCCTTTCCACATTAATTTTCGTATTTTGTATACGTATTTCGACAACTAAATCATCATCAGAAGATAATGAAACAGTGTCGCAGCTGGAAAACTAGGGCAAATACCAGTACGAAAACAAATTCCGCACACGATCTGTATCGTTGAAAGTCAAAACGCACACTGTATATTCGTTTCACATAATTTTTAAAAGATTGTGTTCTAGTCTTAAACTAAGATAAAAGACAAAAGAAAAAAGGAAAAAATGGGATGAAAAGTCAAATACTTACATGCGGTTTATTTCACTCTCCCTTGTCTGTCGTTTAAGAGACCAAAGAAAGATGAGTTATGGTTGGGTCCCTGGTTACTGTTCAACACATGGCCTTTATTCAAAA
Source organism: Dermolepida albohirtum (assembly GCA_031893035.1). Classification (NCBI taxonomy): domain Eukaryota; kingdom Metazoa; phylum Arthropoda; class Insecta; order Coleoptera; family Scarabaeidae; genus Dermolepida; species Dermolepida albohirtum. The sequence continues at coordinate 145,309 of JAVIWB010003088.1, forward strand.
GCCAAATCTGTAAAAAGAATCTTGTAATTTTAGTTGACTTTCTTTAATAGCCACTGCTTCTTTGGGGTCAAATTATATAATAAAATTTTTTTCAATTTGTTGAAAATAATAAAATGCTGCCTGTAGCCATGTTCCCCAACGTGTAAGAAATGCTTGTGGTGGTTGAATGGTGCCAGGACATCTGTGAAATTCTTGAATTCGTTTAGGAACTTTAAGAAACTCTGTTTTTGTTTGAGTTATTAATTCATTTACTTCCAAATAACTCTTTCTAATCGTTTCGGCTACAATGTGTAAAAGCATGTGGTTTATACGTTACATGAATTAAGTTACTACAAGCATTTTTAATATAACAACCCGCACAAAACATCGTTGTGATGTTAGTCATTTGCGTTAACATTAGATCTGCCGAGAGCCGAATTTTAATAAATGTATTTAACACTTCAAAATGAAAGATGCTGGAAGAGTCTTACTTCCCATGTTAGTTCCACATAAATAAAAAAATTTTGAATATTTACTGAAGTGTAGGCATAGTCAGAGATATGTAAGTGAAAGAGATGCAGAAATATAATTCAAGTTTTATTAAGAGATGCTTGCCTAAGATATTAACAGTTTTTTATTCAAATACGATAGTGAATGGAAAATTGTTGATACATGTAATAACTAAATATTGATATAAAGATGAGAAATTGGAATTAGATAAGACACACTCCAAGAGAAGGAAACAAAGATAACAGAATGCTTTTGGATGAAGCTAGAGAACGTAGGGAGAAATGTCAACACAGAAAAGGAAGCCGAAAGGAGAACTTGGAAAAATACGAAGACTGATACATGTTTCTAAATTGGCGAATGATAAGAAAATATAGAAAAAGAAAATAATATTCCCCTTGAAGTATTTCATTATGATTTATGGATGCGGTATCATCATAAAAAAGAATTGTATTGCAAATTGCTTATTTTTAACTTAAAACGGGCAATGGTCAAGAGTAGACTCTTGACACACTTCAAATAAGTTGTATACAGGGTGTCTATAAAAGAACTCCGGGGTTTTAAGACAAAATATTTTAATAAAGTAAAAAACGTACATACATGTTTTATACATGATTAGAAAGCTTACATTTTCAAGATTTTTTAACAACTTAGTGAAGTTCAATGTGAGCTCCGTGAGTGGCACGGCACACGTCGAAACGGTATTCTACCTCTTCCCATGTCCTGGCGAGCATGTCTGGGGGAACGGACGCCACGCAATTCTCTATTCGTTCCCTGAGATGGCGAACATTTCGAATTTTCTCCGCATACACAAGATTCTTGATATGCCCCCAGAAGAAAAAGTCCAACGGAGTCATATCAGGGCTCCTTGGTGGCCATGGAATAGGTCCTTCCCTTCCAATCCACCTGTTGCCGAAACGAGCGTCCAGTGACTCACGCACACGCAAACTGAAGTGTGGCGGCGCCCCATCTTGTTGGAAGTAAACTAAACCTTTCTCCGCCTCAATGTCATCCAACTGAGGATAAACATACTCCTCTAACATGTCACAATAGACATCACCATTGATATTCCTTTCGACAAAAATGAAGGGCCTATGACTCTGTCACGCATAAGAGCACACCAAACATTCACTTTGGGCGTGTCACGTTCGTACTCAATAAACTCATGGGGCGGCTCTGAACCCCAAATTCTGCAATTATGCCTGTTTACAGTTCCGTTCACATGAAAAGTAGCTTCATCACTAAAAACCACACTTTTTAAAAAATCATTATCTTCATCAATTTTATCCAGCATGGAAACAGAAAATTCGAATCTCTTAACCTTAGAACCTTAGAACCTTGTCTGCCGGTTTGATATGGTGTAAAAGTTGTATCTTGTAGGCAGTTAAACGAAGTCTTTTACGAATTACCTTATGGACTGTTGATCTTGGTAACCCCAAGTCCAGACTGCGTCTTGTTAACGATTTCTTAGGGCTTCGAGTGCATGAAGCTCGGATTCTGTCCACATTCTCTTGAGACACACGCGGCCTACCCGGCGACCTTTGCTTCAAAACACTTTCTGTTTCCTTGAACGCACATAACCACTGACGAATTGTTTTGTCTGTAGGCGGGTCAACACCATAGTTACGTCGAAAGTTTCTTTGTACAGTAACAACAGAATTAGTTTCTATGAGCCAAATAACACATTGAGCCTTTTGTTGAGGCGTCGCCATAGCGCGGCAGTCCAGACGACACTGACTGCCTGCCGCAGCCGCTACGTCATTTCAAGGTCAACGCTCCGCAGCGCTGCCAACTGTTGAGAGAAACATTCCCAATTGGTATGAGTAAAACTCTTTGAGCTGCTTGTTTCAAAGGAATTGATCAAATTTTGCTATCTTTTATAGTTTAAAAAATATTAATTTTTTAAACCCCGGAGTTCTTTTATAGACACCCTGTATATTGATGGCTGAATGGTTATACATTTTTGAAAATGAAGCCTACTGACTTGTTGTCCATTTAGTGAAAGCGTATGTGCTGAATCGACCAATATATAATTAGTGCACAAATTTAAAGAAATGGTGGAAGTAAATATAGTAGATGAAGGATTTTAGTGGTAACATTTAATCTGTGAAAATAGTAATTTTCAATAATTCAAATTGAAAACCAAGGGAGTTATTATGAGAACTGTAATTTGGTAGTTGGATATTTCTAAAAAAAAGTCCCACCAAGGATATCAAATTACTTTAACTTAGTAAAGGATGGTGATTTTGTACAATGTACATAGTAGACGTCCGAAATGTGTAACTATATTGGGAATTGCATGCTACGATGTTAAAAGTAATAATTTGTCGTAGTCAACTTCTCGTTCAAAATGTACGTTGCGCACTATTTATAGATCTTTACAGCCTCTGTTGTCTCACACGTTGTTTGAAAACGTGTGAGACAACGGAGGCTGTAAACGTCTATAAATAATGCGCAATGTACATTTTGAACGAGGATTTGGCTACGCCAAAATTGTCCGCGAAGTGGCTCCCACGATTGCTTAATGTTGACAAATTGGTGCAAATGTAAGTATTTGGAGTATTTTCAAAAAAAAAAAGCATGCTTGATTTTATGTCTCGTTTTATCACCAAAAATGAAAGTTGGGTTCATCATTGTAAGTTCGAAACAAAACAACAATTTAACTGTAGCAGTGGTTCTCATCCTCTAAGGAATATCTGTTTCATTCGCAGGAAAACTAATGCCTTTCATTTCTTGGGAAGCAAGAGATATTCTTCTTGTTGACGCTCTTTCAAAAGGTCAAACTATTACAGGCACATGTCATGATCTTTTACACAAAGCTTCCTGGTTTAGCCAAAAAAAAAATAATTTTGCAAGAAGTCAATGCACCTCTTTGCTTAAGTATTTGTGGCTGGGATAGAATTAAAAAACCATTTTCTACACATAAAAACACAACGATATTAAAGCTGTTGCGGTTATTTTAACAATGACATTTCTGAATTTTTTATAGGCCTAAAGATTTTGGATCATCGCTTGTCCAAACGTATAGGGTGACAGGAAATTATGTTTAAATCGCAACGTTGTTTTCTTTATTTTCATTTCACGAAACTTTGTAACTCCCCACGTATTGAGGCGTCAAGTTATTTAAAGAAGAGACACATTTTTAACAGAATAATTTGATCACTAACTATTTATTAGTGTATATATTTCGTTGTAGATGCGACAGCAATTCATTAATATAAATATTGGGTCTGGGAAAAAGTTCGTGGCGTTTTTCCCGATAGATGGCATTGGTTGCCGATAACTAAAGAACAACAAGTCACAGCGACACCACCGAGGGCTCGTTTTTTAGATGACCTTCCGAACGTTAGTTTGAGCGTAGAAACATTGTAATCGGTGCAGTGGTTGGAAAGTTATTCGCACTTGAAAATGGAGAAGAATAATGAGAAATTTCGCTATATTCTGCAATATTATTATGATAAGGGGAAGAACGCTGCGCAGGCTTGTGATAAAATTTGTGCTGTGTACGGTGAAGGTACTTTATCGAAATCTGTTGCGCGGAAATGGTTCGCTCGCTTTCGTTCTGGAAATTTCAATGTGAAAGATGAGTCACGCTCCGGTCGTCCAATCACTGAAAAATCTGATGAAATTCTTGAAAAAGTCCAACAAGATAAGCATATCAGCAGTGTCGATATTGGCATGGAGCTAGGCATTGACCACAAAACTGTTTTGAACCATTTACACAAAGCTGGTTACAAAAAAAAGCTTGACGTATGGGTTCCTCATGAGTTGAGCGTGAAAAACATGATTGACCGAATTAACATCTGCGATGCGCTGCTGAAACGGAATGAAATCGAGCCGTTTCTGAAACGTTTAATAACCGGAGATGAAAAATGGATTACGTACGATAATCGGAAGCGTAAAAGATCGTGGACAAAGGATGGTGAGCCGTCACAAGCGTTCGCTAAGCCAACATTGACGCCAAAAAAAGTGATGCTGTGTGTATGGTGGGACTGGAGGGGAATCGTCCACTACAAGCTACTTCCAACTGGTCAGACGATTGATTCTCAACTCTACTGTGCACAACTAGAGAGATTACGCCAGGCGATTGAAAGAAAACGGCCCGAATTGATTAATAGGAAAGGTGTTGTCTTCCATCATGACAACGCCCGACCACACACTTCTTTGATGACCCGTCAAAAATTGAGAGAGTTTGGTTGGGAAGTTTTGATGCACCCACCTTACAGTCCGGATATAGCACCCTCTGACTATCATCTGTTTCGATCTCTGCAGAACTCTCTCAATGGAATTAAGTTGGTTTCAAAAGAAGCCTGTGAAAACTACTTGATTCAGTTTATCGACCAGAAACCACAGAAGTTTTTCACCGATGGGATCATGGATCTACCAAAAAAATGGCGAAACATTGTCGATAATAATGGAGCATATTCGGTTTAAATGAATTCGTCCACGCGCCATGCGGGGACCAGTTGAATTTTACTGAAAAAACGCCACGAACTTTTTCCCAGACCCAATATTATAGAATAATTTTTACTATACGTAATTACTATACTATTCAGTGTAATGAATACGATCTCTTATGACTTTCTTCGTTTTACGTTCCAATAGAAAACTTTTCTCTTCTTTATAAATTTTCATGTCGTTATTGGGATTTTGTTGTTGCCGATAATGGAAACCCTATATTCCTTCCAATTTAGTGAGAGTGGCAATATTTCTAAAAAGTTTCTCGGATCCACTTCGATAGTAGTTCCAAAACGTGTTAGTTTTGCGATTTAATATCGGAGGTGTTTGTTTATTGACGTGTTTGTCGTAACTGACGTCCGGAATGAAAGACTAAAACTTTACCAATAAAATACAAAAGTAGATATAATACTTAAAACGATTCAAAAAGTTTATAATAGCTCTACATACATACAGGCAAAAACGATTTCGGATGATGGGAAAAAGAGAAAATATTTGACCGATATGTGTTAGATCTTTTAATGTGTAATATTTGTGTTGCAATAGTTAATTCTGACTGGATAAATGGTCTTTATGTAAAAAGTACATTAACGTAAAAGTGTTATAAGATGCATTGATTTAAAGGTGTCCCAAAATTAACGCAAATTCGAATTAAATAGAAAACACAGTTTTCAGTCTTTCGATTGTTATTTTTCTATTGAATCATAAAGTACATAGGATAAGGTTATTTATGGAATAACACATCGGGAAAATGGCCACCACGGCTTTGCATGCACATACGCACTCGTTTGTCGAAATTTTCCGTGACCATTATGCATAAATGTGGCTGAATTTCGTTGATGCAGCGTTGAATCTCCTCCTTTAATGCATGGGTGGTTGTGGGCTTGTTGACATGGACCTGTGATTTCAAATAACCCCATACAAAGGAATCTAATGGTGTTAAATCACACGATCTAGGGGGCCAATTCTGACCACCGAAACGAGAGAGTACACGACCTGGAAATGTCTCGTGCAGTTATTGAATTGTTTCACGGACTTTATGGCATGTAGCACCGTCTTGTTGAAACCACATGCTGATTTTTCGAGCAAAATCATCCTATGCGATGAAGCACATTTTCACCTTGATGGCTTTGATAATCGCCAAAATTGCCGCTTTTGGGATTCTGAGAAACTACCCACATGTGATTGTCGAAAAACAAATGCATCCACACACCGTGTCACTGTTTGGTGTGGATTTTGGGCTGGAGGCATAATTGGACTATACTTCTTCGAAAATGAGGCTGGTCAAGTAGTGTCTGTTACTGGTGCTCGATATCTTGACATGATAACACAGTTCTTTCTGCCGAAATTGAAAGATGTTGATGTGGCCAATAGGCACCAGTAACAGTCACTGCTTAACAAGCCTCATTTTCAAAGAAGTATAGTCCAATTATGCCTCCAGCCCAAAATCCACACCAAACAGTGACACGTTGTGGATGCATTTGTTTTTCGACAATCACATGTGGGTGGGTTCTTAGAATCCCAAAAGCGGCAATTTTGGCAATTAACAAAGCCATCAAGGTGAAAATGTGCTTCATCGCTTAGGATGATTTTGCTCGAAAAATTAGCATCCATTTGTTGATGTTCAATAATTCATTCAACGAACTCTCTTCGCTGTGCATGATCATTAGGCTTCAGTTGTTGTGTTAATTGAATTTTGTAAGCATGGAGACACAGATCTTTAATGAGTATATGCTGTAGAGAGCTTCTTGAAATTTGGAATTCTTGTCCACGACGGCAAATTGAGGTTCCTGTATTGTCACCGATACTCTCACGCACTACTTCGATATTGACATTTGAACGGCTTGTTTCTGGACCACCAGCGTGTTTGGCGTCTCCAATAGATCCAGTCTCCCTGAATTTTTCAATTAATCTCTTCACAGTTGACGAAGTTAAAACACTATTCCGATCATAATTTGTATGAAATTTTCGAACTGCGGCCGCCAAGCTTTCATTATTTTTGAAATATTGTTCAGTAATGAAGACACGTTGTTCTATCGTGTAACGTTACATTTTTACTAATCCTAAACTGTCAGCTGTCGAATTGTTTTTTTTAGGGTTGCCAACACTTTACTGCACAAATGGCGACAAATTCAAATCTTGCGTTAATTTTGAGACACCCATTATAAATTTTGTAATTATTTGATGAAGTTCTAAAATATTTTTATTATTAACTCGAAATGACACACAACGTTAGTTTTGTAGTACCTTTTAATTACTGTTCTCTTATAAAGCAACAAAATCGTTGGGTAATTTGTATGTATATATAACAGGTGGCGCAAAAATAACCTTCCGATGTTTTTGGCTGTAATTTAAAAAAACATGAAAAACTTTGATTCTTCTTGTGGATTATTTTTATTTGGTCTTTTAATTTTTTTACATCAAGTCGAGAATATGATGTCATGTAAATGGCCGCCGCCACAGTTGATTGTCATTTGAGCCCTTTTTATGGCATTTTCCATCAGTTTGGCCAAAACTTCCGGCGATAGGTCCTCACATTCTTGACGGATATTGTCTTTAAGAGCTGCAAGAGTCTGAGGCTTGTTGATATAAACCCGCGACTTCAAAAAGCCCCACAAAAAGAAGTCTGCAGCGGTCAAATCAGGCGAATTTGCTGGCCAGTGCAAATCGCCAAAACGGGAGATTAGGCGCCCGGGAAATGCATCCTTCAGCATATCGGTTGTGGCACGTGCAGTGTGTGCCGTTGCACCGTCCTGTTGGAACCACATGTTTTCCAATCCCAATTCATCAACTTGCGGCATAAAGAACTCGTTGATCATTGCTCTGTAGCGCTCACCATTCACAGTAACCGTTTGGCCCGCGACGTCTTCGAAGAAAAAAGGTCCGATGACTCCTCCAGCGAAAACAGCACACCATACAGTGACTTTGAGCGGGTGTAATGGCTCTTCGTGGGTTACACGCGGATTTTCAGTGCCCCAGAAGCGTAAATTTTGCTTATTTACGTACTCGCTAAGGTGGAAATGGGCCTCATCACTCATGATTATTTTTGATGAAAAATCATCTTCCTCTTGGTGGTGATTAAGGATGGCTTGAGCGTATGTTAGACGCGATTGGCGGTCAGCAGCTAACAGCTGATGCACCGCCTGGACTTTGTACGGAAACATCTTCAAATCTTGTACCAAAATTCGCTGTAAAGACCGCCGACTGATACCCATTTGCGTGGCACGTCGTCTGGTCGATGTCGACGGCACTTCCATGACATCCTCGGCTACAGCAGCAATATTCTCTGCAGAACGGCTACTCCGGGGTCTGCCACGCCTGGCAGCATCTCGTGTTGTGCCAGTCTCTTCGAGGCAAGCGGCTAAACGTCGCAGTGTTTCACCAGTAGGCGTTGGACGGCCAGGAAATCTGCGACGAAATTCACGTTGTGCCAAAGTCACCGACCGATTATTCGTCAAATAAATAGTCACCAATGTTCCGCGTTCTGGAGCAGTGTAGCGTAACATTGTTTATTAACGTGTATTTCGCATGTGTTTACTACACAAATGTCAAAACAGAACTGACATTAGGGGCCAATCGCAAAATTTATAGCATTTTCTGATAGGAGGATTACTTTTGCGCCACCCGTTATATATATATATATACATGAATCATACTGTATTTCAACAAAATATTGTTCGCGAGAACAAATCACGGTGTGGGTTTGTGGATATGAAAATAAGAAATGTATAATTGTATCTAGTTTATGAAACAATTGATTAGTTTTACAATCTTTCACGAGCATAAAGGTAATGAAGTTTCATTATATACAATGCTTCCCGATTTGTTAGCACGGTTCGTTGAACAATTTTAAGAAAACGTACAAACTTATTTAGAAGTTCTCCATTTTATTTTATTTAAATTCTTCGCAACAGTGAAACTATGATTAAAACTCAAGCCAAAGATATATTAAAAACTTTTCAAGTATTTCTCAACTATGCTCGAGCTTCTTTATCAGAGGGCGTTTATTATTTGCAACTACAGTAATAGTGTGGAATGAAGCTCTGTTGAAAAGTACGTAAACTAGAGTGGATCGTAAATCCATATATACTGCATTATAATTTAAGTTATGATGTGTAACTACTGCATTTCACCACCACTCTGCTTCGGCTCTTTTCTCCAAATTGTTAATCGGTGCTACTTACCCTGTTACAGTTCAAGTTTTGATCTAAATACATGTGCAATATGCATATCGTTTTAAATTTACGTAAAAGTTTAAGCAGTTAGTAATTTGGCTCTCAAAATAATATTGTTGAACATGTGTTTAAAGAGATATAGTTTTAAGTGAAAGTTCGTCCCAAAATGAAAAAAGCAAGTGAGTTCAGGGCATTAGGTTTTTTTATTGTCAAACATCATTTCCTTTTGAATGAAATGCGTTTGTACCAACGGTGCTGAAGTGTCATTATAATACAATATATTTATGATATTTCTCAAGATTTTCGAAAATCCGCTCTAACGATGCAATAAGTTCGACAGAATAACAAGGAAAAGGAAAAGCTTATTGAAAAATGCTTCTTTTTACATTATTGAGATTCAACTTTTGATAAAAGAACAGAATTCTCATAAAATTATTCATGAACGGATGGCAGTATATAGGAACGGAGGATATTTTGAAGTGGAATATTGGTTAAAAAATTCTGTGGAGGCGTAAATCGATTGAATTAGAAGGGCTACGAACGCAAGTAATCCTAATCTTTGGATAAAAGTTGCAACAATGGATCCGAAGATTGTTGTTTGAAAGTTTTTGACATTGCCAAAGCAATAACTTTATTTGAACTAAGATTGCTAACAATTCCGCACAATAAAATAGCCATGAATAAAGCCTCAGCAAAGTAGAGTCCAAGATTGTTGACTCCCGAATAGAAACTGCTTAGGCAACAAATTTTTCAAATTTTGAATTTTCGAATGCAGACTTTAAGCTAGTGACGGGCGATGGGATTAAAGTAATATGATGCGTCTATAAGAAATCTTCCTTTCTTTTGCTGGAAAGCTCATGGTCAGTCTATTGGTTCAAGCAGGAATTATTCTTGTTGAATACACGCTGGAAAGAACTATGATAATAATAATAATATAATAATAATGATAATAATAATAATAATAATAATAATAATAATAATAATGACTTTTATTTCCAACAGGCTAGTAGCCCAATAACAGGAAAATGCAAAATTATAAAACTGAGTTTGGACATGTGCAATAGATATAATAAAAATAAATGCTAAATCAAAGTAATGTATAAAAGTAAAGCAACTGAAATAAAAATTATTACAAATATATATATAGCATGCATGCTAGGCAAACAAGTCAACAAATTCATTGGCACATCTGCTCAAAACGTAGATCGGTGTCCTCCTTCGAGCATTAGTCCGCGCCCTTGGCCTCACGAAGGACACATTACACCTAGAGTTCAGACGGGGCACTAAAAAACACACAAACGGTGCAGTAGTGAAGGACAATCAACATTGTTACCGAGTAAGCCACGCAACATCCTACCACAATCTCAATAAGCAGCTCCCCCTGCGACACACCCCTTATCGGGTAAGCACCACTAATCTTGAAGGTAAGGAATTTGAGAAACTTCCGATGAACACGCTCCAACTTCAAGCACTCACAAGCATATATCGGAGACCAGACCAGTGTCGCATACTTCAGTTTGCTCATAACATAAGCGCAGTATTTGGTCTTCAGTACAACTGGGTCACAGAAATATTTGGAGATGCAGAATACAAACCCCAGCGATTTGCAGGTCTCCGAGCACACACAAGTGATCTGCGGCCGAAAGGTGAGACGAGAGTCAAACACTACTCCAAGATCCCTAAACTCTCTCACCCTCAATATGACAAAGAAGGTCATTTACAAATAGTACAAACAGCAGAGAATCCAAATTAGATCCCTGCGGCACGCCAGACGTCAAAAAGAAATCATAGGAGGAATAGCCATTGTACGTCGTGTAACAGCGTCTCTCGGTTAGGTAAGATCGTAATAGGTCAATTGAAGCAGGAACCAAACCATAGGAGGCCAGTTTATGCAACAATACTCGGTGGTCCATAGTAGCGAAGGCCTTTGAAAGGTCAGTATAAATAACATCGATCCGACCACGCCCATCCAAGACCTCACCTACATACTGTGCAAGAGTTGCCAGATTGGTAACCGTGGATCGACCAACAACGAAGCATGTTGACGAGGAGATATTAATGAACGCGTGCTACTGAAGAGTCTGGAGTAGAGAACCTTTTCGAATACCTTAGCAAAGTTGGAGATGATGGATATAGGTCTGTAGTTGCTAATTACAGCACGGTCTCCTTCCTTGTGCACAGGGATAATTATAGTAGTTTTCCACGTGCCTGGAAAAATGCTGGTTAATATGGAAAGATTGACAATAATCTTTAATGGGTAAGCAAAGACAGATAACGTCAATTAACAAAATGAAGTACTACTATTACCTAAAAGCTTCCAAGTTTACTTAAAAGTAGTCTTTACGATATTGCGTACATTTACAAGGCTGCCAGAATGCAGCTAATACTCCGAATGTAACTTCTTTGAACTGGACCAACCACCATGTATTTTGAAATTGTCTCCGTCCCTTATTTTTATTTAAAAGCTTAAAGAAGTTATCTCAGAGAAAGCTATTTTGCAGACGATAGCCAATTGTAAGAGGAGATTTACGCTTATTTTGAAAACCAACAGACATAATTATTTTGCTTCAAAATAAAGTCGATGCAGAATAGGGGCCGAAATTTGGAGATATTACGTTGAAAAGCAAAATCATATAAAAAATTATAGGCCTTTCGTTAGGCAGAAAATATTTCCAGTTCCCTTCATACGATCTTGCTGTGTCTCTTTCAAGAGTTAAATTTCCATCTTTTCCCCCGTATTTCATTTTAATTTTATAGCATGCCTGTTCCTCAACCAAATTGATTCTTATTTAGCTATTCTTCTATTCTTGTAGGCTTTGTAGTGAATACAGTGGCGCATTTTACGAGAGAAAGTGGTTTAATATTTGCTATAAATTTCAGTTGTGATTCCGTCGTTTACTTCAAAGTCATCTCTGTACCACATTAGGTAAATGAAGAACAAAAATCTGTCATGTAAATTTGTTTCTGGTTTGGGAATAAATTTAGTGATAGGGAAAACAAATACCAAATTAAAGATTCATTTGTTTATTTTTTATAACCTAAGTTTTTGATTTAAATATGTATATCAACACATCATACACTTTTCCTTATTTACAAAGTTAATGAGAACTATACAAACAAAATAATTTACTTTAATGTAAGTCTGATGTCAAAAACAATGCAAAACATGTCGTTGATTTCAGTACAGATAGTATAATTATATAGTACATTCGTATTTTTTGTGGTGGTGTAATGTCTTTATTAGTTGTAAAAAAATTAGAATATTGGCGTTGGAGATTAAACAAAAATATGATAGATTTTTGTATTTATGTGAAAGTTTGCCCTTTTCAACCAAATACAGTCAAATAGATATTTTAAAATACAATAAGATATTAGATATTAGCTTGAAGCACATATTTAAGCAATTTCAGGAGGAGTAGGTGATTATGATTAACATAAATGATAATATATCGCCATAAAAAGATCTAGGAAGAAGATATTTTTAAATAATATATAATTTCTTCGATTAAAAAAAAACATTGTGTAATATTTTGAATGGTAATTTATTGACTTAATTGTTACCTGGTAAATATTTACTGTCCCTCAAAATCATTTGCCAATACGTTGAGGTAGAATATGTGAAAGATTGAACTCACGAAAATAAACGATTTGAATCTTAAAACATAAAAGTGCAGAGAATTGATGGTAATTTTGCTAGAGCATGTTAACTTAATCACCGAAGGTTGATATACTATATAACCCCTTGCGACATTAATTTTCGTATTCTGTACACGTATTTCGACAACTAAGTCGTCATCATCAGCAGATAATTAAACATTGTCGCACCTGGAAAACTACGGTAAAAAATACCCGTACGAAAACAAATTCCGCACGCGATTCGTATCGCTGAAAGCCAAAACGTACACTCACTACACTAACTTCAGTGTGTGTGTTTCCATGATTTATGGCGTATTAAGAGACTTGAAACTGTACTGTCTAGTGACCTAATTAGTAACGCAGCCGTCTAGCAAACGGCAAATACAGGTTCGAGTCCTGCTCCAGTAAACATTTTTAAATAATTTCTGTGACTGTAATCGACAATAGCATAGCAGAAAATACTAGATTTGATTAATCGTGCCTGACTATATACTAATATATAATTATCAGCAGGTAATTTAAAATTTTAACAAAACCATATAGCTAATAGCCAATTAAGTACACTTATGTACGTGGTGTCGGTTATTATTAATGAGCTGTAAGAGGTTACACGAAGAAAAATATCCCGTGCACGGTATAGTGCAAAGTGTTCGTTGTACTAGAGTTGTATCTTCATGATGCTGGGCATAGACCACCTTACAATAATGTGTTCAATAACTATCTAAAAGATAATTAAATTTTAAATTTGACCTTTTTCACTGATTAATCCTAGTTTTTTTCACGAGATTGGATAAATGAAAACTAGTAGTTTTATCGAAACTGAGTGGCAGCCAATTAAAACTGGTGTGTTGGTGGAAATGTGGAAATGTCATGGAAATTTGTGGGTCCTTAATTTTCCATGAAATAATTGCTGTTACAAGACCGTACCCTTATTTTGAAAAAAAATATTGCAAAGTTACATAATGATAAACTAGTTCTAGAATTTGGTACGTAGACATCCGCGGTCGTTGTCCATACTATTTGCTTCTGGGCTTCCGGGCTGGAACCGCGTCACTGTCGCACTGAAACTAGTCTCAGTGCGACAGACAGTAGGAGAAGTTGAGCTCTGAAGATGTCCCATACGAGTGGGTAGGAAACAACGTCGGCAGCTATACCAGTGACGCGGTTCCAGCCCGTAAGCCCAGTAGCAAATAGTTCTAGAACATTTCCAAAAAGAATATATAACACTAGCTCTCTCGGAGTGCGTTAGAATATTTGGAGGAATTCATAGTGATCGTATATTAAGTTTAAGTTTGTGTCCTCACTGATCGCCAACCTTATACTTTCAGATTATTACTTATTTGGTTGAATAACAAATAATATTTATGCGAATCGAGCTTATAATATTGACAATTTGAGTCACGCTATCGAGCACGAGATTGAGGCAATTACAGATGAAGAGGTTCTGAATATTTTTGAAAATATGAAATGAAGAATTAATTTGTGTTTGAAACAGGACGATGGACATTTCCAAGATTTACTGTAAATTATGTCCTTGAAGCAAGATAAATGTTTTAACTATTGTTTTTCATTATATTCTAAAACTTGAGTTTGACATGAAGATTATTTCCGCATATTTACTTTATTTTGGTAGTATATTTGATGGAGGCTGTGGCTAATTAACTTCATCACTTAAGGTTGATATATAACTCCTTTCCACATTAAGGTATTCTGCCGAAACGCACACTGTGTGCGTTTTGAATTTCGACGGTACAGATTGTGTACGGAATTTGTTTCGTGCGGATTTGTGCCGTAGTTTCCAGGTTTAATTAACTGCTGATGATGACAAGTTAATTGTCGAAAGACGAGTATATAAGACGAAAATTGATGTGGAAAGGGGTTATATATCAACCTGAAGTGATTAAATATATTTTGGTAATCAATAGTCATTGGGAATGTTAGGTTGGAATATTAGACCAAAAATTCATCTTCAACCAATTTCATACACTCAATACTACAATTTTATCCGATTTACAGCAGTTTTGTGCCTTTATGACGTTCACTATATCTTCCCATTCCAAGACTTCAGTGATTTTGTAGTTTGTTCATATTATTTTGATATTTCTCTGATCCCAAGAATTCTTCACAATATATTTGTATACAAGAATCGTAATTTTTCGTATACTCTGTCTTGGAATATTAAAACCTTATTTTTGCAGAAGCACTATTAATGATAAGCAAAATGTACTGCAAAGAATTAGATTTTATTTATTGGTCATGCAATATACAGGTTGGTAGAAAAGTTTTGAAAGCGACACCTATTAAGCAGTAGAGGAATCAAAATTCATACGCCATTTTAATATTTCATGTGTCATATGAACACACTAAAAATTTTATCTCGATCTGTCAATTCATTCATTGTTAGCAATCCATTTGAGTTAGACGTGTCGGTGTATTTATTAACAATGGAAAAAACTGAATATCGCGCTGTGATAAAATTCTTTGTTTTGGAAGGTTTTTCAGCAACAGAGATTCATACAAAAATGGTGAACGTGTTAAAGGAATGTGCTCCTTCATTTCCAACAGTACATTGATGGGTTTTAGAGTTTAAACGTGGTCGTACAAGCGTTGAAGATGAACCACGTAGTGGACGACCAAAAACTGCAACAACAGCAGAAATCATTGAGCAAGTACATAATATGGTTAGTGATGATCCGAATTTGACTAAGCGTGAAATTGCTAATACCATAGGCATCTCAGACGAACGAGTACTCCATATTGTACATGAAGAATTACATGTGCAAAGCTGTTTGGAAAGTTAGTGCCGCATTCGTTAACAATTCAACAAAAACTGGATCGAAAACAAATTTCTCAGCGTAACTTGGTGCGTTTCAAGCGGAATAAAACCGATTTCTTACGTCGTTTTATAACTATGGATGAGACTTGGATCTACCACCATGATTCTAAATTGAAACAAGAACGATTACAGTGGACTACGGTTGGTTGTTCAACTCCAAAAGAGGTGAAGTCAGGACGATCGACAAAAAAGATTATGGCATCAGTGTTTTGGGATGAAAAAGGAATTTTATTGATTGATTATCTTGAAAAAGGTAAAACAATTAACTCAGAGTATTATTGTAACATTTTAGATCAACTGGATGCAAAAATTACGTGAAATTTACGTGAAAAAAGACCTCAGCGAAAAAAAAATAATTTTTCATCAAGACAATGCGCCTTCACACAAAAGTGTTTTGACTATAGCTAAATTGAATGAATTAAAGTACGAATTGATTGAACAACCACCGTATTCACCAGATTCGGCTCCGAGTGATTACTACCTCTTCAGAAACTTGAAACAATTCGTTGGTGGAAAGCGTTTTTCATCGAATGAAGAAGCTTTTTCAACCATGGAATAGTGCAATCATTACAGAGATGGTATAAAATTATTGGAGGATCATTGGAATAAATGTATTGAAGTTGAAGGAGATTACATTGAATAAAAAAACTAATTTCATTTAAAAATTCACATTGTTTCATGTTTGCTTTCAAAACTTTTCTATCAACCTGTATTGCGCGTTGATGTTATTTGTACAGACTTTTTTAATGCGGTGTTTACAATTAAAGGCGATCCGGTATTTGCGAAGGGAAGACATTAGTCCATTTCAAAAGCCATTAACTTTATAAGTAACACATAATCAACGAGATGGCATTAAAAAATAATGAAACCATTTAATTTCACACTTCATATTATGTCAGCCTTTTCCATTGATTCCTTAGCAATGTGCAGATGTTTTTCATCTAAGTAAATAAATATATTAAAATTTCAAGAAAAAATGCATTCTCATAAGATTTTCAAATAAATTTTGTTCGTTAACTTTGTATTTAATTAATTACCGTCCCAATAAAGACAAAACCCACCTGTTAGTATTTTTTATTTTTTTCTTTACATTTTATAAACATTTACAGTAACACAAACGTAATCAACTTTACATCATTGTTAAGTATACATATATTTTTTGGTTTTGATTCATCGTTTTTATCGAGTCTTTCTTTTTAAAAATATTGTTGCCTTTGAGAAAAGAGAAAATACCAGTTAATCGAGTCGGATTTATTCTATTTTAAAGGAAAGTATTTATTACACACAGTCAGTCATTTATGTAATTGGAAACATTTACAAATTACAGTAATTATTTAATATTAATTTATTTATTCGTTAGTATGAATGTTCGTTTATGTGGTATGAAAATTTCATGAGAAAGGGAACGCCACCTTATTCCAAAGAGTCCAAATGTTCCTCGTACCATCTCACACTATTTGCAAATTTAAATCGAAAATTGTCTATTCTGTCAGCCATTGTTCATTTATTTGCACTTATTATTTTGATAATTTGGCTACATTTAGCATAAAATGTTATTTAAATATTTTTAATAGTAGTAATAATGATCGAATTAAGAGAGGTTCGGAATTAAGAAACAATAATAGTACCGATTGTGATGTCAGTAACACGTATTACCACGAAACAAGTTCACAAACATATATGTATATACTAGAAATAAGTCCATACAAATATACAAAATGAAGTCGTAAAAACAATAGTGATAGTCAAAATTTTTTTGATGAACAATAGAATATTGTGTCATTCGAACAACATAATCGCTATTGTAACCATCTACGAATAAGTACACAAAATTACCATAAAACTTGTAGTAGATACTGTTTTGAAGAATAAAACTATATAATATCAGCCAGATACAGTCTGAGCTCAAATTCACATATGGGTAAGTAAAAAATTTCCTGGTGTTAGAGATTGAAAATGCGAGAAGAATGTTAATAATAATAATAACAGTTGTTTATTAAAGAAACAGGGCTGAAGTTGCGAAATAAGTATGTGTTGCTTATTTCACAACTTCAGATCTACAACAAATTTAATAAAATCTTCTACGACTGTGGTGCGTACGATTTCTTTTTCCTTCGTTACAGTGTGTCTGTGTTATCAGTAGAGCACGGAATTATATGCGTTTGCATTTTCTATAATATCGACATGCCAAGAAATTTTTCTAGTATCTACACGAATTAAACAAAAACAAATGTAAAAAACCGATTTTCATTTTGCATATTTTGCATATTTTCAGAAATGGATGCATAAATCAGAATAAAATGCATATACAGTATAATCCCGATAGTATGAACTTGCGTTAATGTGAACAACGCAGTAATATGAACATCAGTATTGTTCCATTAGGTATCCTGTAACGTGAACAGTGTATATTATTCAGTAATGTGAACATCATATATTGTAAGTGATACTTTCCTGTGAAATGAAATGGGGAATCCCGTATTTTTCCGGGATTCCCATTGTGTGAATATGGGTTGCTTTGTCCCTGTTTCACAACATGTAGTATGAGCTGAACATTACTACAATCCTGTTGTTTGTGCTAAGTGTATTGTAAAATGTCTCAGGTTGGGAAAAAGTGTTTATCATTATATGAAAAAGCCAAAATTATAGAAGAACACGAAAAAGGCGCGAGTGTAACAGCTTTATCCAAAAAATATGGAGTAGCGAAGTCCACAATTTGTTCAATAAAAAATAAAAAAGCTAAAATTATAAAAGTGGTCAGTAATACCTTAAAACCCAGTAAAAAATGTACATTAAGAACACCTGAATATCCAAAAATGGAAAGTGCTCTGTATAAGTGGTTTCTCAGGCAACGCGAAAAAAACCATCCTGTTACTGCAGACATATTTAAACAAAAAGCATTAAGTTTGCATGAGAAAATTAATGGAGGTCGTGGAAACTTCTGTGCGAGTCATGGCTGGCTTCAACGATTTAGAATGCGGTATGGCATACGATTTTTGAAAATAACCGGAGAAAAATTATCATCTCAACCAGAGCTTGTCGATCCTTTCCAAGAACAATTAAAACAAAAAATTACGGAATTTGGTTTAACTGAACAGCAGATTTATAATGCAGATGAAACTGGGTTATTTTGGAAGCTTTTGCCTGAAAAAACGTACGTTTCATTTTCCGAAAAAACTGCTCCGGGTTTGAAAATGACAAAACAGCGAATAACGTTTCTTGGTTGTATAAACGCAACAGGCACTCAGAAATTAAAACCGCTGGTGATTGGAAAATCAAAAAATCCCAGGTGCTTCAAAAATTTCAATAATCCAGTTGTCTACAGAAATAATAAAACTGCATGGATGACAACAGAAATTTTTAAGAACTGGTTTTTTCAACAGTTTATTCCAGAGGTGAGCATGCAAAATTAAATTTCTGTGATGTATTTTGAAAAGTTGTAGGTTAAAATATTTTTACGTAGTCAAAGCCTTCCAGAGAATGCTATCCTTCTTCTTGACAATGCTCCCTCGCATCCACCAGCGCAAGAACTAAGAAGCAATGATGGTAAAATTTTTGTTATGTTTATGCCCCCGAACGTAACCCCGCTGATTCAACCTATGGACCAAAATGTATTAAGACTTACAAAACTTGGCTACAGAAATCGATTATTGAGTTCCATAGTTTCTAAAACGGAAAACATACCAGTTGCGCTTAAAGATCTGTCACTAAAAGATGCTGTCTTGAATTTGATAGCTGCGTGGGAACGTGTAGATCCATCGGTAATTGCCAAATGTTGGCATAAGATATTAAATAAAAACAACACCGAATTTAATGAAGAAGATGATCTTCCATTGTCTATTTTGCAACAGAAGTGGACCAAAGAACCTGATGAAATACGCAACACAATCACTTTGTTACAAGCACTAGAACTTGAACCAGTGGCATATACAGCAGCAGACATTGAAGAATGGAATATGGATAAATTTGACAATGAAGGCAATGAGAATGAATTGTCGGGAGAAAGCGATGATGAAATTCAAGTGTCTGAAAGGAGCGAAATAACCCACTCTGCTGCTGTAGAAGCTCTAAATATTGCAATAAAATGGGCCGAATTCAACGAATTAGATATTAGTCATATTATAAGTCTTAAAAATATTCAGGAAAAAGCTATATTATTAAATGTTTCTAATAAGAAAGTACAAACAAGGATAACTTCATTTTTTCCAGTAGTGCCATGTAATGTACTACCCATAAATAATAAAAACATGTTTTAAATAATTTCTTTTTAATTCGTCCTCGCTAATGTGAACCTATGCCGTAGTTTGAACAAGCCGAGATTTTTTGTGTTCACACTAACGAGATTGTACTGTACGTGCATATTTGATAATTTAAATTTTTTGTTAAATTAAATAAAGCAAATATTGCCCACACTGCATTTTGAACACTGGGGTTCCCCTACATTTTACAAACCGCCCAGTATCGCATCGGCAAAAACTGGGATTCCCCTATTTTCTCTACGCTTTACTATGAGTCCCACTGCCATCGGTTGTCTTTCAGTTCCATTTTGGATTTGTCAGGGGTCGGTCGTTGTTTTTAAAACGAAGTAATAATGCCACCAACACAGTCTTTGATAGTTACATGGATAAAGGATTATCCAGAACTTTATTTAAATTTAAACAAGGTGTTTTGTCGATGTTGCAGCAAGAAAGCAAGTTTACTTTATATTATTTTTTATTTGTATTTGGTACCAAAACAGTTTTCGAATTAATAGATTCCATGTGACAAAAAATTTCAAATTACACAACATATTGCTACAGCATCGCAACAAAATATAAGAAGAAAATGAAAAATACAAAACAATTAACGAGTAACGCCAATATTCCGCTTATGAAATTACAAAATCAAACTTTTAAAGTGTTTTTAGAGAAGTATTGTAGTAGACCAGTACCAGATGAAAGCACATTTAGAAAAAAATATATAAACAATGTTTTCAAAAAAACCAGGAGTGAAATTAGGGAGTTAATTGGAAACAATTATATTTATTTTATAGTCGACGAAACAACTGACACTTGTGACCGATTTATCACCAATTTATTAATAGGTGTACTGAGTGAAAATGTTCCTGGTCAAGCGTATTTATTGGTTTGAAACAATTACAAAAATCCAACAATGCAACTATGTCACAGTTTTTAAACAAAGTATTAACAAGTTTCTATTTACCCAATGCTGTCCCTACTGAAAAGGATTTATTGATGTTGTCAGACGCTGCTACATACATGACCAAATCTGCACTAACTCTAAAAGTATTTTATTCAAAAATGATACATGTCACATGCTTAGCTCATGGCGTGAATAGAATAGCAGAAGAAATTCGTAACCAATATCCAGATGTAAATTGTATAATCAATACGGTCAAGAAAATATTTGTAAAAGCACCCCTCCGAATACAAATGTACAAAGACAGTTTACCTAATACTCCTTTGCCACCTCAGCCAATAATTACGAGGTAGGGTACGTGGCTAGAGGCCGCATTTTTAACGCAAATTATTTGAATGATATTGCAGTGTTAGTGTCAAAATTTTCTGACGATTCCGCAGCTATTAGAGAGTGTAAAAATATTTTAAATATTCTTACATTAAATCAACAACTGACATTTATCAAAGCGAATTTTAGCTTTATTACGGAAACGTTAACTACATTAGAGAGGCAGGGCGTGGAACTTACAGATTCTGTGAAATTAATTACAGATTTCAAAAATAAGGTCAACCAAGTTAAAGGTCAAATTGGTGATTCTATAAAAACGAAGATGCAAAATGTATTAACAAAAAATACAGGGTTTGATGAACTTACTAAAATTTCAAATATTTTAAATGGAAATTATGAGGCTTCTATAACAATGGATGCCACCACTATATGCAAATTTAAGTTTTCACCAATCACTTCTGGTGATGTAGAAAGAAGTTTTTCTATATATAAAAATTTCAGATCGAAGAGAATCGTTTCTTGTGGAAAATTTAGAGAAATATATGATTGGCAATATTTACAATATTATAAAAATGTAATATTTTATAGTTTGTAGGTTTGTACTTTACATTAATTTATCAATTTATCTTTTGTAATATTGTACAAACAACTTGTTTAAATAAATTTTGTAATTCTATTGTATTTTTGTACGTCAATTTTTTTTTAATACAATCAGTGCATATTTATCTAAATTGTTGCATAATTTTTTAAAAATCCGTTGCATAATTTAACAAAATATTGTGCATATATATGCGCATATTTTCAGGGTTTTTAATGCATATAATTCCGTGCTCTCCTTATCAGAAACCTGACGTTGCACCTAATTCGCTGCAGATACAGTTTGATTAAATTGAAGCATGGTTTGAAAGGTTGGCGCATTAAAATCAATACCTCCAAGTCAGTTCATATTAGTTTCACTATCAAAGGAGGAACATGTCCATCTGTTATTTTGAACCCTCTACTCTGCCGTAAGAGAATGAGGTGAGCCTTCACCTTGACAAACGCTTGTCTTTGGCAAAGCATAGATACAAAAACTTTGCTGAATCCAGAGAAAGATGTATTGGTTAAGGAGCTGTCGTTTTTAATTATCCTTAAAACATAAGATGAACATAAGAATATGACTTTAGTCAAAAATGCTAGAGGCTGCCGTCAGTGCTCCTTGATTTATTCTACATAGTAGTATATCTTCGGATAGTAACAATAAAAGAAGTGAGAGTACGATATAAAAATCTCTAACACGCTGTGAACTTACTCGTTGTGAAACTCGCAAAATGACTCAAGCTATTGTGCTTAATACATAAACTGTTCTAACAGAAATCATCATGTTATATACAAAGAGAGTGAACCACTAGGATCATCTCGCTATGTTAATGTTTAGTTTGTACCTTTTTAAAAAATATTTTAGCTATACCTAGTCAAGTCATAAATACTGGTACACGACTGAACGCACTCATTACGAATGCAACACTGGGCGCATCCATTTCGTATTGATTGCGATTTGACAGTTGACATTTATGCTTCATTGTGACGTAAAAAGTTTTTGACATTAATTGTTTACAATCATGGAATGGGGCGACATCGAAAATCGTATTGTTGAAGTTGACTGAAAACCGCTGCGAAAACAGAAAATCTTGTCGCGGGAAATGCAAATTTCGCAAATATCTCTCTCAGCGCGTACAAGCGACACACTGGACGCCTGCTCACGGCCGCATTGAAGGAAAAACGCAAGCGAATATCGAAAGCGTTACTCAGCTGGTATGCGAAGAACGCTCACAGACAAATTCTATTTACTGACGAGAAAATCTTCACCGTAGAAGTATCGTTCAATAAACAGAACGATCGTGTGTATGCTCGGTCATCCAGAGAAGCATCCCAACTCATCCCGAGGGTTGAAACAGGCCATCATCCCGCGTCTGTAATGGTATGGTGGGGAGTGAGCTACGATGGCGTTCCCAAGCTCCATTTTTGCGAGAAAGGAGTAAAAACATAGGCCCAAGTATATCAATCGACCGTCTTGAAACCCATTGTGAAGCCTCTCAACCAATCAATATTCACCAATAAGCCATGGACTCTCCAGCAATACTCTGCTCCAGCTCACAAAGCAAAAACGATTCAATCGCGGCTCAAAAACAACGTTCCGGACATCATATCAAAGGATGATTGGCCAGCTGGTAGTCCAGACCTCAACCCGTTGGATTACAAGTTGTGGTCCGTGATAGAGTGCATGGCTTGCCCTACTCGACACCCAAATATTCAGTCGTTGAAGCGAGCCCTTGTCCGTGCAGTGGACAATTTCCCCATGCATGAAGTGCGTCTCGCGATCGATAAGTGGCCACATCGTCTCAAGTCGTGCTCGAAGGCAAATGGAAGTCATTTCGAATAAGTTGTTCTATGATTTGTAGTCATTGAATAACCCAATAAAAACAAAGAAAAATTTTTTAAAAATATTAATTCGTTTTCATTTGGCGTCGATTTTTCTGTGTACCAGCATTTATGGCTTGACTAGGTAGTTTATAACAGGACAAATTAAAAAATTTTGGGGTCATATTAAAAAAAAAAAACTTTAAAGCTGGACTGTATATTTTGTTGAAGATATAAAATGTACGCTATGTAGATTTTAATACAAAAGAAAGAAAAATACAAAATCAAAGAACAATACGTCGTCTAAGAAAATATGTAAATCAATTAGATTAAAGTAAGTAGTTTATTTGGAATGACACAACAAATAAGGAAAAAAAAGGAAACGATCAAATCGAAAAAGAAAAATAAATTTCCTGTAGATATAACGAAAAAAGTTTGGATAAATTTATCTCAAAATCAACTTTATCGGTACGGATTAATCTTGTATTTGAAGGGACAGAAATCTCAATTAAAAATATAAAATTGTGGAATGAACTTCAACGAATATAAGAAAATATTTCGTTTTCTTTTCCTTGATACGTTTACATATCAATCAGAACGAGATTTTCGGAATATAAAATCTATTTTAAATAACATTTTATGCCAAGATTCCTTTTTCCTTTACCTTTGCGAAACTTCTCCGTGCAAAACGCATTTTCATTGGCTCCGAATAAGGCGCAAGTGAAACTTTTTCTCCCTTTCCAATATGATGAAAAAAAAAGTTAAAACAAAGTCACTTTGCGAAGTTCTTATCCTTCATACGTAGACATTTATATTTCTTCGGAAAACGAACTCAACGAAAAAAAAAAGGTAAAAAACACAGGCAAAGAAAGAACTTGGAAAAAAGGTAAATAGGATTGGGTAACATCTGGTTGTCGGGACAAGGTTAATCGGTGGGTGGTTGACGATGATAAAGAAGGTCGAATGTAACAAGAATGGATCACTGAGTTATTTTACAGTAACTTTCACTTTACAAAATCACGATAAAAAGTCTGGATCGCGCGCGTTTGTAAAAGTTGTTCTTCGTACGTTGTGCTTGTGGTGCGCCTGGCTCGCGAGTTCATTTTTTTGCGTTTATTTAGATTCATTTTGGTAGGATGTACGCGGATGGGGCTAGATGTTGTCTGCGTGGATGAGACGCCGTTGTCCTTGTACACACTTTATTCCATCTGAAGTTAACTGATCCATAATCTACGTAACAATATTATCAATACTGAGGTGGCGATGAGAAATTCTCTCGTGAGTTCTATTGTTCTATCACCTGAAATAAAAAAAGACAATGAATTTATAATTCAGACATGCCTTATATATTAATTATTTTTCTTTAAATCATGTGATACATTTTACAGCAGAATTAATTGAAGGGAGGACATATATCAGACGGAGCTATCCGACTGGGTATAAAATTTCTAGAGATGAAAAGGTAATTGTAAACCATTTAGATCTTGACCGAACTGGGGAGAAAATGTAAATTGTTAACAATAACTCTTCTTAATTGTGAGTACTTATTTCTTAGAAAGCTTTCGCTAATAAAGGGTTTTCCAATAAGGACTTGACAACTTTTTTTCAAAATAAAATGCAGACCATTTGAGATATTTCAAAAACTTTATTATCGGGTTGAAGTACAATCAAAACATTTATGAATGGAACTCGACTTCGTTCATATGGCCACCGCGGGCACGTTTGTAGCGGTCGATTCGATGGACCCAATTTTCGATGACTCGGCCACACAATTCGGCCGAAACGGCTGATATTTCGCGTTCAATGTTGGCTCTGAGCTCTTCCAACGTTGTCGGCTTGTTGGCATAGACCAATGACTTGATGTAGCCCCAAAGAAAAAAGTCGAACGAGGCGGCCAATCGACTGGTCCATTTCTTGAGATAACACGCTCATCAAACTTACTCTTCAATAAATCGATTGTAACGTGTGGTGTGTGACTTGTGGCACCGTCCTGCTGAAACCACATGTTGTCCAAGTCCATATCTTCCAATTCGGGCCAAAAATAATCGGTAATCATGGCGCGATAATGATTACCATTCACAGTAACGTGACGATCATCATCGTCGACGATAAAGTATGGCCCTATGACGCCGCCGGCACGCAAACCGCACCGAACAGTTATTTTTTGTGGATGAAGTGGTGTTTCATGAAGCACATGTGGATTTTAACCCGAACAATAACGCATATTTTGCTTATTGACGAACCCATTGAGCCAAAAATGAGCTCTGTCACTGAAAATGATTTTGCGATGAAATTGATTATCTTGGCGCATCTTTTTCAGAGCCTAATCGGAGAACGAAACGTCGCTTCAAATGGTCCATCGGCTTCAATTATTGAGTTAGTTTGATCTTGTATGGGTGTAAACCAAGATCCTTACGCAAAATTCGCCATAAAGTGGTCTGGGCGATGCCCAACTCTTGAGAACGCCGTGGAATTGACTGATTTGGATCACTTGCTACGGACGTTTCAACGGCAGCGATTTGCGACACTTCGGCCAATCCGTTGTCTCACTGTCTTTTGACAAACAAGCATAAATCGACATATAGAAAAGTTAATTTTGATGGAGCCTGTGGTTGATTCACTTGATCACTGAAGGTTGATATATAATCCCTTGCCACATTAATTTTCTAATTCTGTACACGTACTTCGACAACTAAGTTGTCATCATCAGCAGATAATTAAAAAGTGTCGCACCTGGAAAACTACGGCGAAAAATACCCGTACGAAAACAAACTCCGTACGCGATCCGTACAAGTCTTAAAAGCTAACATTGAAGAAGAAATCGTCAATTTGGAGCCAGATGTTTTGCGAGGAACAATTCAAAATGCCGTAAAACGAGCGCAATTATGTATCAACTTGGGAGGTGGCCATTTGAGCAATATAATTTTTTTCCAATTAATGTCATCAATTTTACACTTTCGAATAAACTTTTTATGAAAACAGAGCTCTTTTTTTTCATTTATAACGAAATGGCAGCTAGTTCAAATTGTGACATTACTTTTGCGCCACCCGTTATATAAAACTTTTCTAAAAATTCTTAATTTAAATTGAGGAAAAAGAAACTTAAAAATTATAAATTGTTTTAAACTGGAGTCTTAATAGTTTCATTTACACATAACTTCACATTCTTCGCTTCTTTCTTTCACGATTTCCCGCTTCTGCAATCGACCGTAAAGAAACATCAGACAATCGAGTTGCCTCGACTCAATTTAAATCGCTATACAAAATAAATTATCCACTCGATGCCGATATTAATATCCGTTTATTGGATACGACTGCGTTTATCTCTATATTAAAATATTCAAAATTATTTGAGTGCCGCAGCTTGCGCAAAGTAAGAACTACGTGATTCTGAAGCCCTGTTGATTGTGCTCAGAGTACCCTGAAAAAATAAAGCTGGTGAGGAAGGGACTTATTAAATTTTTTTCAATAGGATTATCGCCTGGGAAGGAATGTTCTGCAATTCTTGAAATTGTAATCGACTTTTTTCACGTCTTCGAATTTAAGCTATTTTCATTAATTCAAATAATTAAATGGTGTTTTATTAATTAATTAATTAAGACTTTTGCAATAGAAATGTTTGTTATGGATTTATTTAGAATCATTCCATCTGTAAGAAAGAGACCTCGTGAATTTAAATCAATTTTCCATTTAACTGTAATGTAAGGTGCAAGATCGAATTTTGAACTTATTTCAGACGACTTAACTCACTGCGATTGGTCCTATTTAGATTCATGCTTGGACCTTAACCCTGCTCTTCTATATTTTTGTTATTAACGAGTATTTTTAAGCGAAATCTTCGGATGTTTATTTAATTGTAAAGAGGAGGGTATTCCATAAATAATGAAAGACAATATCAGCCAAATGGCCGCCACGGCTATGCTTGCAAGATCATATTCTTTTCATGAAATTTTCCATCTCCAATTCGCACATTTGCAGCTGTATGTCCTCCATAACTTCACGAATTCTATCTTCGAGGTCTTGAATTGATTGTAGGATATTAGGATAGACCTTATCTTTCACGCAGCCCCAAAGAAAATAATCTAAAGGTGTTAAATCACAAGATCTCGGTGGCCAATTGTGATCGCCTCTTTGACAAATCACATGGTCAGGAAACTTTTCACGCAAAAAAGCTATAGTATCGTTACTTGTGTGGCATGTAGCGCCGTCTTGTTGAAAATGAACGTCGACCACATCAATATCTTCTAATTCCGGCCATACAAAATCATTAATCATCGTTCGATAGCGCAATCCATTCACCGTAACAGTTGCTCCAGCCTCATTTTCGAAAAGGTAAGGTCCAATGACCCCGCCAGACCAAAAACCGCACCAGTCACATGTTGAGGATGTTGAGGCTTTTCGACAATAATTCTTGGGTTTTCCGAGCCTCAAATGCGATAATTCTGCTTGTTAACGTAGCCTCCGAGGTGAAAATGGGCTCCATTACTCAAGATGATTTTTCGCTGAAATTCCGATTCAGTTTAATGCATTTCAAGAACCCAATCAGCAAAGATACGACGTTGTTGATGGTCGGTAGGCGTGAGTTCTTGTGTTAGCTGAACTTTAAAAGCCTTAAGACCTAAGTCTCTATGCAAAATACGGAGTAATGTCGTTTGTGGAATGCCCAATTACAAAGGTCAACAAGAAATGGACAAACCTGGGTTTTCCTCAACACTATGGGCTACAACAGCAATATTTTCAGTTGTTCTTAAGCGGCGTGCACGAGTTCGATTCTTCACATCATTAACTTGTCCTAACAGCTCAAAATTTTTCAACAGTTTCACAATTGCTAGCCGAGAAAGTGCTTCACGACGACCCAAAAATTCTTGTTTTGCGAACTGTGTATCTTAGTACATCTATAGACAAGACGACGATTCATCAAGACGTCAAGGAAAGGAAGGGACCCTTCTAATTCAATCTCCATGGTGAAACTTATGCAATCGTGTTGGGAATTTAGGAAAACACCGTAAAACCGTAACGCTCCATTTACCCATGACCCATTACCCATATATAAACCCGCCTATCTTCGACTTACACTAATTTCAGTGCGACAGACAGTAGTAGTAGTTGAGCCTTGAAGATGTCCCATATGAGTGGTACGAAACGTCGGCAGTTATACCAGTGACGCGGTTCTAGCCAGGAAGCCCAGAAGCAAATGAAACGCTGTTTGTTTCAGTAAAGGTACAGAAGAATCAAAACTTTCCTCTTTTATCGAACTTGCAAGTGCAACATCTCAGTTGATCTCGACGTTAAAAAATTACTTAGTCCGATTTACATAACGGTCTAAATTTCCCCTGACATTATCAAATATATACATATATTATGAAACTGCCAGCATGTTATGAAAATCCTGTATATTCACCATTCCAAAAATTCCATATTAAAACACGAAAAACAAGTGGATGTAATTCAATAAGCGATGAGCGGTTGTTGTCAAATAACTATATTTACGACCAAATGTTTATATTAAAAACAAGAGGCAAAACGAAGGCGGAGAATGTATGTATTTGAGTGTGAGTTTGAAGTACCTATAGTGTGAGTGGAAAGATATGTAATATTATACACATACACACGTTCGTAGCATGTACATATGTATTTATGCATGGAAATTTAATACAATTTTTTATGTTTTCCACTCGTATTTTATTATAAGCGTCGAGGACAAGCGCATTATTTATATTTACGGTAGGATATGTAAATAAGCAGAAGAAAAAAGGAGATAGGATATAGGAAAATAGGTCAAAAAGCTACTACAAATATGGCAGAGGGTATCAACCATATATTTTCATAAATCTCCAATGGAAATTGTAGACGGTAAGTTTTTCTAAGCAAATAGTCAGAATTTCTTTTCTAAGTAGAACAACAACTTATATGCTATATAAAACACGTAATATAAAACATCTTATACATATTTTAACATATAAAATTTCGACGTCTGGAAACTGTCTCAGAGGCGTTGATAAATATAATATTAAAATTGACAATAGTATAAACATATTGTCTTTTGCCTTACTATTATCTGACACTGTAATTGGCAATATCTAAAATTATGAAAGAAAAGATGCTAGATAAAAACGCGATTATATTATTTATTCTGTTCTTCTGTAGACTAGATTAATAATGAAGATGATATATTGCAACCTAGATAATTTATTGTAATCTCGACTACTCGTAATCTACACTAAGGATAATTGTCCTTAAAGATACTATGGATTTGGGAAATCCGGCATGATATGGAACGTTACAAAGGGTATTAGGAAAGTTTTGCAATACAGCTTTGTTAATTTAATTTTTTCAAAGTCATTTCCTCTACACTCAATATACCTCTCCATCCTCCGAAACCAATCTTTAAACCAGTTTTGACAAGTTTCACTAGGGAGTAAAGCACACTCGTTGTCCCAAGCCCGCAGAAGGTCCTAATCACTGGAAAACCGCCCCCCTTTTAGCTTCATTTTCATATGCGGGAACAGTGCAAAGTAGTAGGGAGCAAGATCTGGACTGTAGGGAGGGTGCTCGAGAAGTTTCAATCCTGTTCTGGTCAAACATTCGGTGCAGGCTTTGACGCGGTAAGCTGGAGCATTATCGTGACGGAGGAACCAGGTGTCCATTCTTGACTTTGGCCGCAGGTTCTTCATAGATCCAATTCCACTCGATTTGTAAAATACAGCTATTATTTTCTTATTTACAAATCGGGATTTTCTGACAACTACGGGTGTATCCTCATCATCAAAAACCCAAATTTTGTTTTGAGCTTTGGTCGACACATCGCAATAGTACAGCCAAGTCTCGTCACCTGTCACGATGTTGTTCACATACCAAGATTGTCTCTTATTAAACTTTTTTAGCATCTCCCGGCACCAAATCGCACGTCGTGTCATTTGCTCTTCAGTTAGTCGATGCGGCACCCAGAGAGAACAAAGTTTCTTCACGTGCAAGTGATCATGCAGAATTGTCGGTGCGTTTAGGCCTGAAGTACCCTCTATCTGTTGGTAGGTCACTCGCCTGTCCTCGCCAAGCATTTCCCTCACAGTAGTAATGTTTTCCTACGTAACCGACGTTCGTAGCTTTCCCGGCCTCTCAGCATCCTCCACAGTTAAATTTCCCCTTTAGAATTCTCTATACCACCTGAATATCGTTGTGCGATCACCTAGTGCAAGAGTCATTTCTTCGAAGCACTGTTTAAATCACGCACGAAATTATAACGCAAAACTACCCTCACCTCATTTCGTGACCACGATGCCATCGCAAGCACTTTACGTTCTCACTGCTAATGATTAACTGAGCCCATCGACATGGCGCGACGGCTACTATGTACGTATGAACATGTCTCAACATGCAGCAACAAGTAGATTCCTACGATTCATTGTTGCGTCATATTGCAAAATTTTCCTAGTATCTTTTGTATCTCAAATTATAAAAGAAAAGATGCTAAATAAGAACGCGATTATATTATTTGTTCGGTTCTTTTGTAGACTAGATTAATAATGAGGATGATTTGTTGCAACCTAGATAATTTATTGTAATCTCGACTACTCGTAATCTACATTAAGGATAATTATCCTTAAAGATGCTATGGATTTGAGGAATCCGGCACGATATTTAACGCTAATAGCGTTTTCTCGACAGCAACTCGATTCAAAGTAATAAATTAGGGTATTTGGAGCTAAAACCACGAGGTAACAAGTATTCAATATATGTAATTGTGACAGAGCCTGTCGTTGATTAACTTAATCACTGAAAGTTGATATTTATCCCCTTTCCACTTTAATTTTCGTATTCTGCATACATATTTCGATATCTAAGTTGTCATCATTAGCAGATAATTAAACAGTGTCGCACCTGGAAAACTACGGCGAACACCTACACGAAACAATCTCCGTACATGATCTGTACCGTCTAAAACCAAAACGCACACTCTTATCTGCTGATGATGACAACTTAGTTGTCGAAATACATATAAAGAATACGAAAGTTAGTGTGGGAAGTGGTTATATATCAACCTTCAGTGATTAAAATATTCAATATATGTTGACGAACTAGGTACCGGACTTGCAAATGACTAGACTAATATTTGAACGCTCTTGTGTTAATTAATTAGATTTCCAGATAATGTATATTAGGAGAGTTCTCCATGAGCAAAAGACATAAGTAACTATTTTACTATTAAAACTTCATATTAATGAAGATTGTCTAAATCTAGATTATAATCAGTGTGCGGATAGATACCAGTCTCTGTCACGTATGAATCAAGTCTAGTGCAGGTGTTCCACTTACCCAGTCTTGTTATGCATGTATATTACGCAAAGTGGAGCTCATTTTGAACGGCAGCATTAGTATTTTATGACGTAATACGACGTGCTATATTAACTTTATTTACAAGCGCCGTAGATGCACACAAAAAAAGTGTACAGAACATAATTTTATTAATATATCCTATTCACTTAATATATCTTACTCAAAATAGAAAAAATAATTTAATGACCGATTTGTTTTGAAATTAAAACATTATATGTTACGTTAGACACGACTTATTTATATTAAAGACTACGTACTTTAAGTTTTGTTCTGCAAAATTCTTTTATTAGAAAACACGTCTTTAAATACAGGAAATTGTGCATTCAACATCACAATTAGAGATTGGCGCATATTGATAATATAATCTAATTGAATATATTATTGACTTTGCTATATTCAATTTTCATTACAAAAATCTCGAAAACGTTAATTAAGGAAACCTAAATTTTATTTTAAAGTTGATTATTGCAAAAGAGTTTTATAGTGGGTTATAATGGGTGTTTTTAAGCTGCATGAGAACTATCGATATCGATAACTACGAGGAGGAGTCAAAAAGTTCCCGGCGGACATATGCTGGAAATCATATTTAAAAAATAAATGCCATGAAATTATCTACCAGATTATAATAAAAAATAAATCATTCCAACAATATTTCTGTCTTGTATTATTATTTTAAGTTTTCAAGCTCTTAAAAAAACATCATATAAAATATAAAAAATTAAAGTACAAATAAATGTATTCCCTATATCTAATCTATATTTTTTCTTCACCTATTCCTTTCCTTTGTATATTAATTTAATAGCGATATATATATATATATATATATATATATATATATATATATATATATGTATATATGTACATACGTGCTTTTATGTATGTACATACATATGCAAATATGTATGTATTTATTTCACGAAAATTCATTGCAAATTTTCATCGACTGAAAACAACACGAGATTAATTATTAAATCATTTAGATTAATAAATTATGTATTTTATTATTAAAATATTTATCACTCATGATATTTATTTGCATTTTTATTTAAATAATCAATAAACATTTTGTAAATGCAACTCATGAGTATTTAAACAGTTCACAATTTTATTTAAAAAATTCCATTCATTCTGCTAATTTGAATATTACCAAAAATTCTTTCTAGATATTGAATTAATCGAACAAATGCAATTTCAATCGAGGAATACATTTAACGTCGATTTAGCGCCAGCAAATTTATGCGACGCATATTTTACTGAAATTTCGATCCTCTTTTGTTAAATGTTTTTACCTGCAAATTTTGATTTTATTATTAATGTTGTATTTAATATAATAATCAACGTTTAATTTTCACGGAAAGTTATGACAAAAATTTTTAATTTTATACATTTTTGTAGAAATGAAATAAAAATATACACAACGAGCTAATTTATTGGAAAAAAAAACACAAACTGGAAGCCTACAAAAGGAAGATATATTTAAACAAAAGTCGTCGCACATTAGAGTGAAATGGGAACACATAGTAGACTGATTCTACGAACAGGAAAACAAAGTGAAAGGGAAAACTAGAGGATCATTTGGAAACTGGAAACAATAGGAATGTAAGGCTTATAATTATGCGTTTTTACGATATAAAGTGAAAATATTCAAATTCTTACTACTTCCTTTACATCGTGGATATTTTTGAAAAATTGTTGATTGCTCTTTGGTGCGCTTCGAACTCACATCATGTTTATTGGAGACGTGTCTTAACTGCTAGACTAAGGAGGACTGTGATATAATCTATTAATATGCCATAAATTTATTCCGTTGTGGAAGCATATAAAATGGAACCTGTAGTAGATTAATTGCATATACGAGGGTAGCCGTTTATATTTCGGGAATAGCAAACAAAGAAAGAATTTTTATTATCGAAAATAGTTTTATAGCATTTCAAAATATTCTCCTTGAAAATCAATGCACTTTTGTATTCGTTTAAACCAATTCGAAAAGCATTGCTGCCGCTGTGAAGGCGGTATCTCCAAAATATGAGTTTTGAATACCTCAACTGCCTCTTCCGGCGTAGGAAACCGTTGACCACGAAGTTTGTTCTTCACGTGTGGGAATAAAAAGAAATCACAGGCTGCTAGATCAGAGCTGTACGGCTGACGGCTCATCAATTCAATGTTTTGCCCGGTCAAATATGGTGGAGAATGATCTGTCGTTTTTGGTTTGTCATCCTTATTTCTTCAAAAACTTTTGCCAAAGAAATAGTTGTGTACCATTCGGAATTGCCCGTTCTACAACTCTCTAAAGGTGCGATTGCAGCGTGACCGGTTTTTCCGAAAAAACAGGCGACCATTTGTTTTGATGCGCTTTCAGGGCGAACAGCTTTTGTTGGTTTTGGCTCATCTTGGAATACTCACACAGTCGACTGCTGTTTACTATTGGGTTCATACGTATATATCCAAGATTCATCATTTGTGACGACTTTATAAATGTTCTTTGAAGTACTGTCATTGTATTTTTTGTGCATTTCTTGGCACCAATAGACGCGAGTCCTTTTTTGAGCGGTTGTCAAATTATGTGGTACCCAATATTAACACATCTTCTTAACGGCTAAATGTTCATGCAGGATCTTATGCACGCTGGTGCGACTAATACTTAGAGATGCCTCGATCTAACGTTATGTTACATGACGGTCTTGCGTTATCAATTCAGACACTGCATTAATGTTTTCCGACACAACAACATTTGTGGGACGACCTTCACGAAATTCATCGTCCAAAGTACTATACCAACGACCTACTGTAGTTTTCGATGGTGCTTCATCACCATATAAAGAATTCAGCTCGTCGATGCATTCTTGTTGAAATAATCCACGCCGAAGGTTATGAAAAGTAATTGCACGAAAATGTTCGCAAGTAATTCCATATTGTCAAATATATTGTCAAAAATGACAAACTTCACGGTGCAATCATCAGATCGGAGGCAACACTAACAGTGTTGCCAGTCCCCGAAATATAAACGGCTACCCTCGTAATTATATTCTTTTACGAAATGAAACTGGAAAATTTTAATTTTTACTTCTTTTTACATAGCATACACATTGCAAAATTTCTTGGACAAAATTTATAGCCATTTAGTGAGGTTCGAACTCACGATTTAATTTCTATCGGATATGCATCTTTACCACTAGACTACAGAGGACCATGAAATGAAATTTTTTCATAAATTTCTGTAACGTCTGTGCAAATTTAAAGGAGTTAAAATTAGATTTTTGCGGAATGTAAGGCTATTAATAATTTCATTTACCAATTTGTGATTGGAAAAAGCTTCATCATAATGAAGAAGATCACTTGATGATATAGTATTATGTCATTCAAAGGGAAAAATGATTAAGTTATCATAAAAAGAAGGGAGATAATAAAAGACAATGACTTCAATATTTCATTGTGTTAAAAGATAATCAAATAATGTCTACAGTCTTTAAAGCTGATAAACGACAATGAGGTTATGTAAGATAAGAAACTTAGGATGGAATAAAACAGTACTTCGAGACTCTTTGTTTTCAATTTTCATGAAACATTTTTGCGGAAATGCCGGGACTCATTATATGAAAAAAAAATGGAAAACACAACGACGTAAACAAAGTTAGAAACAACTGAATAATTTACGTCTAATAATTGATTCACCGAAGTTGTTGTCAAATTTTGATTTTCCTGTACCATGCGTGGGATCAAGATTGAATCAGTTGATTCATATCCCTACAGTAAGAACTAACATTTTGTTAAAGGAGCACATCTTGGCATTTATATATCGTACATTGACATTGACATTTACACATACATATATCTTTGCAAGGGTATTTGATGTATTGTATAGATTTCAGTTATGTATTAACTATTGTGATTGTATCGTAATTTTATTATTTCTTATCCCCTTCTGAATTTTATTTATCGGTTGAGCATTTCATAAATTATTGTTGTTATTAATTCGAATTTTTTAATGTGTCGAATGCTGCTAATGTTTTTTATTTTAATTAATTTTCATTGCGACGTACCATATACTGAGCTATAGTCCAAAAAATCGAATCTATTATTATTATTATAGTCCAGATTTGGCTCAATTCGACTTCTTCTTATTTAGAAATCAAAAGAAATCTATCAGAAGACGCTATTTTGTAAACGATAACCATTCGAAAGGAGAGATTAAAGCCTGTTTTGAATACTGCTTTGAATGAAATAAAGTCCATTGTAAGACACTTGACGCAAATGCGTTGAAACTAAGGTAAAAATGAAATTATCAAAAAAATCGTAGGTCTTTTGTTTCATTGTTAGAACGAAAATCTTCCAGTTCTCTCAAACAATAAGGAAATTTAGAAATATTTCCCTTTATAAAACTCAAGAAGTGGTTACAAAATTGACGGCAGACATTTTGATCAATTTCATATAATGTAATTAAATTACTTTGAAATCAATAAATTTATGTTATTGAGTAAATTTACTATTCACACAGCAAGACTCTTTAGTTATATAATCAATTTAAAAAGTAAAAATCGCTGGCTTGACATTTTGGAGATAATTAAACAAGAAGATAAAAAAGAGAAATGCACACGTGTTGCCGGAAAATTTGTAACATAAAAATATAAAATGTTATTTTACTGTCCTAAATCTTTCCTAAGATATTCATCAGTCGCTATACATAGAAGCGACCCTATTCATTTATACACACACCATTATTCTTGATATTGAGGCTAACATCGCCTGTTTTTATTTGTCGAGCAACTTCTTTCGGTTTGTTTTTCCTCCCTTAAACGCCTAACCCAATTTGTCCCTCTATTACTTAAATGGTCGTCTTCCGTTTGTCTTAGTTTTAGGGAGCCTAAATCTTATATATTGCCTCGTTTCGTAAGTTGAAGCTCGCAGAACACAGATATCTCGTAATGAAAGCCTTTTACATCTTGTTTCTTCTTATGTATTCATATAAAAAGGACAATATTTAATGACAAAAACCGCAACTGGTATGAAAGCGAAAGAAAGTAATAGGGAACTATATGTGTACTGTGTTGGACATGTAGAAATATTAGATAAGCTTGAATATAATCTATTTAAATTGTTTATATTGCAGATTTATGTAGAATAGTAAACGGGTATTCATTAAACTACTTTTGAAAAGTTGTATACAGAAATCAATTAAGCAATTAAATAGCATTACCTTCAATGAAGTAGGATGAAAAGTGAGACGCGATCAGTCAAGACGTTGCAAATTATAGAATGTACATATATCAAAAACAAAAGGGGAATACATTTTAGAGCACTAAAAGTCTTAAAAAAGTTCACTGAAAATACTTAGTTGAGATAAATACGATACATAAAGAGAATCGTGAGACCTACAGTTTATGTTCAAGTGGCCTTCTGGTGAGCAGATTAACGATGAGACTTGAGTTTATAAGCAAAATAACATGAAATATGATTTATAATAGTACTTTGTGCTTCTTTTCAAAACAGTATTTCTCGCGTTCGTTTCCAGGTATACCTATTTTACTCACGAATTCTGGTCTTAATAAAACTTTATGATTGTATTAATGAGTAATAAAATGCATAGCAAGTACAAGAGATGCAAACATACGAGGTATGGCAATTAAATAACGAGACTGACGCTGGTACAGAAGAAGTGCGCATGCGCCAAACGCCAACGACTGACAGCTACTTATCGTGATGCCTTCTCTTTCGAATGCAGTGCCTCTCGCCTCCGTAAACAAATCAGTATAGCCGTAGTCTTCGTTCGCATTCGAGTTGTTTTTTTGTTTCGCCAGAAAAATGTTAAGTGTAATAATACAGCAACGAATTGTTGTGAAATTTCACATGAAACTTGGAAAAGCCGCTACTGAAGCGTTTTCAAGATGGCCGAGAAGACGTTGAAGATGATTCGCTCTCGGGTCGCCCTTCCATGTCAAAGACGGATGACAATATCGAAAAAATTAGTAATCTGGTTCGATCTGACCGTCGGTTAAGTATTCGCGTGATTGCTGGAACTGTATGAATTGATAAATAATCGGTACGGCAAATTTTATATAACAATTTTAACATGCAAAAAGTGTGTGCCAAAATGGTGCGCAAAATTCCCACAGTTGAACGTTTTGCCATTGAAAATTACCCAAACTTATTGGAAAGGATAATAATATGTGACGAATCGTGGTATTTTACTTCCTGAAAATCCTGAAACAAAGCGCCCATCCATACATTGGAAGAGCCCATCTTCACCGAGAGCCAAAAAAGCTCGAATGAGCAAATCCAAATTCAGAGCAATGATGATTGTTTTTTTCGATATTCATGGGATTGCGTACCTTCATTGGGTTTCTGAGGGTCAAACTATTAACCAACATTACCACCTTCGCGTTTTTGCTTAACTCCGTGAAAGAATAAGGAAAAAACGACTCGAATTGTGGAAGGACAAGTCATGGGTTCTCTACCAAGACAATGCACCGGATCATTCCGCATTGTAAGTCAAGAGGTTTCTAGTCAAGTACAGCATCTCAGTGTTAAACTATCCGGCTTATTCGTCGGATCTTGCGCCGTGCGACTTCTATGTGTTTCCTAAGGTGAAACCTGAATTAAAGGGAGCAAAATTTGAGCCCGTTGAAGCTGTGAAAGCGAAAGCGGAACGCGTCCTCAAAGAGCTGACAGAAGAAGACTTCCAGTACTGTTTCGAACAATGGAAGATTCGCATGGAGCTTTGTATTGATAGAGGAGGGATGTATAATGAAGGTGATAATAAGTAAATATGTATGAAATTAGAATAAAATGTTTCACAGCGTCAGTTTCGTTATTTAATAGCCACACCTCGTATTATGGAAAACGAAAGAATAGCGAAACTGAAGTCCAAATTCGCCCGTCTATGATCACAGGTGGGCGACTGGACCGGGTCTCATCATGGGAGTTGTCGCGGCTAGCTTTGAGGTCTCTGATCCACTTATCCACTTTGTCTTCACATATGGCAGTAGCTCCGTAAACTTCACAAATCTGCCGGCGAATGTTTGCAGCAGACATGTTTCTTGTCGACAAAAAACGTAATACTGACCGTACCTCGCACGGGGCGGGCGATTCGATAATCTTGAATCATTTAAAGACACAAAACAGACTGTACAGGTTACCTACACAGCTGCAACTGAGCACAGCTGTTCCCAAGGAATGCCGGGACACGACGCATAGAACAAAACAGCCCTTACTTAAAAAACACGCCTCGTATTTGAGTTTGTTCAATTCATACAGGCCCTCGTGGATTTCTTTAGGAATTATTCTAGGGATAGAAGTTACAATTGGTATAATTTTGACATGTTTCTGATGCCATAGTTGCTATATGTATCATTCTCGCAAGAGGGAAGTTTTATTGCATTTCTTTGTATATTTTTGCTTAAGATTTTGGATGTTAGGCACTGAAACGTCAATTTTTAGTTATCATTTAGTTATCATATTTTTAGTTAGTGTATGTTCTATTGTGTCTTATCGCGTGAACTCTAAACATTTTCTGTTCCAGTATGATTTAACCTTCGAATTTCCTAAAACCGTCTGTGCTTCGTATTTGCTCCATGGGTCAATTGCGTTTCCAATTGATTTTTTAGAAAATCTTCGTGTATTATTTTACATGTGCTATCATGTTGCGTTATGTATTCTGTCTATATTTTTAGTGGCATCTTTACTGAAAAATAACGAACAAGGATTGGTGTGGGTACTGATGTCGAATTTAGTAATTATTTTGGTACACATAAGGCTTTTTTGCCAAGTACCTTTATATAAACAACAAATAACTAGTCAGAAAATGTTTAACACCTTTTCAATAACTTGTTAAAAATTCATAATGCATAGATTATAAAACCGAGTATAATTGAAATTTTCTCTGCAGCCTACATTTACTTTGAAAACGCTATAAAATTGTTCCAAGCTTTGGTAAGTATTTGGGGCCACACTGATTCAACGTTGCTTTTGGAGCCATTTTGGCATTAATGGAGAACTTGTTCGATCAAACTTTTAGACTTGCGTGGTTATTGTCCATAGTTATTCCTGGACTTCTGAGTTGGAGCCGCGTTTCTGGTATTGTTCTCTCAACATTTCTCTGAAAATGTCTCTTGCGGACAAAATGTTGGCAAGTGTTTGATTCATTTGTTTAGTACTAGTCATTATTGATTGGCATTTTTTATAGTCAGTAGATTACATGACAGCATTCAATTTCTGATTTTAGCATCATATTATTATCAATTATTTTCCATAGCTTCCTACTATGTTCTTAATTTCAAAACCCTTTTGATTTTCTTTCATTAAACCTTCTTGATTTTTGTAAAGAATCATCTAAAAATTTGTGTTGATTTCATTGGACGTACACAAAATTTAATAAATATTATTTGCGCAATTTGTTTCTGGATTTCTAGACTTTGAAAACGTAACTCTTCAGTTGCTAATGATGCTGTAACGTGCTGCCAAACAAATTACGTGAAATTTTGTGTTAATGTAAATGTTAGATTAGGTAAAAATATAATATTCGTGGTCTTTCTTTAAGTCGTTTACTTCCGATACTTTTTGTATTTAGTGACATTCCTTTCTTCCCTAAGAAGAGCGGTTAATTACTATTAAAAAGTTGAATTTGAATTTGATGGAGCCTGTGGTTGATTAACTTAATCAAGATGTACACTCAGTGTACTCAGTGTACATCTTGGTTCTCAACGGTATAGATCGCGTACGGAGTTTGTTTTCGTACAGGTATTTTTCGTCGTGGTTTACCAGGTGCGACACTTTGCAATTATCTGCTGATGATGACAACTTAGTTGTCGAAATGCGTATACAGAATTACAAAAGTTAATGTGGAAAGGGGTTATATATTAACCGTAGTGATTAAACTATTAAAAAGAATGTTTTTTGAGATTACTAAAGTTCTGTGTTGTTGGCTGATTATTTTATCAATCGATTTACAATATTTAGTGGTAATAATATTGTATTTACACGAAAACGCCATTGACCTAATTTTCTTTTGTTCTTTTTTAAGTTCAAACGAATCTAATGGTAAATTAGCAAATATAACTGACGTATTATTTGGCATTATCAAGAAATACCAATATTATCGTATTGATTTAATTTCTATTCGAATCCGTTCGCATAATTCACACATCCGAAAACCTGATTTCGCCGTTCAAATTCAATCGTTCGACGTGTAAATAAAGGACAACAGAGTAAAGAGGAAAAGGAGCTAAGACAGGGACGGCAACCTTCAGTAGTAATATTAGGCGGTGGTCGAGAAGGGTCCTTTACATACCATTTATACTCGGTCCCATGAGGAGTACTGAGGCTGGTTGTGGCGTGTCCGGTTTAACCTCCACTTCGATGCTGTTGGCTCTATAAAGTCTGAAGAGGTTGGCTTCGCACCGCAGCCTTATGGTACCCCAACTGCCGCCCACCCCCGTCAGTTCCAATTTACTCGAAGCGGTCTCCAGGAGGTCACGGTCCGTGTTGATGTGAGATGATGTAGAGCCCGGTACCTGTAAATAAGATGAATGGTTGAAACTTTAGCTGTTGTTAGTGTTGTTATTGTTATATATTACACACACACACACACACATATATATATATATATATATAGATATATATGCAACAAGATGAAAGGGGATATTGAATAATTTGTGTATCGGTTGCTGCAGATTATACATTGTATTATTTTGTAATGGAATGGGATAAAATATGATGACGTATATACATACATGATGTAGCGGGATATATAATACAGATTGGTTCTTCAATAATACACATATATTAGTATGGATTTTTCAAATATTATATATGAAACAGACGTTAGTCATTGAAGGTTGATATAAAACCCATTTCCACATTAATTTACGTATTCTCTATACGTATTTCGACAACTAAGTTGTCATTATCAAAAAGTAAGATACGAAAAAGAATTGAACTTTAGAATATCGCGAGATACAATGGTTTTATTAGAAAATAACCAATGGATTAATTAGGAAGGCTGACATAAGAAAGACAATCCGAGATACCACGTGTCTGTCACCTCAAAGCAATCGGTACAAGCAGTTTGTATGTTTACCTTTTCACCGTTTTCACCGTGACGAAAAATATAAATAGGGTTTTTAAAGAGGGCGGTTTCCAAGTCACATTTCGGTCCACTAACTCCATCAAATCCCTTTTAGGAAATGCAAACGACAAAGTCGAGGACAATAAAAAATCGGGAATTTACGGAATTAAATATCTAGATTGCAGTAAACAATACATCGGTCAAACAAAACGATCGATTGAAACCCGGTGTAAAGAACATATTGCGCACATAAAAATCAATCGGCCAGAAAAATCCGATTTAGCAAAACATGTGTTGGAAAGTAATCATAGTGTAATCGTAGATCGTTTGCAATTGATAAAGAACGTCTGTAATTATCGCGAATTAGATGCCTATGAAAGCATGTGTATGTGTTGAACACTGACCAGGGGTCCAACTATAACTCACCTTTGTTTGGTCTCTTAAACGACAGGCAAGGGAAAGTGCAATAAACCGCATGCAGGTATTTGAGTTTTCATCCCTTTTTGTGCTTTTTTCTTTTGTCTTTTATCTTAGTTTAAGACTAGAACACAATCTTTTAAAAATTATGGCTTTCGATGGTACAGATCGTGCGCGGAATTTGTTTTCGTACGGGTATTTTGCCGTAATTTTCCAGCTACGACTTAATTACTTGCTGATGATGACAACTTAGTTGTCGAAATACGTATACAGAATACGAAAGTTAGTGTGGAATGGGGTTATATATCAACTTTTAGTGATTAAGTTAATCACTGAAAGTTTGTTTCAGTGCGAATTTTGCCGTGGATCCAGGTGTGATACTGTGATTAATTATCTGCTGATTATGACAATTTAGTTGTCGAAATACATATACAGAATACGAAAATTATTGTGGGAAAGAGTTTTATCAACCATTAGTGATTAATGTAAACAACCACAGCCTCTATTAAAATTTACCAATTGTTTTTTAGTTGAATTCATTTCTTAAAAAATCCAGGAAGATAATGCTTTATGTAGTCATTTTTCTAAATGGGTATCCACATTTAGAAAAATGACTACATAAAGCATTATCTTCCTGGATTTTTTAAGAAATGAATTCAACTAAAAAACAATTGGTAAATTTTAATAGAGGCTGTGGTTGTTTACTGTAGCGAATAACGAGCAAGAAATGCGGTTTGATTTGCATAACATTTAACACTCACATAGTACCTACTTTGCCACTACACTCAATTTAATTTAAATGTACTTGGAAATATTTAAATAATATATGGAAGATTACTTAAGTTGTAAAATTCGAATATGCATGTTTAAAAATCCCTAAAAAGTGTGGCATTCTTCGCTACAATCAGTCTAAATTTGTATTTGGAGAGTTCTATACATTTTTTTTCAATTATGTAGATTAGTTTTAATTGCTTTGGTAGCTGTATCTGGGTATTAGCTTGTTACTTTTTTTCACTGCCTCAATCAAGAGAGGGTTCACAATAAAAAAAAAAGTAAATGAATCTTGGTGACCCCTATACGAACTGTATAGGTAAATTTTATGGTATGTAATAGAATGAGATTGCTTTTCGCAATTTATTGATGATTTCCAATTTTGTTTCTTGTTTTATGACTTCTCTACAGTTAGCTGTAAAACGTTATATCTTCAGAATAATTTGACGTTCTTTTGTGTCTCGTTTTCTAGCATTTTTATAGCAAACCAGAAGGTTGATTTGTCCGGACATTCCAGGTACAGATCAAATTATACATTTGTCGATATAAAAACATGAAAGTGCTTATCCAAAGCTTATATATATTCATTAGTATTTTTGCCCCCTTTTGCCGTTTATAATTAATAATATTTTTTGTGTTTTTTTGCAGCAGTATTGATTGAGAAATTATTTTATTTCTTTACGTTTTGGCAATATATATATATATATATATATATATATATATATATATATATATATATATATATATATATATATATATATATATATTACCTTCTTCAGAATTTTATTATTTATCCAATATTAATTTACAATATATTAATATTAAAATTTTTTTTGGTTAATAATTGCCTCACCAAACTCCAAACATCCCAAGTATTGTCCAAAAATGTGTCAAATAAATAAAAAAAAATTTTGTAGGTGATTAATCATACTTTATTATTTTCCATATTCTGGATGTATTTTATCACACACATCGTTGAAGCAAAGAGACGTGTGTTTTTAAGTGTGTTGAGATGAGGATAATTTTTTTTATAGTTTTTTATTTTTATTAACACCATGTGTGTTTGTTTTGTATTTTGTATATGCATGGTTGTCTCTTAAGGAGGATTATATCATAGAATATATTGCTAATAAATTTAACGTATCTGTTCTGTCGTTTATTGAGTTTTTTTAATTTC
Source organism: Dermolepida albohirtum (assembly GCA_031893035.1). Taxonomy (NCBI): domain Eukaryota; kingdom Metazoa; phylum Arthropoda; class Insecta; order Coleoptera; family Scarabaeidae; genus Dermolepida; species Dermolepida albohirtum. Next base: position 189,525 of record JAVIWB010003088.1, read on the forward strand.
TTATGTTTATACTTTCTAATATGGTTCTAGCTTTATTGTTCGTTTCTTTTGTAATGATTTTTATTATGTAATGTTAGAATATTTATGCTCATCCAATCTAACTCTGTCTGGGTATGTGAGCACTTAAAATGTGTAATGTATGACATTTATAAAAATGGCTTCGTATACGAAGTGGCTATGTTAATAAACAAAATCGCCGTATCTGGGGTGAGGAAAATCCAGGAATTATTCATAAGAAACCTATGCATCCTAAACGAGTTACTGTTTGGTGTGCATTATGATCAGGTGATGTAATTGGACTTTACTTCTTTGAAAATGCTGCTGGTGAAGCTGTAACTGTCAATGGTGATCGATATCGTCGGATGATAACCGAATTTTTGTGGCCTGAATTAATGAATAGTGAAATAGAGGATATGTGTTTTCAATAGGATGGCGCTACACCTCACTTTGCATACGAATCAATTGATTTACTGAGAGAAAACGTGTAATCTCAAGAAACGGTGATGTTAATTGGCTAAAAAAGAGTGGACGTCTGTGGAGCTGTAAGAGGAAGCCATTTAGCAGATATTATTTTTCGCATATAAATGTCATAACTGATACTTCAATTACCAATAAAAAGTTTTCGAACGTAAATGTAAATTATGTGTTTTATTTATTTTTTAAAACAATCTTTTCTGTCGTTTATTGAGTTTTTTCATTTTTTATGTTAATACTTTCTAATATGGTTCTAGCTTTATTGTTCGATTCTTTTGTAATGATTTTTGTTTTTTTAAAGCTAAATGTGTGTTTTTTTTTGATTTTTATGTTTTTTCAATGCTGTAATGTAAGAATATTTACTCCCATTCAATCTATCTCATAAAAATCACAACAATTTCAGCTAAAAGATAAAATACCCCAAAATAAGCAAACATGTATTGTATATACAATATCATACAATGTCTGTGAATGTGCATATATAGGACAAATTGTGCAACATTTACAAGATTTACAAGATGGGCATATATATATATATATAAAATATATATAGTATATATATATATATATATATATATATATATATATATATATATATATATATATATATAGTATATATATATATATATATATATATATATGTACATGGTTGTGAAATTTAGTTATTTACACAATAAATATAGAAATATGCATGCACGCGCATCTATTGTTAGTGACAAAGTTATAGTGGTAATAAAAATTCTAATAAAATTGCTGAAAACTAAATTACAGATTAATAATAGAGAGTTTCGAATTATTTTTTGAAGATTTAATTAAGAATTTAAACCTTAACTGTTTATAAACATTAGGTAGAATTGCATTGTATACCAGCTCTCTAAAGTGATCAGTTACAATAAGATTAAAAATTATTTGAGGTGACCATAAAGCCTATGGCACGACGGCCTTTCAGATCCATTGTTTGTGTATACTGAAGTTGGTCTTGGTTACGGTTCTTTTAGTCTCTATGGTCCTGCTTCACCAACTGCATTTTACACTTCGAAATTCCAGATTACCTTATCGATCGGATCTCCCTGTCGGACATTAGATCAACTTTTTCTGTGGTGTTGGTCTTCCCGGGTATATGTGTTTTTAATTGTGTAAATGACCTTTCTGGCATATTATTCTTTGGAGAATTCTTGCCTTGCAGCTTTAGAATCTTTCATATGCTTTTTTTTCTAGGAGCAAAGGAAATTAATATCTACCAGATCAGAGATCCGCCTGGTCGATTTAGGCTAAATAATTATTCACTGTAGAACTTCCATGCGGCCACGTAATTGTCGGTACGTTACTTTACAGATTGATTTGGATGTAGTTCGGGGCCTCGTTAGCGCTAGTTCTCGTATCCGCGCACTAGTCGTAGGCACCTGTGGTAAATGCAACACTATATTTGTGTATAGACAACACGTATTGCAAACTTACAGTAAGTTCAGTTGTGGAAGGTGTCTCATTATTTGTGAGGAATATTGTACATTATTAATATTGTTATTAATGAATAATATCATATCTCCCTCTCTCGACCAATACATAAATGTATTGACCGACAAAGCAAGAACGCTTCTATCTCACATAGATCGGAGACTATGTTTAACAGGAATCATTCTATTATTAATAACACCCTATCAACTACATATGTTTCATCGAATTCACGAATCGTCAGGTTGATTTGTGTTATTAATGAACGATTCCTTCAGAGTGTTTATCATATCATTTCGATACAGAAAATAATGAATAATATCATATCTCCCTCTCTCGACCAATACATAAATGTATTGACCGACAAAGCAAGAACGCTTCTATCTCACATAGATCGGAGACTATGTTTCCAGTGTGTAATAGACAGAAACTTACATCTAGGCTTTATGCCAATTAAAGAATGTTAAAAAGGAATCATTCTATTATTAATAACACCCTATCAACTACATATGTTTCATCGAATTCACGAATCGTCAGGTTGATTTGTGTTATTAATGAACGATTCCTTCAGAGTGTTTATCATATCATTTCGATACAGAAAATAATGAATAATATCATATCTCCCTCTCTCGACCAATACATAAATGTATTGACCGACAAAGCAAGAACGCTTCTATCTCACATAGATCGGAGACTATGTTTCCAGTGTGTAATAGACAGAAACTTACGTCTAGGCTTTATGCCAATTAAAGAATGTTAAAAAGGAATCATTCTATTATTAATAACACCCTATCAACTACATATGTTTCATCGAATTCACGAATCGTCAGGTTGATTTGTGTTATTAATGAACGATTCCTTCAGAGTGTTTATCATATCATTTCGATACAGAAAATAATGAATAATATCATATCTCCCTCTCTCGACCAATACATAAATGTATTGACCGACAAAGCAAGAACGCTTCTATCTCACATAGATCGGAGACTATGTTTCCAGTGCGTAATAGACAGAAACTTACGTCTAGGCTTTATGCCAATTAAAGAATGTTAAAAAGGAATCATTCTATTATTAATAACACCCTATCAACTACATATGTTTCATCGAATTCACGAATCGTCAGGTTGATTTGTGTTATTAATGAACGATTCCTTCAGAGTGTTTATCATATCATTTCGATACAGAAAATAATGAATAATATCATATCTCCCTCTCTCGACCAATACATAAATGTATTGACCGACAAAGCAAGAACGCTTCTATCTCACATAGATCGGAGACTATGTTTCCAGTGTGTAATAGACAGAAACTTACGTCTAGGCTTTATGCCAATTAAAGAATGTTAAAAATGCCAAATAATTCTATTATTAATAACACCCTATCAACTACATATGTTTCATCGAATTCACGAATCGTCAGGTTGATTTGTGTTATTAATGAACGATTCCTTCAGAGTATTTATCATATCATTTCGATACAGAAAATAATGAATAATATCATATCTCCCTCTCTCGACCAATACATAAATGTATTGACCGACAAAGCAAGAACGCTTCTATCTCACATAGATCGGAGACTATGTTTCCAGTGTGTAATAGACAGAAACTTACGTCTAGGCTTTATGCCAATTAAAGAATGTTAAAAAGGAATCATTCTATTATTAATAACACCCTATCAACTACATATGTTTCATCGAATTCACGAATCGTCAGGTTGATTTGTGTTATTAATGAACGATTCCTTCAGAGTGTTTATCATATCATTTCGATACAGAAAATAATGAATAATATCATATCTCCCTCTCTCGACCAATACATAAATGTATTGACCGACAAAGCAAGAACGCTTCTATCTCACATAGATCGGAGACTATGTTTCCAGTGTGTAATAGACAGAAACTTACGTCTAGGCTTTATGCCAATTAAAGAATGTTAAAAAGGAATCATTCTATTATTAATAACACCCTATCAACTACATATGTTTCATCGAATTATTTTCTGTATCGAAATGATATGATAAACACTCTGAAGGAATCGTTCATTAATAACACAAATCAACCTGACGATTCGTGAATTCGATGAAACATATGTAGTTGATAGGGTGTTATTAATAATAGAATGATTCCTTTTTAACATTCTTTAATTGGCATAAAGCCTAGACGTAAGTTTCTGTCTATTACACACTGGAAACATAGTCTCCGATCTATGTGAGATAGAAGCGTTCTTGCTTTGTCGGTCAATGCATTTATGTATTGGTCGAGAGAGGGAGATATGATGTTATTCATTATTTTCTGTATCGAAATGATATGATAAACACTCTGAAGGAATCGTTCATTAATAACACAAATCAACCTGACGATTCGTGAATTCGATGAAACATATGTAGTTGATAGGGTGTTATTAATAATAGAATGATTCCTTTTTAACATTCTTTAATTGGCATAAAGCCTAGACGTAAGTTTCTGTCTATTACACACTGGAAACATAGTCTCCGATCTATGTGAGATAGAAGCGTTCTTGCTTTGTCGGTCAATACATTTATGTATTGGTCGAGAGAGGGAGATATGATATTATTCATTATTTTCTGTATCGAAATGATATGATAAACACTCTGAAGGAATCGTTCATTAATAACACAAATCAACCTGACGATTCGTGAATTCGATGAAACATATGTAGTTGATAGGGTGTTATTAATAATAGAATGATTCCTTTTTAACATTGTTATTAATGTTGTTACGAGAATAGTTTGAGAGAATAGTGAGAATAAGACATAGGTGGCGCTCCAATTGGTAAAATAAATGCACTGTAATTTAGGTGCTTATTTACATATATGTTCACATTCCGATATTTAGATAAATCGGTTGATTAGTTTATTTTTGACAGCTGATTGAAAAAGAAGCAATACGTCGTTTTGTTAAAATGGAAGAAGCAGAGTATCGTGCGGTGATTAAATACTTCGTAATTAAGGGTATGAAAGCTACCGAAATAAAAGACGAGTTACGGGAAACATTAGATGAATCTGATCCACCATTCGCCACAATAAGTAGACGGGTAAATGAATTTAAACGTGGTAGAACAAGCTGTGCTGATGAAGCGCGCTGTCGAGCACCCAAAATCGTGACTTCTAAGGAAATGATTTTAAAAATCCATAATATTATTACGAAAGATCGATGACTCAAAGTGCGAGAGATAGCAGACATGGTAAACATTTCAACAGAATGCGTACATCACATTTTAACGAAAGAATTGGGCCTTTCCAAGCTTTCGGCAAGATGGGTGCCGCGATTGCTTACGACTGATCAAAAGTTCACTCGTTTGCGCATTTCCAATGAGTGTTTGGGCCTTTATCAGCGGAATCGTGTTGATTTTTGTAGGCGATTTGTTACTTGCGATGAAACTTGGATTCACTACAGTACACCCAAAACTAAACAACAGTCGAAACAATGGTTAGAACGTGGTTCTGCACCTCCAAAGAAAGCGAAAACCACTTTATCGGCAAACAAGGTGATGGCATCAATTTTTTGAGATTCAAAGGGCATTTTGCTCATTGATTACCTTCAGAAAGATGCCACAATAAACGGACAATATTATGCAGAACTTCCACAAAAATTAAATGTTAAGATTCGTGCTAAACGGCCAGGAATGGCAAAGAAAAATGTTCTGTTTCACCAAGATAACGCTGCCTCGTATACCAGCACAATTGCGATGTCCAAAATTCACGATTTGCATTTCCAATTAGTACCGCATGCACCTTATTCGCCGGATTTTTTCCAAAATTGAAACCGGCACTAGGTGGAGAGAAATTTTCGTATAACGACGAGCTTATCATCTTCGTAAATAAGTATTTTGCATGCCTTCCGGAATCGCATTTTAGAGATGCATAAGGGCATTGGAGCACCGTTGCAAAAAATGTATTGCTCTTTTAGGAGAATATATTGAAAAATAAAAGTTATTTCATATTTAAAAAATTCGTTTTTTCCATTCTCACTACCCTCATATAAGATACGTAAATAAAGATTCAAATTTTAAAAAAAGTTTCTTTTGGATTTGACGAGTATATTCTTACCTATACTCTTTCAATCTTGTTTGAACCTAACTGTCTTAAGGCCCCTTTAAACGATCAATATTATTGAGCAATATTTTTCGAGTTCAATAATATTGTACAATACGTTTTACCCTACATTATTCAATAATATTGCACAATATTTCGTGCATTATGATTTAGTAGTACGAATTCTTTTGCTGTTTACGGTATGTTGACTGACGCTGAAACTGCTTGCGTAGCTATCGCACTTTCTTTTGCTTTAAAGAAAAAGAAAACACGGCGCTGGACAAAGGAATGGTACAGGAAAAGGTCAATTTATACTCATGAAAATCTTCTAAATGACTTAAGATTTAGTGATCCAAGTGATTACAAGAATTATTTGCGGATGGATGCATCAACTTTTTACGAGTTGCTCACATTGCTTACTCCACTGATCGAAAAAAAGAATACGAATATGCGGGAAGCTATACCAGCAAGTCAGCGCTTATCAATTACCTTGCGGTATTTAGCGACGGGAAATACATTTCAAGACCTAAAATTCAGTAGTGCTATATCTCCACAATCCCCACAATCTGAGGGACTTGAATTTGTTTTTTAATTCTTCCTTGTCTGCATTTGGATACAGTTCCTTGTATTTCTCCAAGAGAATGTTATATGCTTCGTTCTTTTGCTGTCTGTCACTATATTCTTTGGATTTTATTTTCCATAATGCTGGTAACTGTCGATATAACTGTATACATTCTATTAGAAATGCCCGTTCATTGTTTTTACTGTCTTTTTTCTTACTAGCCATAATTAATTATTTAATCACGTACTTATTTTTATTTACGCACTTTACAAGGAGACGTCCTAAAAGCAACTAACCAATATTGCGCAATAACAATTCTAGACGGAACAATATTTTTACATTGTGCAATAATATTTCAACTTTGTTCAAACTTCACTCAATCATTGTGCAAACCGTCAATATTTCTTCCAGACGGTCAATATTATTGCCCAATTTTTAATATTGCTCAATAATATTGATCGTTTAAAGGGGCCTTTAGGACAGTAAATACTTAGAAATAAATTATAAATGTAATTGCCAGTACGATTCGAGAGTTATTCTTGGAAACTTAAAATTCTTCTGGTGATTTTAATTCAGTAGCCGACGACTGTATAGTATTGTCTAAAATTAAATAAAAAATATGCTTTTAATTGAATCCATTAACGCACTTAAATAGTAGGAAACATTTTTTCTTATAATTTGACAATTGTACTTAAAGTAAATAAAATTTTGAATATATATTTTCCAGGCCCTCTTATTTATGCCAACGGAAATAAAATTCAAACGAAAAGATATGAAAGACGGGATACCCCTTACTTAGCAAAGCAAATATTTTCCCATAAATATTGCATTTTATTTATTTTGATCGAATCGAAGCCGACATAAAAACAAACTATCCCCAATTCAATCTTCTTTATCACCCCTGCGTGCCTATCTACTTCGTTTAGGTTACCCGGAAACGGTCGATTGCTTTTGACACGCGACTGACTGACGAAACAATGTCGCCCACTCAAAGTGACGTTTTCGTTTTTCGTTAGGGCAAAACGAGTAAAAACTAAACGCAAATATGAACAGACTAAAGCGTAGAGATTCATATTTCAAAATATCGTTTCGAAATTGGCCCCAGAAGCGTCGTGCTTGTTTACGCTTGTCGTAGTCTGAGAAAAGAAGCTCCGTTCTTCCTCTCTCTATACACCCACTAGTCTAGTTTTATGTAAATTCTAAACTCGCTTTCGATTCTCCTTGGCGAAATTGAATCGATATTTACCAACTTCTTTCCTCTGATAAAAGAGAATTGCGAAGTTCGAGGGCGGCAGATGGATCTTTGAGGGAACAGATATGGCCGGTCGATTTGACTGACCCCTTTCTTTTCGCTCCTTTTTTTATGCGACGTTGATTTTGTTCTTGGAAAATTAGGGAAAACTTTTGCGTGAAAAGGGATGGAAGGACCCCTGGGCAAGGTTAAATTGAAAAATTGCTCACATTTTCGAAAGGGGCAGCATTCAATGAAGTGCTCCGCGATATGTGTAAGTTATTCGACTTCTTTGAAAAATGCCAGAAATGATCGCTATCAGATATGGACGTTATTTCACTGGAAAAATTATCATTTATTTTTAGGGAAAAAACTTTTGTTGAAATATCGCAATATTTAAAGTATTATAATAGGCAACATACTAGGATTTCTCGTCCAGAAAATGTAAGAAACCGAAAACAACTGGGAAATAATGTAAATGGCAATGGATAGATCATTCTTTATATAGCTTCAAAGAAAGTTAATAGGGTATTATACTACAGAAAGTTGTCTAAATAAATTTCCAGAAATATAAATGCATAGGCGACTAGAATCAAACAAAAGGCAATTGAAAATGTTGCTACAATATCAAGCAAAAATAGTACGCTTGTAGGAATAACGTAACCACCGTTTTTGGTCACCTATTAACCCTACACCAAACATGCACTTCAACATTTAGAAAATGTTAAAACCAAAGGCACGAGTACTTCAAGAACTTTTGAGTCAAATAGAAAAATATTTTGCGTAAATGCAACATTGTTATTTCAACATAAAGAGTGTTTCAAATTTCGCGGTTTTTTTAAGGATAAATAAAACACATAATTTGCATTCACTTTCAAAAACTTTTTATTGGTAATTGAAGTATTAGTAATGACATTTATATGTGAAAAATAATATCTGCCAAACGACCTCCTCTTGCAGCTCCACAGACGTCTACTTTTTTGTTAAACGTTCGATGACATTTTGACATAATTGAGGCTCTATCTCACCAATGACACGAATAATTTCATCTTTCAAGGCAGGAATTGATTGTGGTTATTTTTATAAACCTGACTTTTCACATAACCCCAAAGAAAATAGTCTAATGGTGTCAAATCACATGATCTTTGTGGCCAATTAACATCACCGTTTGTTGAGATTACACGTCTAGGAAATTTTTCTCTCAATAAATCAATTGATTCGTGTGCAAAGTGAGGTGTAGCGCCATCTTGTCGAAACCACATATCCTCTAGATCAATATTCATTAATTCAGGCCACAAAAATTCGGTTATCATCCGACGATATCGATCACCATTGACAGTTACAGCTTCACCAGCAGCACTTTCAAAGAAGTAAGGTCTAATTACACGACTTGACCATAATGCACACCAAACAGTAACTCGTTTAGGATGCATAGGTTTCTCATGAATAATTCGTGGATTTTCCTCACCCCAGATACTGCAATTTTGTTTATTAACATAGCCACCAAGTTCACAATGTGCCTCATTGGAAAACATTATTTTTTGAGAAAAATCAGCTGGTTGTTCATTGATGAAATTGACAAATGAACGACGTTTTAAATGATCTGATGGCTTCAGTTCCTGTATTATTTGAACCGTATATGCCTTCAGAGCTAAATTCTTGTGTAAACTACCCCATGTTGTTGAACCATTAAGTGAATGTCGTCTAATGGACATTTCAGGATCTTCAGCAACACTTTCACGAACCAAACCAATATTTTCTTGTGGACAACCACTACGATTGTATTTTTCACTTTTTTGATCTTCCACGGAATCGGTCTCTTTTTTAATAATTTGACCAATAGTGCTCTCAGATGGACGATTATGTAAACCATAAAATTCACATAATTTTCTAAAAACTCTTTTCACAGAACGCTGATTTTCATAAAATAATTCAACAATTGGAACGCGTCGAGGTGGTAACATAGGCTTAATATTCTGGAATTTAAACTGTAAACATGTAAAGAATAAAAGGTGACTCCGGGGAGACACGAAAACCACATTGGTTATGAATAGTAATGAGAGCTTATACAATATCCATTTCTCGAATAGTAACTTGGATAACTTCGAAAACAATGAGCAGAACATCTGTTGGCAATAATCACGAAGATTGTTTCGCTCAATTTCAGAGCATGTCAAATAATCTGGCGCCGACGGTAGTTCTACGAACCTGGATAAGAGTCGTAATCGTGATGTGCAGTAGTAGGAGGTTAGACAATCTCTTTATTTCGATTATTCTTGGCTTTCAATGTAATATCAGTGCTTTTACTACTATTCGGTAAATTTCTCACTACTTTGTGTCGTGTATTTAATTATAACATTTAATCAGGTTCTTAAACCTGCCGATAGGGCAGACTATCTAATGAACTCTGGAATTGGCAAAAACGATCGTCGTGGCTATGTTTCTTTGGGCAGTTAATTGTTTTTCATTAAGATCTACCTATTCTAGTACAGTACAAACCCCATCAAAGAATTATAATTATCTTCAAAATTTTTAAATACATTTATAATATATTTGCTGTATAAATAAATGAAATAATAAATTTTATGCCGACTTGTCTCTACCGCTTATTCATCTCTAATGCGAAAGTGACCCGAAATATATTGTGGACCGACCGGAATTTAGTGCTTCTAACTTCGATGATAAAAGTTTTACGCTTAAAATTCAATTTCGTCCTCGTTTCCGAAAAACTCAGTGTGCTTCGATTCTGACCGTTCGCATGTGAAAGATATGTATTCCGCTATTCCGCAATTTGTTTTCCAATTTCATCGTGGTTTTTATTCGCGGCAAAGTCTCGAGTTACTTACTCTTTTATGTACGTCTGCTGTACTCGTCTGGATGTGTGCTTGTTTTGGACTGAGAAAGTTATACCTTTATGAGGAGATATTACTTCTGGAAATTACATCATTTCGCGCATATTATGGCAAATATGACATAAATCTTTGAAAAACAAATAAGAAAATGTAAAAATGTTAAATACTGTTTTGAAATATTGATCGGTTTAGACATAGGACTTAAGTTCTTGTTCGAACGTTGTGCTTTAAATAAAAGCGTTTGCACAAATACTAATTCTCCTATAAAATGAATAATTCATTTTGAACAACGAAATTTATTGACTTCAAAAACAAAACAAAGAAACATATATTCTTAAATTGGGAGAATAATTTGAATATCCCGCCTCACAAATGACCACCATTCTCTTCAATGCATTCGTTGCACCGAATGAAAAACCTTCGCATAACATTTTCAAGAACGTGTCGAGAAATTGCATCGATGTCATTTGTAACATTCGTTTTCAGATCTTTCAGATTTCTCGATTTATTCGCAAAAATACATTAAGTTTTAAATAGTCCCAGAGAAGGTAAATCTGATGCCGAAAGATCCGGAGGTCACGTTGGCCACGAAATGATATTATTCCTGGAAATGAATCTGTTTGAAAATAACTGTTCTAAAATATTTTACAAATGAATGTTGTTGCATGAGTACAGTATAAGCTTAAATGGCACAAGGGGCCAAATGTGGCGTAAGACGTAAGAACGTGTGGAGAGTGACTTTGCTGCAGGGAGGTACGGTTTACGATTCCTTTGGAAACAACACGCGCAACGGCTTCGTATTTAGTCTTACCTATTCAAGCCGAGTTCTATTATTTTCCTTGCTGTTCGGGAAAACAGAATTGGCAGGGCACAAAACAAGACCCAAAAACGAAAAAGTAGAAAAGAACATGTGAGCGGTATTGAATGATCAGGCGTGGTGGGAAAAACGAGTCGCAAATATAAGGAAGAATGAGGGCCATTTACATAGATAAGCATACATAATGCTGAGAGAGTCATTCTTGTAGAGCAAGTGGATATATTTCTCAATGGTGGGACCCAAGCAACTAGGTGATCTGGAAATTGTATTTAAGACTAAAGTGCAATATTACATAGAAGCTAAAAGAGTTGTAATGAAGTCCAGTTTCGAGAGGCATATGCATAAAGAAGCTAAGGGACCCCAGAGAGACAATAGGTCTGAAAAGGTTGCCATATAATAGACTTTATGACTACTTCGTATGATTTTAAATCTTAAAGTCCAGATAGACTAGCAAAATCGCTAAATTGGTTAAAATTTCATAAAAACTGAGTTAGGTAGTGCACAGAATCTTCATGAAACTAGTTAAAAAAATATGATAGAAAATCACAGCTATCCATTTATTACAGAAACATTTCGCCTGCCGTATTTTCTTCGTTCGGATAGTTCGAGAGATGGAAGTATAGTTTCTGTTCACTACCTAGATGTGTCAGGTCGTTATGATATATCGCGTGAAAAGAAAAGTGATTATTCCTTAGGTAGGCGAAAGACACCTTAATCAACACCTCGTCATAGAGTTGTCTTTTATTCAAGTGTTAAAGTTATGTGTATTTTTTCATAGATTAGTAGATAACTTAAAAATATACTCTCGCAGTTAGTTAAGAAGGTAGCAGCAAAAAAACATTTTCGTCTGTGAAAAATTCGTAGACAGAAATTAAAATAAATACTCTACCATAACTTCAAAACAAAGCGTTGTTGTGATAATAGGAAATAGCCCTACTTCGTATGACTTAAATTATAATTCTTCGCGGGGCTTTTGACATACATTAAGCATTTCTTAAATGGCGATGTCAAACTTGTAGTGTATGATGCAGCGCCTGACGACATTGCGGAAGATACAAAAGGTCTGAACGATAAACTGTAATCTCTGTTATTCATGTATGGAAATTTCATTTTAACTTTTATCGGACATATAATAAAAAAAGTCGCTCTCCGGTAGTAATCGGCATTCATAATAGATGCACTCAGTGCAATAACTTCGTGCAATATGCGCACCGCATTCTCGAACCTGGCGCACTTCTTCACCACATCTCCCATCGAACCGTTCCGAGTCAGTCGACGGGGAAGGAATTGAACACGCTCGGTTGGTCAGAATCCACTACCGTAGCATTGCATGATGCGGCAACGAAATTGGCTGCAGAGAGGTTCGAACTTATAAATGTCGGCATCACCTCAACCTTACGTTAAACATATTCGATTGTATGTACGGGAAGCGTTAGATGCGGAATATTACCTCAATATTGTACGATAGTTGCGGTGCCGTGGGGTTCACCGCAAACATCGGTAATACCATTCGGTTCCTTTCATCCCTTTTTAACGAGATAGGCGGTATCGAGAGGTGGAGATCGTTAAATATCGATGAGAGTATTTGAAATTACACTTAATCGAGTTTTCAATTTATTCTGAGTTGTGGTGGATCGAGGTTATAATTACAAATTGTATGTATATGGTCTAGTATCATACTTAAGTTGATATCGAAATTAATATGGTGTAGTTCGCTTAATCAGTTATTACAATGTATCAGAAAGTTGTAATAATCTTAATTTTTCTAAATTTCTTATTAGTTTTTGTTAGCTTAATAGATAAAGTACGATTTGTATTATAATAATATTATTATAGTGAAGAGGCTGTATCATATTACCTGGTGTAAAATATGTTAATTGTATTTAATAATTTATTCCTATTGTTAATCCTAGTTTTATCCAACGTTTTTCACTTCATCGTATTTGTGCAGTACCCTCGTTACTGTGCTGTCCTCATATCTATTAGTCTCACTATAGTTATCTGTATCTGTTATCATTCATTTGCATTACTTAACACAAAATTAACTATTTTTTATAGAGAATTAAATGTTCATTTGATCATATCCTATAGAACAACAGCTTTCTTTAAATACTATAATTTCTTTCGTTTAATCTCATAAATACATTTTTATTTATAGTTTATCCATAAATGTTTGTATTGTTTACATCTGCCGCAACCATGTCGCCCCTTCTCGTATTTCTATAGTTATGTTAATTTATAGATCTAGAGTTTATGTTTTATTTGAGTTCACTTCTTTGGCTTTTCTTAAACGTAATAATGTTTCTGTTCGACATATATCTTATCGTTAATATTGTTTCTAGGTTTATGCCTTGATGTCAAGTTCAATGTACGTTTCTTTATATCGCTTAAATCTTGTTGAATTAGGATACATTCAAGTGTTTGTCTAGTTATTGTTCCGTTTTTGAGTTTTTTATAGATTAGTTTTAGAATTCGTTTGCTCAGCTGTCTCTTTAGTTAGTTTATTATTGTTAATATGAGACTGTTTTTGGCTATTGTGAGGTATTTTTGTGTCCTTTACTTGGCTTCGTAACGAGTATTTTACTTAATTTTTCATTCTTTTTTTTTGTCTCTTTTAGTAGAAGTGATACTCTGCTTTACTATAACTACAATGTTTGGCAATCCATTATGCCTAGAGTACACAACTTCAAGGATATTGGAGTCTTAATCGACTCGCGTCTTAGCTTTACCAAGCATACAAGTAGCATAACTACATCATCTTCCAGAGGTCTTGGGTTCCTTATTCGTTCTTGCCGGGGTTTTAGTAGCTTACACACTTTGAAGGTGCTTTACGGTTCTCTTGTCCGGTTCAGATTGGAATATGCTTCAGTTGTGTGGTACCCGCTTTACCATTACCAGCAGTTACTCCTGGAGCGTGTTCAAAAGAGGTGCCTCAAATATTTATCCTACAGGATTGATGGTCATTATCCTGCATTTGGTTCGACGTATGTATGAGGGTCTGCTTGCTAGGCACAATTTTGATTCTCTTGCTATACGCAGAGAGAAAGCTAGTGGCGGTTTTCTTTATAAATTAATAAATAATTTTATTGATTCTTCTGTGCTGTTGTCCCAGGTTGATTTCCTCGTGCCTACTTTTGACACCAGATCATCGGCAACCTTCTCAATAACTGGGGCAAGAACCAATGTTCTCTACAAGGCTCCATTGGTACATATGTCCAGAAAGGCCAATGCATTATAGGAGGATCCCTTTTGCTAATTTGAAAATATTATTGTTAGTTCAGTTTTTTTTGTATGACTTGGATTACATTACTATAAGTATGTATCTATTTTTTTTTTGTTAATTGAATTCTTATTTTTATTTGTAGTACATTAACTGCACTTATTTTTGTTTCAATTTTAATTTTATTCTTAAGTGCATTATGTCCTGTAAATGGTCTATGTAACTGTTGGGCATTAAAGATTATTATTATTATATAGGCGCGCATGTATTGCGTTTGAATTTTTGGAGACTTGCCAAGACTTATAGTTATTTTTTATTAAGCTTTTTAAACCTTAGGTCACTTTGGTGTGTTTTGTTGTCACAGTAATTCTGGATTAATAATGTCTTTATGAATTGCCAATAGTAAGTAGTAGGTTTATTTGTTGCGAAATAATGATCGAGATTGATTTTAAGTGCTAACTGGATTAAAGGGGTCCTAGGAAGTCTTTTCAAACTCTTCGGTTTGAAGGTATATTTTTTTACCCATTTCCATTTTGAATACGTACGATTCTTCTAATTTCTTCTCTTATATCGTTATTTTAGGGTGTTAACTATTAACTAAGTAAGAATTTTACGAGTTTATCGGATACAAAATTTTAGGCACTAATTAAGTACACTTATTTAAGTGTAAAATTTACATCTTAGGAGCATTGTCACTTATTTAGGCTCAACTATCACTTGAAACTTAGTCGACGTCGGTGATATTAGGTAAGTTCTTTTACTTCCTTCTTTGAGAAATTTAGTAACCCCATTTAGCATAATTATTTTTTTTGATACTCATTAATTGATTTTTCTTTGTATTCTAGAAATACTTCTTTTATCTCCTTTTTTTACTATCGCAAACAAGTTAAATGTTTTTCCAGATATTACTTCTTTTCTTTATTATTATTATTAGTTAAATATTACATAATTTTTTTAAAATTTAGTAAATTAAACCTAATTATATAAATTATAAATTCGTAAACTCTCTTTCGTAAACGAAATTTGGTCTAGTTTCGGAGTAAAACTGCTTAATTTGTTTTTCTTTAGTTTAGAATTGCGTTTTAAAAAAAAATAAGATGTTCAAACCGACGAAAATGATTTGTTAATTTCTTTGTTTGATAATACGAGAGATTTTACTATCAACTATACATATATGAAAGCAACAACCAACGCGGCGAGGCATTCTTCGTGAGACAATCGTCTTCGAAAATGATAAAAAATTATTCCGCGAAATGTTCTCAGTTTAATTCCATTTTTCCACTAACTTGTCAACTTAGGCAGTTCGTTGTAGCTACAACACTACACGTATCGTACTGAAACTTCGGATTTAGGTTAACTGAAGATGGAGGTCAATTTTTTAATACAAACATTTGACTAATGGCGCTCTCTACGTCCAACTATGCAAAACTTAAAAGACATCCCACGTAGCACTTGTAAAAAAAAATATTAAATAATTTTTTTCTATTATATTACGTTCAATATCAAATGGTACTCTTATTGATTTATCGTTTATCAAAACTTCTCTTAGTAACTGTTATTTAAAGTTATTTAGTTACTTGAAAGAAAGCTTACGAATGCCATAAAAGATACTACAGGTCTCTATATATATATTTCGAAAATATCCAACATTGACTAAATATCTAAGCAAGCCATGTAAATATAAAAATAGATTCACATTATATATGTAAATACAATAAAACTACATTAATAATGCACGTGCTTTATATAAATACGTAGTATAAAAAGTTGTCAATAATTCATAAAATACGTATAGAATTTGTTGCACAGAATATAGCTATCCACTCTGTATTGCTCGCCTGCACTTCACCTATTGGAATTCAGCTTGAGA
Source organism: Dermolepida albohirtum (assembly GCA_031893035.1). Lineage (NCBI taxonomy): Eukaryota > Metazoa > Arthropoda > Insecta > Coleoptera > Scarabaeidae > Dermolepida > Dermolepida albohirtum. The sequence continues at coordinate 206,056 of JAVIWB010003088.1, forward strand.
AAGCTCATTTCATTCGCTTTCAATGCCTAACGGAACTGCAATTTAAATTTTCTATCGATCATAGCTCCCATTCATGTTCCATTAAAGTTAAGTCAGAAAATTTTCCGAAGAATTGATTGATATGAAATTTACGGAAGTACCCGACTAGTAAATGTAATAGAATAAGGATATAAATCTTATTGAAATATTATGTTTCACATTAATATTTGCATTACGTCGATGCATGCATGCAAGTGCTGGTAGTTTCGTCGTAGGTTTATAGAGGTGGTATAAAAGAAAGTATCGTATTATTACCTCCTTTGGTTATGTAATAAATACTCAAGGCTAATATTATTTAGTAGTAAATATATATTTATTTGCACGTGATGGTTAGTAAACTTATTACGAGCTCGTGTCCGGCTAACTGAAACGCTGTAATAAATGCACATAAAAAGTAATTGAAGCAGCTAATAATTAGTAAGTTTACAATGAGCATCAAAAGTCCAGGGCGGGCGCTAAGCTGAAAGAAAGATTATTAGTGGAAATAAAACAACGTGATTGCCCTTAAAATTTTATTCACTAAGTTAAATTAATTCTTAAAGCTTGAGTATATTAAACAAAAATAATTAGAGATGGAGAACAACAAATAAAACAAGATTAGCGTAATGGCAATGCTGTAATAAAAGTAAATCTAGAGATATAAAATATAAAAAGGGTTAGATTAAAATATGTATCGGACGATACGTAAAGTACTTGCGGTTTGTGTGTGTATATCCTGGGCCAGGATGTTAGGCATATTTTGCGGTCGCAAAATAACCACGTGGACACTGCGTTAAAAATTTAACTGTAGAAACGCGTCGAAGGGATGCGTGTGGCTTTGGTGAGGGCCATGGTGGAAGTCTTTGTGTCTGACACGCGGGAGCTTTTAAGAAAAAACAGTAGCTGAAGGGTAGGAGACTGGTCATGTTTGAATCAACCAATAGCAAACGAACGTGATGTTAACAATGATATACTTCTTAAGCAAGCAGCAAATGAATCAGCAAATGCAATCTATATTTTCTGTTGCTAACGTTAAACAGGTATAATTGCTCATTAAGGATATTTATACAGGTCGGCGCGTAGCCGACTAAATACTTCAACTGATCGTAGATTATGGAACGAAAACAAGAAAAGTAAAGTACAGCAGTCTATAAATACATTGAAGCATGCTATTTATTATTCGAGTAAACAATGTTATTTCTTGAAAATTGTATCAGAGAGATACATTCATTCAAATTAAAACACTCTTGTAAGCGCTTCCAGAAGTTGTCTTAAGCGCATGTCCTTAGTTCACCGTCAACAGTCGCAACTGAGTCAACAATTAATGGTTTTGGTTCTCCAATTTTCACAATATGCCTCCAAAACGCATAACCTTTCAAGAATTCTCATAAGAAAAATCTGGGAAAGCAAAATCGAGTGACGAACCACATCAAGAAATTAATAACTTAAACTTGTGATTCTGGATTGATATGTATCATTGCCACTTGAGCCTTTTATCGGAGAAATTATTCGGGGTCTGGAGCTTCCGGAGGATTATGTTTTCGTTCCTTGGAGATGTATAGATAACAGTCTCGTTGGCGTACGAGGCAATTTGGTAGACTGGCTCTCTCGATATGTCGTTCAAAAAATATAAAGACTTGGCCCCAACAGAGATCCCTGCGGAAGCTCCGCCACAATCGATCTTACAATGGATTTCACTTCTCTACAACGAACATAAAATGTCTGATCTGACGATATGAACTCAATAAGCGCAATAACATTATCAAACAAACATTTTAGCGGTTTTTAGGAGTTTCGTACATGTCAGCACATTGCAGTAACTTTTGCAAAATAATTTTGCCTTCCCCTAAAATAGGGGAAGATAAAGTACAACTTTTCATAGCAATTCTTATAGTTTTCCTGTAGCCAAAAGTTCACATTTTGGCGAATTTTGACAAATTTTTATATTAAAATCGCTTGAGGACTTGGTTAATACACAATAACTTTGGATACAGGGTAATTTTAATGGAGCCTATGGTTGATTAACAAGATAACTGAAGGTTGATATATAACCCCTGTGTACGTTTTGGCTTTCAGCGGTACGAATCGCGTGCGGAATTTGTTTTCGTACGGGTATTTTTACTGTAGTTGTCCAGGTGCGACACTGTTTAATTATCTGCTGATGATGACAACTTAGTTGTCGAAATACGTATACAGAATACGAAAATTATTGTGACAAGGGGTTATATATCAACCTTCAGTGATCTAACTTTTGATAGACATCAATTTTACTGATCTATGTACCCCATGAATAAATAAACCAATACATTTCTGGCATAAAACCTGTTTTAAAATACGTTTGGATATAGTGATTTTTATTCTGCATAATTTTCAATCGACTGAACATTGTGACGTTATTTTTAACTACGTTATTTTTAATTGGTGCAAATTTTAGTTCAAACATTCAACATCATTTCCATATATGTATGTAAGTGTCCATATTGTCATAGCATTAACTACTAAATAATGTCGTAATTTAAAAATTATATCTTTGGAATGGATTATGTTCCTGCTCTTGGAAACTTTTTATTTCATACACCGCTTGCGTGTACAAAATATTGTTATGTCGGATCTAGGGACCCAAGGCAGCTGCTTATTTCGATATACTTACGTAGGTGTATTTTTTGCAGAAATAAATCCTTCAGAACGTAATTTTAGTAATGTTATGTCAATTATGAAAGAGCGTTGTATATTTGTGGGCGAATAAGTATGTGTATGAATGGAAGAAAAGCATCTTGATTTATTTCGGTCCAAAGAGGATTATATTTGATGAATGTAACGGCGGCTTAAATACGAGAAAATTTAGTTATTCGAAATAGCACTTACATCTTTGTATTAATTTGTAAACTGGCGGTTATGACAAAGTGGAACAAATAGAATAGCTTACATAAAAGACTAATAAGAAAGCTTTGTAAATTATAGTAATGAAGATGAAATGAAAACCAAGGCAAAAACAAATCACAAAACATGGATACCTAGAAGGTTTTAATGGAGCTTGTGGTGTACGTTTTGGCTTTCAGCGGTACGAATCGCGTGCGGAAGTTGTTTTTCGTACGGGTATTTTTACCGTAGTTGTCCAGGTGCGACACTGTTTAATTATCTGCTGATGATGACAACTTAGTTGTCGAAATACGTATACAGAAAACGAAAATTATTGTGGCAAAGGGTTATATATCAACCTTCAGTGATATAGATAGCTGGTTAAATTAAGATTTACTTTAGCCTCTTTGTTAAGTTAAAATTCAAAATAAGAAATTATTTTATAATGAAAGGAAATATCAGACGTATATGTTACACCAGCTAGCTTTGACTAAATTTGATAGAATTGTAAAAAATTGCAGCACAAGAGGTTAAAAAGTACTTTTGAAAACCAGCAATTTTTCATTTTCCTCCTTTATAATATTTGAACCTATACCAGAAAGCTGGTCTAAAATCAAATATTCTTTTATTAGTTGTAAGGCTAGAATAAAAACTTTTTCGTGCTAGGAAGAAGGCGTATTCTGGCAGTTAAGAGCTAGCCGACAAGAAGCATGAGGGAGGGCAGAAGAGGAAGAAGAGGAAGGGGATGGAAGGGGGAAGAGGGAGCGGGAGAAAAAAAAAGTACAGGATTATATAAGCATAATACGGTGTTTTAAACCTCATGTCGATTCTTCTTTTAGACAGTATTGCGTTGCATTTTGTCAATTCCAAAGAAAACCATTGCGGTTCAATGTAAAAAAAAACCTTGATGATTTCTTCAAATTCGAATGCACATTAGAACTGAAATAAATAAAATGTACTTACGTATTTCAATAACTAATTTTACGGTAGGTAAATTTGATGGAGCTTGTGGTTGACTAACTTAATCACTTAAGGTTGATATATACAGTCTGTCGCAGAGAAAACCGAACTTTTCTAAAATAGTAATTCTTAATGGCGCCAACTATTAAAAAAAAATCTGTGTCGGTAAGACAGATCGTTCACCAACGTTATATTAAGCACGAAGTAGCTCGGAAAAGAATACCACAAGTTAATAATCAAATGATGTAGACACATCTTAAACTCTTTGCTAATTCTTCGCCCAGAAAAGCTTACTACCCTAAGCTCAGTCCCAAATATTTGACACTATCGGACGTACGTGGCTTATTCTTTGTCGAAAACTGCTGGTGTTGTGCTTTTCTTTATTTAATTGTGGCTTATCTGAAATCACTTTTTGGTTTCTTCTAATGCTGTATTTGTTTCCCGGCTTACTTTTTCTCTTGTTTCCGTTACAGTAAAGTATCATCGGCATATAGAGAGGATTTAATATAATATCATTGATATACGTTAATAAAAATCAAGGGGCGAGAATGGAGCATTGTGGAACCCCCGTTGTACTGGCAGCGTCTGAGATATTTTTTGGGCGACTTTTACTATTTGAGATCTATCGGACATGAAAGAGGTTAAAAGCTTGTCATGTACACCTCTGACATCGAAACAGTATCATTTATCAACCAATATGTCATGACTCAACATGTCTAAACTTTTGCTGAGGTCACAGCAAGTCAGTTCAACTTGCTGTGACCTCTGCAAAACTTCGACAGTGTAAGTCTGACACAGACTTTGTTTATGTGCCAGTTTTGCCATAGTTTCAGTCACACCACTGTGATTAATTATCTGCTGATGATGACAACTTATTTGTCGAAGTATGTATACAGAATACGAAAATTAATGTGGAATGAGGTTATATATCAACCTTCAGTGATTAAGTTAATCAACGACAGGCTCCATCGAAATTACCTTCTGCATCAACAGTTTTTCAACCGCTTCTAAAAGAAATTCCTGTACAGTAATATTTATTATTACATGCATCAAACTATACGGAATTATGGATGACACAATTTCTATATTTATTATATTAATTAAATAATCGATATAATAGGAATTGAAATGTAACAAAATTCTAGTATAATGACCCCTAAAATTAATAATCTTATCAAATTACCGTTATTATAGCATTTGAAATGTGCATCAAAATAATTTGTATCTGTAAATTCCCCCCTTTCACCTCCCAAATACCTATTGCGCCGACTATTAAATCAACGCTGAACGCTCATATTTGTATTTAGTCTCGATTCGATAATTTCAATCTATATGATAATGATAATCACATGAAAATTTCATAAAACGAATTACACGAATTTCAATAGTAATGTTTGTCTCTGTTCAAACTTTCCAAAGGTAGTGACGGACGTTTATTACGGGTGACGCATGCGTGTGTTAATATGTATTTTGTTGCGTCATGCAAAATACGTACATACATGCTGCATTTAATTCATTTATGCAAATTTTCAGTGGACCAAGAAGGTTTTCACAAATTATACTGTGGCATCATGTACGATTCGATTTTGATTGTTGTTGAATAACCGAAATGATGATCAGGATATGAATGGTAAATGGTGGGTGTTCGGCTTTCATTTAAATTTTTTCTAGTCAAGTACAGGAACGATCCATTGACCATCGATAGGTAATTGTATTGTCAACGAAAATTTAGATATATTTTTAGATATAAATATTACAAAATTTTAGTGTAGGATATGCAAGTACGTAAAACATTGCAGCAGCACATAAATTTAAAATGAAGATTGAATTTTATCATAAAAATATTTCGCTTTTGTTTAATTCTAGTTAATATACAATAACAATACTTTAAATTACATTTACCCTCTTCGTTTTCACATATTGTCTTAGTTCGCAGTTTTGCCGTTTCGATGCATGGCAAGGGGGGGGGGGGGTTGCGGAATATTAATGATTTTTTTTTAAATTTTGGTGTGTGATACATATATATATATATATATATATATATATATATATATATATATATATATATATACATACGAGGGTAGCCGTTTATATTTCGAGAATGGCAAACAAAACAATATTTTTATTATCGAAAATAGTTTTATTGCTTTTCAAAATATTCTCCTTGAAAACTAATGCACTTTCGCATTCGTTTAAACCAATCCGAAAAGCATTGCTGACACTGTGAAGGTGGTATCTCCAAAATAAGAGTTTTGAATGCCTCAACTGCCTCTTCCGGCGTAGAAAACCATTGACCGCGAAGTTTATTCTTCACGTGTGGCAACAAAAATAAATCACAGGGTGCTAGACCAGGGCTGTACGGCGGATGGCTCATCAATTCAGTGTTTTGCCCCGTCAAATATTCAATTGTCTGAACCGACCTGTGAGAGCTCGCATTGTCATGGTGGAGAATGATCTGTCGTTTTCTGTTTGTTTTTCTTATTTCTTCAAAAACTTTTGGCAAGCAAATAGTTGTGTACCATTCGAAATTGATCGTTCTAAAAAGACCGTTCTCTAAAGGCACGGTTGCAACGTGACCGGTTTTTGCGAAAAAAACAGGCGACCATTTGTTTCGATGTGCTTCGAGCGCGAACAACTTTTGTTGGTTTTCGCTCATCTTGGACTATCCACACAGTCGACTGCTGTTTATTATCGGGCTCATAGGTATAGATTCAAGATTCATCACTTGTGACGACTTTATAAATGTTCTTTGAAGCACTGCCATTGTATTTTTTGTGCATTTCTTGGCACCAATCGACGTGAGTAGTTTTTTGAGCGGTTGTCAAATTATGTAGTACCCAACATGAACATAATAGCTAAACGTTCATACAGGATTTTATATACGCTGGTGTTTCTAATACCTAGAGATTTATTACTTCGATCTCACGGTATGTCACATGACGGTCTTGCATTATCAATTCAGATACTGCATTAATGTTTTTCGACACAACAATATTTGTGGGACGACCTTCACGAAACTCATCGTCCAAAGAACGCCGTCCAAGTTTGAATTCACTATACCAACGATATACTGTGGTTTTCGATGGTGCTTCACCACCACATAAAGAATTCAGCTCGTCGATGCATTCTTGTTGAGATAGTCTACGCCAAAAGTTATAAAAATAATTGCACGAAAATGTTCGCGAGTTAATTCCATTTTTTCGCTGACATAAAATTTTAAAGTTACGGTCAACAATAGAAATAGTGACCGGGTCAGAAAACTGCCAAGGTAAATATATTGTCAAAAATGACAAACTTCACGATGCAATCATCAGATCGGAGGCAACACTAACAGTGTTGCCAGTTCCCGAAATATAAATGGCTACCGTCGTACTAAAACTGCAGAAAAGTTCTGCCCACTTTTAGAATAAAGCAAAATAATAAATTTCTCACACTTTGAATAGACTTTATTTAATAATATAATTCCCATTATTTAAGACTTCTTGCTAGCGCGATGGCAATTCGAATATCCCATTTTTAAAAAATGCCTTTTCTTTAAAGCCCAAAACTTGAACCAGTGCTTCTGTGATATCATCTTTGTTTTTGAGTTTTTGCTTTGTAAAAAATTTTGTAAAGGACAGAAACAAGTTATAATCGGAGAGTGCCTGGTCCGGGGAGTGTGGAGGATGCGACAGAATTTTCCAGCCTAGCTCTTCGAGTTTCTGGCTAGTCCCTAAAGCGGTATGTGGCCTGGCATTATCAGGAAGCAGTATTATGTCCCTCCTATTGAACATTGCCGGCCTTTTTCTTGGAGTGCTGTTTGTGAAATATGCAATTGCTGACGGTACCTCTCCGAATTTAACTTTTCGTTCGGTTTCAACATCTCAAAATGTATTGGTGCGCGAATGTCCCACTATATACACAATATTCTCTTACTCAGGTTCAACTTCGGTTTAGAGGTGAAGGGGATCGGTTTTCTGGATTCACCTTTTCCTTTTCCTTACGACGTTTTCATAGGTAATCCACGTTTCAACCCCAGTTATCATCCGGTCCAAGAATGGATCGATTTTTTTTCATGCAAGCAGAGATGTGCATATGGTGACTCGATCATTAACATTTTTCTCACATAACTAATGTCGCACTGACCTCGAATATTTCTACACCAATTCTAGTTTCCGAATATGGTCCGAAATGGTTTGTTGGGCTGAATCAAGCGTTTCCGTAATCTCAGATGTTGTGAAAAAAGGATTTTGCTCTAACATAATGTTGACAGTATTGTCGTCGATCAAAGATGGTTGACTTATCCGAAAGGTCGTGATCACCTATTTGAATTTTTCGAACCATCTTCTGCATGTTCTATCAGAAACTGTACTTTCACAAAACACTTTCGATAAATTTCTACGCGCTTCTGTAGCATTTTATTTATGTATATTTTACCTCTACTTCTTTCCTGCAAGCGGATTTAATTATTGCTTTTTGTTTTTCTATATAGAGGAGATTGTAACCTATATTATACTTGCTCGATAATGTCCTAACAGACGCGAAACTTTTTTTGAACTTGTGAAATTTATTGGAATGAAAATATTACGAATTGAAAGTGTTGGTAGAATAAATCTTTTTAACAAGCTAGTAAGGTCTTATGTGGAAAACACACAGATGTGAACGTCGGAAATCTTACATTTCCTGTTAATTGTTAATTGCTCGTAGCATCTCAGCTTGATTACCCCAACTTTTTTTATTTATAAATCGCCCTCCTAATTATTAGATAAATAGTTTTGTTAACCATGTTTATTCAATTGTTAGAAAACAAAGAAAAAAACAAAAAACATTGACTGAAGTCGGTCCAAGTCTAAAAAATTAGCCGACTTGAACAATTTTGACTTAATAAATAATCATAGCCTCCCTCTCTCGTCCAACACAAAAATGTATTGAACGACAAAGCGAGAGCGCGTCTATCTCGCATGTCGATAACTAAGTTACCAGAGCGTATAGGCAGACGCTTGCGTCACGGCTATTTGCCAATTAAAGAATGTTAAAAGGAATCATTCTAATATCAATAACACCCTGTCTACTACATATGTTTCAGAGAATCGCCCATCGTCAGGCAGACTTGTCTTATTAACGAACGATTCCTTCGTAGAGTTTATCGTACCTTTTCGATACAGAAAAATAATGAATAATCATAGCCTCCCTCTCTCGTCCAGTGTATTGAAACTTATGTAGTAGATAGGGTGTTATTAATAATAGAATGATTCCTTTTAACATTCTTTAATTGGCAAATAGCCATGACGCAAGCGTCTGTCTATACGCTCTGGTAACTTAGTTATCGACATGCGAGATAGACGCGCTCTCGCTTTGTCGTTCAATACATTTTTGTTTTGGACGAGAGAGGGAGGCTATGATTATTCATTATTTTTCTGTATCGAAATCATATGATAAACTCTATGAAGGAATCGTTCATTAATAACACAAGTCTGCCTGATGATCAGTGATATCTGTGAAACATATGTAGTAGACAGAGTGTTATTAATATTAGAATGATTCCTTTTAACATTCTAATTTTGACTTAATAAATTAAACAAGAAAATATCTTTTGCTTAGAGATTCGCTAAAATTTAATTTAGTAGCATATGATAGGATGATATAATAAAATGAACAAAAAGGCATTTCGTACATTGCTAACACAGTATAATTAAAAAGAAATCCGAAAACAAAAATTTATTATATCTAGAAAAGCAGATCTGATTGTCACGACGTTCACATTCATACATACGCGATTGTATTTTTTAAATCTAAATTGTTCTCCCTTTTTCCGGACCATTAAGGATACATCTGTGATGGTTCCCCGGTGACCTATTTACAACTTGGACTGGGGCAGTTGTTGCGTTTAGTAACACACCCACGTATTTTAATCTGAAGCAATTTTGAAAATGTTATTGACTTATCAAAGGGGGGCATAGAAATGACCCGATTTTAATTAATTATCCATTCTCTCGAAATACTTATGTACGCCAGTGACGCAATAAAGATAAACACTGTACTTGGGCTATTGTCTTGACAGAAATACATGTTTAAATCTTATCGGAAGTTTTAATTTGATGTTTGCCTACATGCAGATTTACAAATAAAGCGCTCTTGTTGAAGAAAAAATATTGATCAAAATATATTTGAATTATTAATGTGTTTAACTTGTTCACCTAGTTATGAATGCTAACTAGATGCATCTAACTACTGGCAGCGAATAAGAAGTTTTTCGCATCGATTTGAAAAGAGTTTCTTCAAACTTTCGGATGTGCATTTAAAATTCAAAACGCAGAAAGACGGCATAACGAAGGAGAACTTATCAAAATTTAAAATATCCACCCTTGTTAAAGTACATTTCAACATATTTAGTGTGAATGTTAAAAATCGCTGGATACTTTTGGTATCGACAGGGTAAAAAACTAATATCAACGGTTGTGAATTTATGGGATAGCTTAGTGTTTGTTTTATAGGATTAATATCTGTTCATGATATATGTGAATTCGACAAATAGCATATTACTGTTATATATTAATGTACGAAATGGATAAAAAATACAGTCAATATGTTTTCAAATAAAAGTCTTTAAATGAATTCATATTCTTTGATGTTTAACCATATGCAGTAAAATTTCTTTGGTAATTTCCTCTGATGCCAAATGCGACGGTTTTAAGAAATCTTAAAAATATGTTCTGTTCTAGAATAGCAAGTACACATTTCGATTAATTATTTATATACACTGTTCGTAACCTAGTTGACATCAAACGAAAAAAAAATATTTTTGATTTTCAAGAAAATTTTTTTCGGCAGCAACGTACACAGTCTGTCGCTATATGTTTTTGGGATCCTTTGGCTGTTCAAAATGGTCTTGTTTATAGGATTTTCTCTGTTTCAGTTATTGTTTAAGTTTACTTTTATTTTGTACTGTTATTTTAACTCTAACGTCATTTTGTATTTTGTTGGTATTTTTATTATTTTCCGTTATTTGTGTAGCTTTAAGTATGTTAATTTGTTGTTGTTGTTTTTATTATTTTGTCTCTTGTGTTTTTTATTTATACTTGTTATTGTATTGTATCGGTTACTGGTTTCTTGTTTTTATATTATTTATTATATTTTTATATAACTTATTTTTGTAATATCTTTTGATATTTTTTGCCCTTTAATTTTACAATTAGTTTGTCTTTTTAATTCATTCTAATTATCATTTTATTACTTATAATTATGGAAATTTTTTATATAAGGATATGAAGACAAGTTACGCAGTAACTCTTTGTTTTTTATGGAAATAAAGTCAAAGCCAAAGTCTGTTGCAGTGAAAATAAAGCTTTTTTGAAATAAAAAGAAAACTATTTTGGCAAAATTTATTTATTTTATTCAAAGTAGTCGCTTTCGGTTTCAATACAACGTTTTGCACGGTCAATTAACATGTCGAATGAATTTTCAAGTTCATATTTAGAGACGTCCTTCAAGATCGCTGTCGACGCCCATTTAATGGCTTCAACGTCGGCATAAAGCTTTCCTTTCATCGGCAAATGCAGTTTGGAGCATAGATAGAAATCACAAGGGGCTAAATGCGATGGATACGGTGAATGGGTGATGGTTAAAATGGAATTTGTAGTTAGAAAAGATAAGCGTCGAGCGATGAGATGGTGCATTATCATGTAATAAACACCAGCTATTTTCACGATATTGTGGGCGCGCACGACGAATACGCGCCAAAAGATGCTTCATAACATCAAGATAATATACAGCATTAACTGTTTGACTAGTTGATACAAACTCTTTGCGCACTATGCCTTTCGAATCATAAAAACAAATCAACATTGCCTTCACTTTTGACTTCTCCAAATGGCTTTTTTTCGGTCTTTCTTCTCTTGGATACTTCCATTCAGAGCTTTGACGCTTGGTCTCTGGATTATATTGCAAACACCACGTCTCATCGCCAGTTACAATAGAATACCTGAAGCTTTCGTCCTTTTTTCAGTCTTTAATCAAGTTTGTACAAAGTTTAATTCAGTTAGTTTGTGTGGTACAAATCTTGCACAAATCTTTCGCAGTCCCAGATGCTATGTCAAAATGCGATGATTTGAATCTTTGGAAATATTTAATTCCATTCCCACATATCGCAATGAGGATTTCGGCTCATTTTTGATAAATTCACGCACAAGTTCGATGTTACTTTCCGAAACCATAGATTTTTTTGCATCAGGATGTTCGTCGTTATTTATATCCGTATCATCTTCTTTAAATCGTTTATACCTCTCATATACATTCGCACTTGATAAACACGCATCACCATACACTTGTTTCATCAAATTAAACATTTCAGTAAACGATTTATCGAGTTTTAAACAGAACTTGATATTTGCACTTCGTTTAAAATTCATTTTTCGACAAATGCCAAATACAAACTGATACTTTATGCGTAATTTCTATGTTTCCAATGATGCAAATGTCGTGATATTTTAACGTAACATTGGTGGAAGATGTACTTACCGACGCATATTTTTTTAATAGATGGCGCCACTAAGAATTGCTATTTTAGAAAAGTTCGGTTTTCTCTGCGACAGACTGTGTATGTTTCCGTGGAAGGAAGTCTATTTAGTGCTCGTCAAGTGAACTGAGCAATTTGGACATTCTTAAAAAATTGCGCTTTTTGAAATTGTTGAAATTCATTCGTATTGCACACATATTTTTTTAAAAAATTATGTGCAATAGTATAGCAACTTTAAAAAATTAGTGTTCGTCTTTTTAATACAATCTTAATATGTAACTATTATTTATAAATTAAGTATTTTTATAATGTACTTGTAATAATCTGGTACGTAGACGCAGTCGTGATCCATGCTATCTGCTTCTAGGCTTTCGGACTGGAACCGCGTCACTGGTATAACTGCCGACGTTTCGTACCCATTTGTATAGGACATCTTCAGGGCTCAACTACTGCACTGAAACAGTTTCAGTGCAGTAGTTGAGCTCTGAAGATGTCCCATACAAATGGGTAGTTGAGCCTTGAAGGTGTCCCATACAAATGGGTACGAAACGTCGGCAGATATACAAGTGACGCGGTTCCAGCCCGGAAGCCAAGAAGCAGAAACTTGTAATAGTTTTTGTGTTATGCAGGATCAGTTCTCATAGAATCTTGTACATGAATCAAATAACCTCGGTACAGGTGCTTAGAATTCCTTTTAATTTCCTTCTCCCGACATATTCAGGTCGTGTACATATCCAATCTAATCAGCTAAACCAACATTATATCATTGGATATGGAACGGTTGTTTTTTGCATGACAGAATATATTTTTATCGCGGAGAACACGCCTCGCTGAAATACAATAAATGTCGAGATCTACTTAATACTGCAATTCTTTCCCCGATCTCAACATTGGGATAAAAAATCTATTACATAATTTACTACAGTACACGGGTCTCATAACGTAGCTTTAATAATTATTATATTTGCCGCGTAACTGTTTTTGATCTGTGAAATGTTCATCAACATAGTACTATAGTAGATGGTAAGTAACCGAAAGTAAAGATTAATGCCTATTTTGAAGGTCACCGTCATTTTTGCCTGATGAAATAAAGTCGTTGCAAGACAGATGATGCAAGCGCGTTGAAGTTAAAGTAGATTACGTTAAAAAATAAAATTATCAAAAAATCGTAAGTCTGTTGTTTCATCGTTAGATGGAAAACTTTTCTAGTTTCCCTCATAGCATAATACTCGTAGAATATAAAGTAAATGTTAAAATTAATTAAAGTTCGTTTGGAACGTACATATTTTTGTCAAACATCATACTTTAATTGAATTACAAACAAAAAGCTGAGGATAACTCGGTGCACAAACGATGGTAGTTATAGAGAAAGAATGGAAAATTCCCATGCTTTTTACATAACTTTCTAAAACAATACCCGGACTACTTGTTCTTTGCTGCCTTTATTAACATACGCCCTCGCAAACTGTTTACCCATTCTCGTTTCTACATGCGGGAAATCGCCAGTCCAGTAATTATTAAACCCGATTTCAATTCTAACTATCGAAAGTAGCTCCAGCCCGGAAACGTGTTGTTCTTTAAAGGGTCCGGTTTGAAGGGCAGAAAGATACTCCCAGAGATCGGGGCCAAATTTACATGTAATAAAGGTAAGGTCGAAATATAAAGTTGGGGACGAAGCGACAATGGTAATTAAATCAATAATTAAGGAAAGTTTGGAGTGTGTATTCGAGTGTTGGCGTGTTTAAAATGAAGTCCGTATGTGAAATTCGTTACCGACATGCGGTTGCCCGAGGTTTTTATGGACTTTCGAGCTGGTCCGGCACAAAGTTTTGATGAAATACACGGTAGTAAAACAATGTTTGTATTGCAGCAGTGATAATTGCCATTTTAGAAATTGTTAGGGGGTTGTTTGGATAAAATGCACACCAATTTTGGTTGCTAGAACAATTTTATATCTGTAATTTTAAAACTATTAAATATTAGTGACACTGAGAAAGTGGCACTTTCTCGTTTTAGCCGCTTATTTTGCAGCGAATACAAGATAAGTAAAAAAATTTTCATGGTTTTATTGTAGCTTCATGACAGAAGCATCAATTATCGTCATGTAAATTATACAGAATTGGTCGAAAATGTGTTGACTTTACATAAAGATGACGGGATAGGTTTCGTTGTTGTGAAAGAAAGAAATCAAACTAAAGCATTTGATCATGACTTGTTGAAAAACAAAAATTATATTTAACGGTAACTGATTAGCTATTTGGTTGTCCTTTAATATATTTACCGAACGCGATAAGTATCTTTAGTGTCACCGAGTCTAAAACGAATGATTTGTATTTGTTCTTTTGATGTGTAATAAAAATATGATTGTATGGACGTGGAATTTGATGAATCTGTCAAAAGTGCTGTACGGCAGATGGTGCATGGTTTCTTTTTTAAAAGCGAGCTTCCACTTAATAAAATGTTGGGAGAAATAACTAGAGATGAGTCCATACCGAAAATGTGTCGAGCAACTCTACACAGGTTCCTCAAACTCAAAAATTTCAAGTTAGTGTTAATGAAAAATTGTTCATGTTACAACATATTTATATTTAAGATATGCAAAGCGTAACAAGAAGAATATGCTATTAGAAAAGGATGAAGTTATCGTGTGGAGAAAAAAATATCTGAATATCAACAATAAAACGTTACAGAGATGGGAGTCGTCTAATATTTTATCTAGACGAAACATGGTTAAATGAGGGACACAGATGAGGGATGCGGGTGGAACAATTTTCATTAACTATCTTGAAAAAGCGAAAACTATCAACGGCGAGTACTATGCGAATTTATTGCAACGTTTGAGTGAAGAAATCAAGCAAAAACGAATGCATTTGGCTAAAAAGAAAGTATTGTTTCATCGAGACAATGCACCAGTCCAAAAATCCGTTATTGCAATGGCCAAAATTAATGAATTAAAGTTTGAATTGCTACCTCATGCACCCTATTAGCCAGATTTAGCCCCCTAGGATTATATTCTGTTCCCAGACTTGGAAAAATGGCTCAGTGGTCAAAGACTTTCCAACGAAGAAGAAGTGATATAGTTAGTGGCTATCTTGAGGAGCAAGACAGTTCTTATTATAAAAAGGGTATCGAACTTTATTGAACATCGCTGGGAAAAATGTATAGAGCTGAAAGGAGATTATGTTGAAAAATAAATATATTTCTTTCCAAAATTTTTGTGTTTTTTTTATTGGGTCGAATACTTCTGGGACCACCCTCGTATATCGATAACTCTATGTGCGCTGTTATCAGAAACTGTGCTTTGATAAACGATCTCAGTCGACGAGCAGAAAGCGTCATTTTTATTTTTGCGACTACTGCATACTGATGTGTAAAATACGTCGTTAGCGACTTTGTAACACAAACATCTCGACCTAAGTGGCTAAAGAGAATGGGAAATATCCAGAAATCGTTTATCGTTTGCAATGTATATTTGGAGAACTTGTATAATGTAAAAACGCTGTCTATTGATGAGTTTTTAAAATACGTGGGACAACTAGACGAATGTCCATTGGATTCTCGACCATCTCTGTAAATGAAAGAAACCTTGTTACAGTGGAGAACCTACTCAAAGCTATTCGTGAAGTTAATGTTTTTACACGAACGCTTGGGATTAAATATGGTTTCAGCCTGTTGAGTATCGAAGCTGTAGGAACACGAACATAAACTTACACGTCCGAGACGTGTCACCAACCCGTTACAGCGACCAATTTTAGCAGTGGATAACTGCCGATGAAGCATGGATGCCTTAAATCAATATTGAGATTAAAAATACGTTCTAGGGATAGCATAAGCTTGAACAAGGGTCTTTGCTTAAAGTATATATAGTTCCATCGGTTGAACAAGTAATTTTTATTGTATTCTGGGAATGCAAGAGTATTCCTTTTATGCATGATTTATGGAAAAGTACTACAAATGGTACTAGGAAAGTTTTGCAATATGACGCAAGAATGAGTCGTAGGAAGCTGCTAGTTGCTGCATGTTGAGACATGTTCATACATGCATAGTAGCCGCCGCGCCATGTCAATAGGCTCAGTTATTCATTAGCAGTGAGAGTGTAAAGTGCTTGCGATGGCATCGTGGTCACGAAATGAGATAAGGGCAGTTTTGCGTTATAATTTCGTGCATGGTTTAAACATAGACCAGTGCTTCGAAGAAATGACTCTTGCACTAGGTGATGTTTGTCCACATCGCACAACGATTTTTAGGTGGTATAGAGAATTCCAAAGGAGAAATTTAACTGTGGAGGATGCCGAGAGGCCGGGAAGGCCACGAACGTCAGTTACGGAGGAAAACGTTACTACTGTGAGGAAAATGCCTGGCGAGGAGAGGCGAGTAACCTACCAACAGATAGAGGGTACTTCGGGCCTAAATGCACCAGCAATTCGTTCGATTCTGCATGATCATTTGCACGTGAAGAAACTTTGTTCTCTCTGGGTGCTGCATCAACTGACTGAAGAGCAGATGACACGACGTGGGACTTTGTGCCGGGAGATACAAAAAAATTTAATAAGGGACAATATCGGTATGTGACCAACATCGTGACAGGCGACGTGACTTGGCCGTACTATTATGATGTGCCGATCATAGCTCAAAACAAAGTTTGGGTCTTTGATGATGAGGACATACCCGTAGTTGTCATAAAATCCCGATCTGTATTTTTCAAATCGAATGAAACAGAAGACGGTCACAGCTAAGTGGTATACTTAGCAGTGCCTGCCTTAAGTCATTGAATCTATGAAGAACCTGTGGCCAAATTCAAGAATGGAGAGCTGGTTCCTCTATCACGATAATGCTCCAGCTCACCGCGCCAAAGCCTGCACCGAATATTTGACCACGACAGGATTGAAACTTCTCGAGCACCCTCCCTACAGTCCAGATCTTGCTCTCAAATTACCAGGATACTAAAATCAGTCACTCGTGTATATTTGCCATCTTGCCTTGGATCGCAATTCAATTCTTTTCGAGATAATTCTAGAACACTCGAGGAACATTAATGCAAGTATACCACTATTAATCCTATGTAAAACAATCCCTTATTGTTATAACACATTACTAAATTTGTATCTAACAGCCTATTTAATGCAAGAAAACATTTATATGTGTGCTTACACAGATATAAAAATTTACATATTTTCTCATTTTGTTGCTCGTAAAGACCATATAATTAATCACATTATTTTTAAACATTTTTTATTCGACAAATGATATATGTGCGAAAAGACGTGAGATAAGTGCGTCAAATTTCGCAAACGTCTGGGGAACATCGCAGAGAGGCAGGAGTGTTGCTCCAGTCGTCGCTAACACCAACAGTAACAGCAGAACCGTTAACGTTTTTCCGCATCATTTTTTTTATCATTAAGAGCATCCGAGGGGCGAAGAAGAGCACGCGTACATCATTAATTATCCAGCCTGTTACTCAGCAAAAAAAATCGTACCAAACTCGAGATATTTTGTTTTATATATATATACCATTTATTTTGTCGCGGAAGCTCGATACTTTAAGACATGTCACATTATACGTTTTTATAGATCGAGGTGGGTGTGAGTCTCCTTTCTAAATAAAGCTTTATGAAGGTGCATAAATGAATATCTTTACATTTCTCTTTTGCCTAACATCGCCATCAGTTATTAGTTCAGCTGCTGAAGAATATACTGTAATTTTCTGTTAACTACAGGATAGGGCTCCAAACTTTCTTTAAAAGTGAATGAAAAAAGTATTGCTGATAGATAAAATTTATTTTGTCGCTAACGAAAGAACATGTTTTAAAGTTCTAAATTATATAGTTTTAAACAAAATACTTTGAAAATTGTGCCTGCCGTTCTCTATGCACTGACGCAATTGATTTCTGAACTTGTCCATCAAAATTAGGGTTATGTCCTGACGAATAAAATTCTGTAGCTGAAACAGGTTTATAAGGCGACGTTTAAACATTTCTTGAGTTATCACCACTAAAAACACACAGCATGTCTTATCGAATCGAATCAAGATGAGCTCAAACCTATTACGGAAAGTCAAGCTGTGCGGACCGTGGTACCATCTTGTTGGAACTAGACATTTCCTAGATACACGTCACTGTATGTTTGCGAAAAGAGCAGCTTGAAAATTTTAGAACTGACTGTCGAATTGCCTCGATATCTTCTGGCATTGTTATAGTCCGGTGCCGTTCTGGGAAATCTTTCACCACATTCGTGGTTCTCTTGAAGAGTTGCCCCATAAACTTGCTTCACCGTAAGAATTTTATTTGCAAGGAAATAGCTCGAAACATTTCCCAACTTTGTGCACCTTATCCTACATTAGGTTTTTGTGGCATGTAATAGGAGGTATTTAAAAATGTCAAACATTATTAGGCGAGAGAAGATTTATTTCCTGTCTCGAAAGATGAACTGCAATTAAAATCTGAACTCTTGTGAGAAGCATAATGTTTTCTAATGGATTCTTTTGATAAACTATTTCTCAGAAAAAGGGAAGGCAAAATGCTTAGGGAAAGGTGACGTTTTCAGGTCATTTACGATCCTTATATTTCACCGTACCTTGTCTCAGCATAAGAAGGAGTGATTCAAATATTGCGCCAAAATAGTACATATTTTTAGGAGATTTCATTGGTTCTTGAACAGGCAAGTTTAATATGGATAAATGAATGCCAGATATCCTGGCCACCATTTTTCATAACCTGTAAACGTTTAATTAGATTTTTGCATTATTTTACTATATTTGCCTGTATTATTTAATAAAATCTGTACTTCTAAGCACAAAAATAAAGTGAGCGATCATCAAGGTTCTAGCAAACAGTTAGAATCACCACCCAGAAAGCGTGAACGACTGGGACACCTGACACACGAAGGAAAACCAACAGTTTTGAATATATGTAAAATATTAACGCTGCAAACTCCACCAATGGGAGCGACAGCAATTGTAATGAACATCTCTCAATACACCTCTCCATCCTCTGAAACCAAACTTTAAACCAGTTTTGCCAAGTTTCACTAGTAAGTAAAGCACACTCGTCCCAAGCTCGCAGAAGGTCCTCATCACTGGAGAACCGCCTCCCTTTTAGCTACATTTTCGCATTCAGAAACAGTGCAAAGCCGCAGGGAGCAAGATTTGGACTGTAGGGAGGGTGCTCGAGAAGTTTCAATCCTGCCCTGGTCAAATGTTCGGTGCAGGCTTTGGCGCGGTGAGCTGGAGCATTATCGTGATGGAGGAACCAGGAGTCCATTCTTGACTTTGGCCGCAGATTCTTCATAGATCCAATGACTTTAGGCAGGCATTGTTCAGTATACCACTTAGTTGTGACTGTCGTCTGTGTGTACAAAACGACACACAATTCCACTCGATTTGAAAAATACAACTATCATTTTCTTTTTTACAGATCGGGATTATCTGACAACTACGGGTGTGTCCTCATCATCAAAGACCCAAACTTTGTTTTGAGCTTTGGTTGGCACATCGTAATAGTACGGCCAAGTCTCGTTACCTGTCACGATGTTGTTCACATACCGTGATTAATAATAATAATAATAATACTCAGAGAGAACAAAGTTTCTTTACGTGCAAATGACATGCAGAATCGAACGAATTGCTGGTGCATTTAGGCTTGAAATACTCTCTATCTGTTGGTAGGTCACTCGGCTGTCCTCGCCAAGCATTTTCCTCACAGTAGTAACGTTTTCCTCCATAACTGACGTTCGTGGCCTTCCCGGCCTCTCAGCATCCTCCACAGTTAAATTTCCCCTTTGGAATTCTCTATATCACCTGAATATCGTTGTGCGATGTGGACAAGCATCACTTAGTGCAAGAGTCATTTCTTCGAAGCACTGGTCTATGTTTAAACAACGCACGAAATTTTAACGCAAAACTGCCCTTATCTCATTTCGTGACCACGATGCCATCGCAAGCACTTTACCCTCTCACTGTTAATGAATAACTGAGCCCATCGACATGGCGCGGCGGTTACTATGCACGTATGAACATGTCTCAACATGCAGCAACAAGCAGCTTCGTACGATTCATTGTTGGGTCATATTGCAAACTTTTCTAGTACCCCTTGTATATTTCTATCAGAGTACGTGAACGTGTTTACCCTTGCCTTCCATATTCTCTTCTATGCTTCCGTTTTCGCTTTTGTTTGTGGGTTTTGCTCTTATTTTAGTTATATCATGTGATCCTTTTCATGTTCGAGGTCGTGAAAAAGATTACGTGTATAAAGCACAAACGTAAATTTATTCATTTGTTTATATGTATGTGTTCTAAGGTCAGTCTTCTTGCTCTCGAAGTAATGTTTATCATTTCACAGAAAAATTTGTTTACATATGTAATATTTGTTTGTTATTGTCCTAACTAGCTTATACGTACATTAGATTTCACTTCGTATTACCATATTTCATGAGTAATAAATGTCTATATTTTTATGTGGTTTTGTTATTATTATTATTAATTAAATGATTAATATTATTTATCAAGTACAATTTGTATATTGTGTTGCAAGTGATAACTATTGATCTAACGACGATTCACGGCAAATTAATAAATTTCTTTACCGACCCACACGAAGCAACTAGATTAATGTAACCTAGAGATGGATGAGCCACAACAAATATACAAACACATATAATCTCTTATTCCACAACATACCAACGAGGCCGCTCACACCCACACAAAATCATAAGTGTAGTAATTGATCCAAACATAATTAACAGATTAAACTAATCAATTAATTAGTTGAAGACAGCTTGTACCTCTGCACCTATCCCAAATTGACAATTGTAATTATTGTAATACATCTTTGCCGGTCTCCGCAATCGCAATCTAAATCTAACGCTAAAAGCCATTATTACAATGTATGGTTAGATACGACCACTATTAATTCCTTTTGTACGGAATATATTATCGCATTTTCGTCTGCGAACTTAGGTAGTAATGTCAGAGTCATTATTACGCCGCTAAATATGTAATGGTACTGGACAATAGATTGTACGTTATTATGGAACTGTGCAGTGTTAATACCAAAATATTGCACGCATTTCGCGTGGGTTTGGGCCACGAATCGCACATCGATAAATTTCATTTATCGCTGTAATCTCTGAAAATAACTTTTCTGTGTTGCGCATCTGTGCGGTCAGTGGTGATCTGTAGATATGCGTATGCAGGCTTTTACCTGGTCAAAATTACTGAGTAATGTCAACTAGATACAAATGCCTAGACGTACTAATTTGCAGGTGAATATTTCTACGTGTTAATCTAAATGGAAGGGCACATTAGTTCGCTGCGGTATTATGTTGATACCCGGCCGCATAGTTTCGAGTTTGAATGTTATGTGGGGCAAATATATGTATACATACATACGTTTATATATGTGCATGTATGTACATACGTTTATATGTATATGTGCATGTATAAATGTGATAAATCAAATTATTAAGTTACAGGGTGCAGTTAGTAATGGATTTATCCGTTAATTGATTGTTGAGGTCGTTACTTTGTGAAATTCCATTATACTAAGGAATAAAACTAAGGAATAAGACTGCAGAAAGCTTTCGTATTAAAAATAATAAATGTAATTACGTACTATTTCAGCTTTTTTTTTGTGTTGTTGATGTAGAGTAACGCATAAATTCGCTGTAGTATTGTGTCATTAGCAGAGCACGGAATTATATGCATTAAAAACCTTGAAAATATGCGCATATACATATATGCACAATATTTTGTTAAATTATGCAACAGTTTTTTAAAAATTATTCAACAATTTAGCTAAATATGCATTGATTGTATTTAAAAAAAAATGACGTACGAAAACACAATAGAATTACAAAATTTATTTATTTAACATTTATTTATTGTTTGTATTACAAAAGATAAATTGATAAATTAATGCAAAGTACAAACCTACAAACTATAAAATATTACATTTTATTTTTTATAATATAAATATTGCCAATCATATATTTCTCTAAATTTTCCACAAGAAACGATTCTCTTCGATCCATTGTTATACAAGGCTCATAATTTCCATTTAAAATATTTGAAAGTTTAGTAAGTTCATCAAACCCTGTATTTTTTGTTAATACGTCTTGCATCTTCGTTTTTATAGAATCACAAATTTTACCTTTAACTTGGTTGACCTTATTTTTGAAACCTGTAATTTCACAGAATCTGTAAGTTCCATGCCTTGCCTCTCTAATGTATTTAACGTTTCCGTGATAAAGCTAAAATTCGCTTTGATAAATGTCAGTTGTTGATTTAATGTAGGAATATTTAAAATATTTTTACACTCTTTAATAGCTGCGGAATCATGAGAAAATTTTGACACTAACACTGCAATATCATTCAAATAACTTGCATTAAAAAATGCGGCCTCTAGCCACGTACCCCACCTCGTAATTATTGGCTGAGGTGGCAAACGAGTATTAGGTAAACTGTCTTTGTACATTTGTATTCGGAGGGGTGCTTTTACAAATATTTTCTTGACCGTATTGATTAAACAATTTACATCTGGATATTGGTTACGAATTTCTTCTGCTATTCTATTCACGCCATGAGTTAAGCACGTGACATGTATCATTTTTGAATAAAATACTTTTAGAGTTTGTGCAGATTTGGTCATGTATGTAGCAGCGTCTGACAACATCAACAAAAACCTTTTCAGTAGGGACAGCATTGGGTAAATAGAAACTTGTTAATACTTCGTTTATAAACTGTGACATAGTTACATTGTTAGATTTCTCTAATTGTTTCAAACCAATTAAATACGCTTAATCAGGAACGTTTTCACTCAGTACTCCTATTAATAAATTGGCGATAAATCGGCCACAAGTGTCAGTTGTTTCGTCGACTATAAAATAAATATAATTGTTTCCAATTAACTCCCTAATTTCACTCATGTTTTTTTTGAAAACATTGTTTATAGATTTTTTTCTAAAGGTACTTTCATCTGGTACTGATCTACCACAATACTTCTCTAAAAACGCTTTAAAGTTGGATTTTGTAATTTCATAAGCGGAATATTGGCACTAACAAAGGCTTCACATAAATCAAAATTGAATTCTTCTCTATTTTCACAGACTGATGCCGAAAAAACTGTTTCATTAAGCGTTAATTGTTTTGTATTTTTCATTTTCTTCTTATATTTTGTATGCGATGCTGTAGTAATATGTTGTGTAATTTGAAATTTTTTGTCACATGGAATCTATTAATTCGAAAACTGTTTTGGTACCAAATACAAATAAAAAATAATATAAAGTAAACTTAGTGTTTTGCTGCAACATCGACAAAACACCTTGTTTAAATTTAAATATAGTTCTGGATAATTCTTTATCCATGTAGCTATCAAAGACTGCGTTGGCTGACCACTGACAAATCCAAAATGAAACTGAAGGACAACCGATGGCAGTGGGGCTCGTAGTAAAGCGTAGAGAAAATAAGGGAATCCCAGTTTTTGTCGATGCGATACCGGGAGGTTTGTAAAATGTAGGGGAACCCCAGTTCTCAAAATGCAGTGTGGGCAATATTTGCTTTATTTAATTTAACAAACAATTTAAATTATACAAATATGCACCTATATGCATTTTATTCTGATTTATACATCAATTTCTGAAAATATGCAAATAATGCAAAATGAAAATCGGTTTTTTACATTTGTTTTTGTTTAATTCGTGTAGATACGAGAAAAATTTCTTGGCATATTGATATTATAGGAAATGAAAATGCATATAATTCCGTGCTCTAGTCATTAGTATGCTTTCCAGTGTTGACTCAGTCATACTCCTACGGCGAGGTGAAAATATGTTGGTTTTTGGAAGAGGAGCGTTCTGAGTCTAATGATGTGATGATCGCGAATTTAAAAAGGATGCTCGCATCATATTCGCACTCTCGGTTTTCAGTTAAACTCCTGTCTATACGCACAATCCGGTGTAGTGCCACAGGCGGAGCACCGCATTCTAGGACAAGTATTGTCATATAGTTAAGTTTTATTAAATAAACGTGTCTATACGCACTATAATTTGAAAATAGGGATTCTTATTTATAACCGCACACAATTTATCGGTTCTTAATCTTATACTATCTGTTAGATTTCTTAACGAGACTTTGATGTAATATACTATATTTAGTGCTCCATGTAATGACAACTTGGTGTTTTTTAATTTGGAAATAGTATGTAAAAGAATTGAATAATTTTCGGAAATTTGCTCTATTTGAGTATGGATTTCGGTATCCAAATTGATCGAACTTGGCGTGCATTTTCTCGGCCTTCTGTAAAGCGCTTGTACCACTTATAAACACACTTTTGAGACAAAGTGGACTCGCTGAATGCCACAGTCAACATTTCAAGTGCCTTGGAGCACTTTATTCCATTTCTAACGCAAAATTTAATACATATTCTTTGATCCATTTTTTTCAAAAGTCAAAAATCGAAGAACACACACAAACGTGACTAAGCTGTTCAGATGTCAACAACAAACTACTAATCTAAATTGGCTGATAATGCCAACATATGACTAACACATCTGAACCAACATAATAAAAAACATTTCGATAATAGAATGTACACAGAACGCGAAAATTCAAAATTCACCTTTCCTTTTGAACAAACCACGTATATACGTGTGTGTATATTCAATTGCATAAGCACTTAATAATAATAATATTTTTAGTGGCTGGTTAATTTTGAAGAAGAGCTTAGATATATAAAAATTGTTTGATTTCTATCTTGTAGTTAGTCTCGCCCTATACATAGAAAAGGATTAGACAATGGCAAATATATTCTTAAATAAAAATACTTCTGGAAAACATTTGTGATTTTCCATTTCTTTCATATTAAATTCATATTCTATATCAGGAATCAATTTTAGTTTTGTGTCATATTATATAAATACATCTGCATATATATGTATATTAACAATCAGAAACCGTAAACAGAAACTGTTTTTATTTCATTTCTAGCTGGGTACAAACAAAGCATGGTATCTGGTTAACCACTGCAGCCACTATCGTTACTACTGTTGCTTTGTAAACATGCTATTTTAACGTTACAATTTAACAAACGCAATACACGTGTTTACAATACTGAAAATTAATTTACAGTGTATATGGCATGTTGAACTAGGGGAACGTAGAATAACTTTAAATTCTGTCATTACTGTCATCGCAAAAATTTGATTTATGGTTTCATGTACATTATGTTAATAAATTTTACATAAATAATAAACAAACTATGTCACAATCTATTGTATTCTAGTTAATGCATATATTTGTTTTTTACTTCATTATTAAACTTGCGAAAAGTAGTTTCAAAGAATTAGAAATATAAATATTATATCTTTTAATCACTGATGGTTGATATATAACCCCTTGTCACATTAATTTTCGAATTCCGTATACGTATTTCGACAGCAGATATTTAAAAAGTGTCCCACCTAGTAAACTACGGCGAAAAACACCCGTACGAAAACAAATTCCGTACGCGATCCGTACCGTTAAGAACCAAAATGTACACACACTCAACGGTACGGATCGCGTACGGAGTTTGTTTTCGTACGGGTGTTTTTCGCCGTAGTTTACCAAGTACGGCACGTTTTAATTATCTGCCGATGATGACAACTTAGTTATCGAAATACGTATACAGAATTCGAAAATTAATGTGGCAAGAGGTTATACATCAACATGCAGTGATTAAGTGAATCAACCACAGGCTCCATCAAAATTACCTTCATAAATATATTTATTCTGAGGATTATATGAGGGATCTAGGAATTTGCTTCAATTGTGCAAATCTTCTAGGTCACGTTATTAGTCAGTAAGAAGTCTTTACACATTTAAGCAGTTATGCCGTGCAATATCGTATGATTTACTTCAATACAAACGTATTTCCGTACTGTTGATTTTGCAATCACAAAAGACGGAGTTAAATCACAAAGAGCCATCATTTTCTTTGTGTTTAAAGAGGGTGCGAAACCTTCAGAAATCGTTCGACGTTTGCAAGGTCGATCGTTTTAGAGCTGGCGGAACACCATTAGAAGACGACACACACAGTGGCCGCCCGTACAGAAGATGAGAAAATTGGTGCCACATCAATTGAATGACAGAAAAATGGAAAATCGAAAAATCGTCTGTAAAATGCTGCTTCAAAGGTATGATCGGGAGTCATTTTTGTATCGAATAGTGACGGATGATGAAAAATGGATTTTTTTTGAAAACCTTAACCGCAAAAATCATGGTTATCATCTGGTGAAGTCGGCTCATCGATTCCAAGGCCAAATTGTTTTTGTCGCAAGCCAATGCTCTATGTTTGATGGGACCAGAGTGGTGTGGTGTATTACGAACTGTTGAAACCTGGCGAAATAGTTAATACTGATCGCTACCAATAACAAATTGTCAATTTGAACCATGCACTGTTAGAAAAACGTTCAGAATGGGCCCGAAGACACGGTAAAGTGGTTTTACAGCACGATAACGCGCTCTCTCATACAGCAAAACTGGTGTCGAGGAAGCATTGAAAGCACTTGGATGCGACATAATGTCGCACCCGCCGTACTCTCCAGATCTTGCCCCGACCGACCATCACCTTTTCGCATCAATGGGACACCCGCTTGCAGAGCAACACTTCGCCACTTTCGAAGAAGTTTGAAAATGGTTTGACGAATGGTTTTGCTCAAAGGTCAAACAGTTTTTCTGGGATAGTCTCCATATATTGCCTGAAAGATGGGCAAGATGTATAGAATCAAATAGCCAATACTTGAATAAATAAATTTTTCCATTTTCTTGAAAACTATGTAGTTTTTTACAAGAAAAACAGAAACGACTTTCCGGTACACCTGATATGTATATATATATATATATATATATATATATATATATATATATATATATATATTTGTGATCTCCTTCTTTTTAGCAGTAGCTATTTTTTGTTATTTTGTATTTGTTAAATCTCTTTTCATGTATCTAAATTATTTATTGTTACAGTTAATGCATACTTTTCTAGATATGTTTTCCTTATTTATTTATCTATGTGCTATGAATAATTCAATATTGAGGAAAATGAAAGGAACGCGTTAACTTGTGCCTTTTACGATATCAATAAATGATAATAATCATATTTCAAAGAGGAATATCGGCGAAAGAGGGCGGTTTTGTGCGATAAACGACATCGTTAAACCCACGGACCGACGGCATAGTCTGGAATATCCGGAAACCAGTTCTGTCACATTAATTCGTCCCTTATTTATCGTGCTTATCTCGCGAAGTTTTATTGATATTGTCCGAAATTCTACCATTGCCGATCTGTCGTAGATATTTTTAATAGATTTTTATTACATTCTGCGTAGCTACTGTATCTTTGGAAAATAGATACGAATGATTTGTTTTGTCTTAGCTCTTTTGAAAATTTTGGAATTATTCAAAAATGAAATAAATTACTTAAATAAGAAAAAACAATCGATTACAATTTTTTGTTAATAAAATTGCATTTATTTCGAGGATAACATAAAACGACAAAATCATATGAATAATTATATGTGATTACGAGGATGGACCAATAATTAATGAGCCTAGACAAAAAACATAAATTTTTAGCAAAATTTTTTATTGTATTAACCTTCCGTGATTAAGTTAATCAACCACAGGCTCCATCAAAATTACCTCCTAAAAAATTATTTTATTCTCCAGCTTATAAACTTTTTATTGCTTTAGACAGAAAACTAAGTTTGATCAAAGTGGTCGAAATATGCGTTAGCATCAGTAATTATCTTCTAGACAAGCTGGATGCGGAAGTCGTTAGAAACGTTGTTCATGAAATTTTGCCATTAAAACAGTCGAAGTATGCATTGTTGTGAAGAAAATAGACTGACTAGTTGCTTATTTGTGTAAGATCTTTTTGAAGATAATCTTAAGAATTTTATCCAGTACCAAAGGACAGTAGCTATAATTTTTCCAGAAGAGCGTACAGTCTTCGTCTTATTCAGAGCACTTGTACCAATTTCAATCTACTAGGTTACTTATTTACAAACGTATATACAATATATATAATATATATATATATATATATATATATATATATATATATATGTACTTTTTGTGACACGTGACTAACTGAGGCGTAAGTATTTTCGGCTTCTTAACTCTTTAGTTATTTTAATAATAATGATAATAGTTCTTTGTTACCCAACAGAATTAAACTCCAATTACTGGATAACGCTACTTAACACTAATACGAAGGGTACTAGGAAAGTTTTGCAGTAGCTTTGTTTATTTAATTTTTCAAAGTAATTTTCTCTACACTCAATACACCTCTCCATTCTCTGAAACCAATCTTCAAACCAGTTCTGCCAAGTTTCACTAGGGAGTAAAGCACACTCGTTGTCCCAAGCCGCAGAAGGACCTCATCACTGGAAAACCGCTTAACTTTTAGCTTCATTTTCAGATGCGGGAACAGTGCAAAGTCACAGGCAGCAAGACCTGGACTGTAGGGAGGGTGTTCGAGAAGTTTCAGTCCTGTCGTGGTCAAATATTCTCTGCAGGCTTTGGGGCGGTGAGCTGGAGCATAATCGTGATGGAGGAACCAGGTGTCCATTCTTGACTTTAGCCGCGGGTTCTTCATAGATCCAATGACTTTAGACAGGTACTGTTCAGTATACCACTTAGCTGTGGCTGTCTTCTGTGTGTCAAGAACGACGCGTTCCACAATCCCACTCGATTCGAAAAATACTGCTATCATTTTCTTCTTTACAGATCAGGATTTTTTGACAACTACGGGTGTGTCCTCATCATTAAAGACCCAAACCTTTATTTGAGCTTTGGTTGGCACATCGATATTGTACAGCCAAATCTCGTCACCTGTCACGATGTTGTTCACATACCGAGATTGTCCCTTATTAAACCTTTTTAGCAACTCCCGGCCTCAAGTTACACGACGTGTCATCTACTCTTCAGTTAGTCGATGCGGCAACCAGATAGAAAAAAGTTTCTTCACGTGCAAATGATCATCCAGAATCGAACGAATTGCTGGTGCATTTAGGCCTGAAGTACCCTCTATCTGTTAGTAAGTCACTCGCCTGTCCTCGCTAAGCATTTTCCTCACAGTAGTAACGTTTTCCTCCGTAAGTGACGTTCTTGGCCTTCCCAGCCTCTCAGCATCCTCCACAGTTAAATTTCCCCTTTGAAATTCTCTATACCACCTGAACATCGTTGTGCGATGTGGACAAACATCGCCTAGTGCAAGAGTCATTTCTTCGAAGCACTGGTCTATGTTTAAATCACGCACGAGATTATAACGCAAAACTGCCTTTTTCTCATTTCATGATCACGATGCTATCGCAAGCATTTTACACTCTCACTGCTAATGAATAACTTAGCCCATCGACTTGGCGCGACGGCTACTATGTACGTATGAACATGTCTCAACCTGCAGCAACAGGCAGCTTCCTACAATTCATTGTTGCGTCATATTGCAAAACTTTCCTAGTACTCTTTGTATTAAACTATGTCATCACATTTAGTCAGGTCTATTCGATTGCACTAGAAATAATAATGAAAATAATAGTTTTTAATACTTGCTTTATCCTTTTTCATTTTATTTTCAGTAATAGTGCTCTAGTGCGCCGAGTATATTCGGATATATTTTTCTCGATTTTTTTTAGAAACTAATGTTGCTTAGAAGCAAATCGAAGCGAAACGACGAGAGTGTTTTCTAAAAGTAACATCAGTTGTCTACGCAAAGAAAGAAAAAAGAGTATGCGAAAGTGATTAAGGAATTAGATAAATATTGAAACAAAAAATTTATCTATTAATTAATTTAAAAAATATAATATATTATTTCAACGATATTTTAATATTTAAATTACATTCTAACGTTTATAAATAAAGTGGCGACATCCACGACCACTACAAAACAGTTTAGTTTGATGTAAGAATCAGAATCAAATATAATACAACGTTCCAGGCATATAATTTGTTAATATAAGCATACACCTTGATATGTATCCGTGATATATCACTGTGATTTGTCTATTTCATAAAAAATATTGAAAACTATTGGTTTATTTATTCACGAGGGATGTAATCATTAATATAGCGATATAACAAAATACATTTTCCCTTTTACGAAATTACTTCATGATTTAATTCCAGGAGATTCTCTTCTCGTTACATTATTTTCCTCTATCTAAGCCATTTTTCTTCCGTGCCTTGTTTACTCTGCTGCTACTTTTTTTTTGTAAAAAAAGTTGCCGGTTACCTGTGGCTAGATTGTTCATTACTTTAATGCGCCCTTGCTTTCAAAAAGTTCAACTTAATAAATAATGTCTTTATTTAAAAGAAACTTTAGTTGGAAAGACTATAGAGACAAATGAGTACACAACGTAATGGTATTTGAAGGTATTTGTACCAAATCAATAATATAACAACTTCATTAAATAATAGTTTTGTGACTTTTTATCATTGCAGATGTAGAAGAATTCATTCTTAGTTTTGTTCTAAATTAAAATTGAGAAGCAAAGACAAGTGGCCGTGTTAAACATAATGAACTTAACGACCTTTGAATTGCTAAATTAGGAAAAAAACTTTCAGAATTAATGGGGGATTAGCCATTAGATCTAAGCAATAATAAAAATAATCCATTCCGTTATATCCCCCCATCAGTTTAATGTCAATTACAGTGGCTTTGGCATACCATGAGTTATTATTACGCTCGCGCTCGTGGTGCGACTTAAGATCTTTGTCAACATTCGCTTAAACGGAAAAAGGGAAATCACAAAAACTGAACAAGATGGCGGATCTGGACTCCAGCGTGATAAGCCAGTAACTTACTACTGAGCTATCAATCCGTTAAAGAGAAAGTGTAACTGGAACTAAGTGGAATTAATTTGTTTTGGTTTACAGTGGGTGACTGGTAATGCTGGCAATATATTATAGAAGGACCATGTTAAAGCGATCTATGTTCGTGCAAGACGCGGTACGGATCGTGTGCGGAATTAGTTTATTCGTACGGGTATTTCTTGCCGCAGTTCTCAAGGTGCGACACTGTTTAATTATCTGCTGAGGATGACAACTTAGTTGTCGAAATACGTATACAGAATTACGAAAATTAATGTGGAAAGGGGTTATATATCAACCTTCAGTGATTAAGTTAAACAACCACAGGCTCCACAAAAATCATCTTCTGCTCCACTTTTGCACGATAGGATGTGATGTAAAAATTTTCGCGGATGTGTGTGGCATTAGGAATAGTCATCAAACAAGCTAATAAATTAAGAAACTATTAGGTGCGCAACTAAGTTCTCGCTATCTTTTTGATGAAAATGCAACTTTATTGTGAAAAAATGTTTACAAATGAATCATTCAAAATATTGCCCATCGCTAGCGACAACTTTTTCCTATCTTTCTGGCAGAGCTCGAATACCGTCACGGTAGAAGTGTTCGTCTTTTGAGGCTATCCACGAATCAAGCCATTTTGAGATGTCTTCATATGAGCGGAACTGCTGAATCGAACGGCGCAATATCTGGGGAATATGGCGGGTGGGGTAGGACCTCCCATTTGAGCGTTTCTAAGTAGGTTCTAACGGGTTTGGCAACATGAGGCCGAGCATTGTCATGCTGTAGAATCACTTTTTCGTGCCTCTGCTCGTATTGTGGCCGCTTTTCGCGCAGTCCTCGACTCAATCGCATCAATTGAGTTCGATATCGTTCCCCAGTGATGTTTTTCGTTCGGTTTTAACAGCTCATAATAAATAACACCGCCCTGGTCCCACCAAATACACAGCAAAACCTTCGCAGCGTGAATATTCGGCCGAATCGACGACGTAGAAGCATGACCGGGCAGTCCCCATGATTTTGTTCTCTTTGGGTTGCTGTAATGAATCCATTTTTCGTCACCCGTAACGATGCGATGAAGAAAACCCTTCCTTAATTTGGTACGTAGACTTCCGCGGTCGTGGTCCATGCTATCTGCTTCTGGGTTTCCGGGCTGGAACCGCGTCACTAGTATATCTGCCGACGTTTCGTACCCATTTGTATGGGACATCTTCAGGGCTGAACTACTGCACTGAAACTGAATCAGTTTCAGTGCAGTAGTTTTTTACCGCTGGAGCAGTTGTTCACAGCCGAAAAAACGACGCTCAACGTCTCTTACCTTCAAATCATAAGGAACCCAAGTTTCTTGTTTTTGAATCATTCCCAACGCATGCAATCGCTGGGTCATGGCTTGGCGGGTAACTCCTAATGCTGAAGCAAGCTCTTTTTGCGTTTGGCACGGATTCTCATCGAGCAAAGCCTCCAATTCAGCGTCTTCGAAGGTTTTTGGTCTTCCTTCACGCGATCGGTCGTCAACATCGAAATCACCGTCTTTGAAGCGATGGAACCAATCACGGCACGTTGTTTCACTTAGAGCAGCATCTCCGTAAACTTTTTGGAGTACTCGATGCGCTCCAGCCGCCGTTTTCTTCGAATGAAAGAAGAAAAGCAACACTTCCGCAAATAACGATTATTTAGCACAAAATCAGACATTTTCACACAACCAAAAGTATATGACACAAAAACAAAATTACTAATGTGTCAAAGCGGTTTGTTTACCATATGTCTAAGCTTGGTTCATGATGTTTTGGTTATGTCACAATCGACCAGCACTTACTACTGGAGCCATCTCTTGAAAAACAGCGAGAACTTAGTTGCGCACCTAATAACATTAGAACTAAACTGTGAGAAGAAATTAGTGAAGCTAGACCGTATGCGCATCCAGATATGCAAAAGTGGAACAGGAGAGGTTGAACAGCATTTATAGAAAGTACAAATAATAAAGAACCTAGTTTAGATCTCTATTACACTCCAGATATAGCAAAAAATTGATTATAAAAAACTTCTCTGCCGCTCTTAAATAGTAGAATTAAGAATACTTATTGTACTTACTGTATCGTGGAAAGATTGCAATTACCTCATATATACTTTTTACAATTTTAGAAATTGTCTATAAAAGTATACCTAAAGCAATCAGATTATATTTCATATGTTAGTGAAATATATCTCTTCAAGTAAGCAATAACTTATGAACATCTAACCCTCTGTACAATCCAGTTGTTTTCGCAATTTCTTTTGTAACATTTCTGCTATCATTGGCCACACTTTCGCTCAGCCGAAGACAAAGTATATACAAATCCTCATTTAGACGACCAATACGTTACATCTTTCTTCACGTACCATACCTTCTTTTTTATCCTATTTTCCTGATGCAACTTTCCACTCGCCCGCCCGGTATTTCCGCTTTTAATAATCGTATTCAGAACACGGCATCCCAATTCCGAAGTGGTTCGGTGTTTTCGTATACCCAGCGGAATAACAATTTCTAAACAGACCCCGAAGTGTGTGTTCATAGGTCCGTGCGCCACGTTCGAAAATAACATCAGCAGCACCAGCAAAAGCGGAAACAGCAACTGGGAAAGGCGGCAGGAACAGCGGTAAGCTGTCTCTTCGGTAAATCTCTCTCCTGGTCGCTTCCCACTCCGAATACAAAAAGGGACTCGGATAAACTAGAATAGTTTTATATTACGGATGTTTTAGCGGTCGGGTCAGGAATAAGGATACTGCTTTCCATTTTTATATTAGTTTCATTACGATCTCTGTTCACTATGTAATGATATTTACGTTACTACAATAAGCTAGCATGCGAGAAAATTGTATTTCAATTTGCTTTATTTTGCAAAATATACGCAAAAATGCAGCAACATTCACTGGCTCGTATTTGCATTATATTCATAGAGGGTTGAAGAGAGCTGTATGTAAATAGAAGTGCTGGTATCATGTAAGAATGCATACGAAACGAAGGGGCTTACTTTCATTATCTCCATTTATAAGCCCGGATATTAACTATGTTAGCATATGTCAATGCAATGTTATAATTCCGAACTTAAGAGCCAGCCTTTACAGAGTTTTTAGAACGTGTGTTTTTCATTTTGATGTTTGCGAGGGTAAATAGCTACGCTTTATTTGTTTAAAACTTAGCATTCAAAAAGGGATAATTTAGTAAATAAAAGTGAAAATGTGGGATTTTAACATATAAAATATATTTTTTAAATTTTAAGTGATTAAGCAATCTATTTAATCTCTTGATCTGGTGTTTCTTTATTCGAAAGTTAACACATATTTAATCGATTACGTGTCACATTGGCTTTTGATTGTTAAATAGAGAAAGAAGTAATTGATGTATCTTAGCAATCTCATTCTATAATATTTTAAGTCAAATTTTAAATAATTCGAAGTGATTGTACATACACTATCGCTCATAAGTAATTTGGTCACCCTTGTTTTATTAAAGTTTCTATAGAAAAATTGTAATTATAAAATTTATTTCTGTAGTAAGAAATAGTTTCATAGTAAACATTAAAATCTATAAAAGCTTATTCAAAAATAATTATGCGATTAGCCTATTATTCACAATGAATGATAATAATACCCTAATAAAACTCCAGGTAGAACAATTGCACTTAAGGGATTAGATCTTTCAATTCTTAGAAATTGTCGACTGTTATTACTTTATTTTAAGGTAGGGTGTTATTGTAAATTATTAAGTGTTTATTTATACTTGGGTATTTTGGCAAAATTGCAGTTAGTTTTTGTGAGATGCTCATAGTGATAACATCGTGTGTTTCGGAGAAATTCAATCGGTTAGAAATGAGTAAATGGAAAGAATTGCGTGTAGAAACACGATCATTTATAATCGTATACCACAAAACTGGCAAAAGCAACCGCGAAATTTCCGCAGAACTTAAATAAAATTAGTCCACCGTGGGTTATATCATCAAAAAAACACCACGAATGTGGAAGTGTGTTGAGCAGAACTTGAAAAGGCAGACTAAGGGTAACAACCTCAGCAGAAGATTTTGCAATGGTGGTAACAAGCAAGAGAAATAGACGAAAAGTAGCCCCAGAAATCATAGCAGATATGGATGGTGTTCGTCGAAAACACATAAGTGTTTCCACAGTTAAACGGCGATTAAAAAAAGCCGGTCTTCATGGACAAATTGCAATGCGGACGCCGCTCCTACGCAAGCAATACAAGCAAAAACGTTTAAAGTGGACACGCGATCGCCAAAATTGAACCATAGAAGATTGGAATAAAGTATTGTAGACCGATGAATCGAAATTCGAGATTTTTCGGTTCACGAAGACGTGTTTTCGTGAGGAGGCCTGTGGGCGAGCTTGCCCGGGAAGAATGAATAGCCCCTACTGTTAAACACGGTGGAGGTTCAGTCATGATATGGGGTTACTTGTCTGGATAAAATGTGGGCGATCTCGTAAAAATCGAAGGTATACTAAAAAAAAAAAAAACAGTATAAGCGCATATTACAGGAAAACGCAATTCCCTCTGGAATTAAAAAATTTCGGGTCAGAATTTTATCTTCCAACAAGATAATGACCCGAAACACACTTCCAAACTATGTCGGGAATATTTGCAGAAATTGGAGAACGAGGAAACCATAAAAGTTATGACGTGGCCTCTCCAGAGCCCCGATTTAAATCCCGTCGAGTTGCTGTGGGAAGAGCTTGATCGAGATGTGAGAAAATCGGTCCCCACATCTGTTGTTAATATGTGGAAGAACCGGCAAGAGGTATGGGATAAAATAAAACCTGAGACATTACGAAAATTAAGCGAAATAATGCCTCGATTGTGTGCTGCAGCGATTAAAAATAAAGAAGGGCGTATAGACGAGTCTAAAATTTAGACCAATATTGGAGTTGAATTTGATGGAGCCTGTGGTTGATTGACTTGATCAATAAGGTTGATATATAACCCCTTTCCACATTAACTTTTGTAAATTCTGTATACGCATTTCGACAACCAAGTTGTCATCATTAGCAGATAATTTCAAAGTGTCGCACCTGGTAAAACACGGCGAAAAACAACTGTACGAAAATAAAACTCCGTACGCGATCCGCACCGCTCAAAACCAAGATGTACACTGTGTTTGTTTCACAAGATTTTTAAAAATTATTTTTACTTAAACTAACATGCACTACAATGAAAACGGGGGTTACGGTCAAGACAAGTGCCTGCCTATGATTTATTATATTGTTCCTCTTCTGACATTAAGTAGAGAGAAAAGGGGCGATTGTAAGGGGCCTGTTTCATTATTGTTCACCACATGGTTTAAATTCTTAAAGATGTGCATGCTTTCATACGTGTCTAGTTCTCGATAATTATACACGTTCTTTATCAAATGTAAACAATCCATATTAACACTGTGGTTATTTTCTAATACATGTCTCGCTATACCCGATTTTTCCGGTCGGTTGAATTTTATGTGCGAAAGGTGTTCTTTATACCTGGTTTCGATCGATCTTTTAGTTTGGCCGATGTATTGTCTATTGCACTCTAAACATTCAATTCGGTAGATTCCCGATTTTTTATTTTTTTCGATTTTGTCTTTTGCATTTCCTAAAAGCGTTTTAAGAGAATTATTGGGGCGGAAACAGACTTGAAGCCCGCGTTCTTTAAAAATACTATTTAGATTTTTTGTCATACGATGATAAGGTAAACAAACAAACTGCTTTTCCCGATTGCTCTGTGGTGATAGACATGTGGTGTCACGGATTGTTTTTCTTATGTTGGCCTTTCTAATTAATCCATTGATTATTTCCGAATAAAAACCGTTGTATATCGCGATATTCTTAATGACGTTCAATTCTCTTTCATATCTTACATTTGTTAGTGGGAAATTGATCAAACGATTAATAAGAAAATTGAATGAAGCCATCTTTTGTTGCATGCTATGATTTGAGTCCGCCGTGATGAATCTATTGACATTGGTTTCTTTTCGGAAAATATCAATTTCTATTTTGAGATCATTCCTAATAACTAAGGTGTCCAAAAAAGGCAACCTGTCATTGTTTTCTTTTTCTACTGTAAATTTAATTGTCGGGAATTTTGAATTTAACTGTTTAACGAAATCATCTAAGTTGCATTTATGTGTATTGAAAATCGCGAAAATATCATCGACATACCTGACCCAAATTCTTGGAAAATATTTAGCTTTATTTTTTAATTCTATTTCAAAGTTACTCATAAATAGGTCCGCTATGAATGGAGAAAGACAATTGCCCATTGCAGTTCAGTGTTTTTGTTCATAGAACTTCCCTTCGAATTGAAAACAATTTTGGGACATGCAAATAGACCAATATATTATACAACAATTTATTTTAGATATAAAAATATATATTTTTCATATATGTAGATAATAAAAAGATATTAGTATTTCGATTTTGATTTTTGTTACAATTTGCGGGTTAAAGGCGAGTGACCAAATACTTATGAGCGATAGTGTATATATATATATATGTACAATCATATATACAGTCATGTGTACGAAAATAGCAGTCCTAAATTAATAGTTACAAAAGCTATATTAAAATGATTTAAAATTCCTACATAACAATACCGTAGCTGGCGGTACTAAATGCAGACGTACAAGGTTCTGTCTGTTGCAGAATAACTTAACAATTTTTTAATCATCCATTTCTGTTGTACTATGGTCCGAGGAAAACATTGTTCGTCGGAAAAAAAGAGCAGTTACACTTGATCTACTTAATAGAGGCAAAAGCTACAAGCCTATACAAAATACACTCTCACGTTCTGCGAAAATGATTTCAAACGTTAAGAACTGGAGGAAAGTGAAACAAAATCGGGGTGAAAAAACGAAAACTAACCCTAGAGAAGGCTGGAACATTATAACTTGTGTAAAGAAGACTCCGTCCATAAGTTCAACTGCAATTAAATGTGAATTACATCTTCGTATTATCACCTCTACTATTAGAGGAAGATTGATTTAAGGAAAGCTGCATGTAAAAAGGCCTAGGAGGGTACAGCTAAAATACAGCTCGTGCAAGAATCGAAGCCAAACGGCTATCGTTTTGTGTTTAGTGATGAAGCTCATTTCTGATTAAATGACTCCTCAGTAAGAAAAATTGCCATATTTGGAGCAAAGACAATACTCAAGCCGTTAACGAATCACCATTACATCCATTAGAATTATCTATTTGGTGCGGTTTACACGCTGGCGGCATCATCGGCCTTATTTCTTTCGAAATGAGGAAGGAGCTGCCGTTACGGTAAATAGCGGGCGCTATTAAGCCATGATGATTGAATTTTTGTTTCCAAAAATTAATCAGCTAAACATCAACGATATTTGGTTCCAATAAGACGGCGAAACTTGCCATACAGCGCGCTTAACGATCGATTTATTGGAAAAAAAATTTGGTGACTACTTTACCAGAAGTAGTCCTGTTCACTGGCCCCCTCGTTCGTGCGATTTAACGTCTCTGGATTTTATGGGGCTATGTTAAGTCATTGGTTTATGCCGACAAACCAGCAACTCTTGAAGCATTGGAAGCCAATATTTAAGCCACCATCGACGCCATACGGCCGGTTTCATTGGAAAAAGTAGTCAAAAATTGGACTGGTCGAATGGACCATGTAACTCGTAGCCGCGGCAGATATATGCCGGAAATCATACTTAAAAAATAAAAGCCATGAATTATCTACCAGATTGTAATAAAAAAATTCATTCCAACAATATTTCTGTCTTGTATTATCATTTGAAGTTCTCAAACTCTTAAAAAACGCCCTATATAATCGAAATGTATGTATAACATTAATAACTACAGCAATAATTACATATATATTTTAATGGCAGAAACAACGAAATAGTAAATTGAACTATCTCATACACTAATAAAAATATTACTACAATTTTGAAAGGCAAAACGAAATTTCGTTCGTAAAGTATTTCAATTTCTTTCTAAACGTCAAACTGTCTCATTGCTTTCGAACGCAAACTACGGAAAGCTTTCATCGTAATAATAAAATAGAGCAATTGAAAGATTGAAATTGCACTTTTAAAAAGGAATAGTAGCGGGCGAAACTCGAGATCGTCTCAGTCGTAAATAATATGGAGACGCGTCTCGATGTGGTCCGCGAGTCGTTCATGAAGATGCTTAGATGCACGTCGCGTTCAATTTTTATCTCTGCGAGTATAAAATTAATATGTCCTCTTGTAGATGGAGGACAATTTTAACAACTATCGACATGCCAGTACCACGCATATACACGACATAGATTAGTGCTTTGTACACAATGTATGACTACAATTTACATGCGTAAAAATTTAAAATATTATCCAAGAATTCGGGGGAATTTATTTCTGTATATGCACCTCGGGTATATTGGAGTATTCTATAGCTAAGAATGTGCATTGGTACGCATATTTATACAAAGTGGCTGCAAAATTGGTTTGAAAAAAATTATATTACACTTCTACCGTGCTAATAATTGCAAAAAAGCATTTTTAGTCACTGGAAATAATGTCATCACTATTATTTCTAATAAAGCGTACATTTTCTTCATTAATCTGCGAGGGATATTTCCAAAGTTCTGGGAATTACATATAATTTTTATAACTTTGTTAATTTTCGTCAATATTACAATGTCGTTTTTCAAAATAATCTCCATTTAACTGAATACATTTATCCCATCGATAAACTAATTTTTTTAAGCTGTCCTCAAAGAAGTTTTTCGGTGTCTTGTCGATCCACCTATTTATGGCATGTTTTACGTCAGTTAAATTTTCAAATCGAATACCCCGTAAGGATTTTTTCAAATCTGGGAACAGATGGTAATCACTGGATGCAAGATACGGGAAATAAGGTGGGTGCGGCAGCAAATCCCATCGTAAATCGTTCAAAACATCCTTCGTTTTTCTTGCGGTGTGTGGTCTTGCATTATCCTGTTGCAGTGCCTGTCGCAGTTGTCCGGATAATAAATTCGAATAATATTCTGCATTAATTGTAGTACCTCTCGGCAGATAATCCATGAAAATAATCCCTTCGCAATCCTAGAATACAGTAAGCATTACCTTTCCAATAGACGGAACTGCACGCGCCTTAAGTGGATACCCTTCTTCAGGTTTGCG
This sequence comes from Dermolepida albohirtum, assembly GCA_031893035.1. Taxonomy (NCBI): domain Eukaryota; kingdom Metazoa; phylum Arthropoda; class Insecta; order Coleoptera; family Scarabaeidae; genus Dermolepida; species Dermolepida albohirtum. The sequence continues at coordinate 246,374 of JAVIWB010003088.1, forward strand.
CCATTCTTTGGATTGACTTTTCATGTCAGAATTGAAATAAGGAATAAGGAATTTCTGTTCTGGTCCCAACAGCCTTGGCACCCAGCGGGCCGAAACCTTGCTAACGCCCAAACAATTATGCAAGACGCCATGAACTTGTCGTGTACCTATCCCTAGGTGTACACTAATTTGACGAATAGTCATTCGCCTGTCGTCTTTCAGTAGGTTTTCGACGGCAGTAATGTTTCTTTCATTTACCGACGTGCTTGGCCGCCCACTGCGTAGATCGTCTTCTAGTGATGTTCTGCCAGCTTTAAAACGATCGATCCATCGATAAACAGTACTTTTGGATTCTGCAGATTCACCAAATACTCCTTGCAGACGACTAATAATTTCTTACGTTTTCACATCTTCCTTCCACAAAAAGAAAATTATCGTTCTTTGAGATTTTGCCGCGTGTTCCATGGTTACAAAAACAGTGCTACTAAAACGCGTCTACATCAGTCGAATACCTGGATCAGACTGAACAATGTTGCACTAGATAGTTGCATAAACATGTCAAGACTTGTCTGGCATCAATAACATTGCGTATAAGTTCTGCGTTATTTAATTATAGCACCAATTCCCAGAATATTGGAAACACCCCTCGTACATTCTGACATGAGCAGAATATAACATAGCTATTATCGTACATTCAGTATAGCACGTCAAGATCAAATGCAGACCCAAAGATGCTTCTTGTAACACCTAAAGAAACCCTAACAAATAATGAAGTAAGTGTAAGGACACAATTGCAACCCAGGTACAGGAAGAACATGTTTTATTATGAGAGTTTATTACTTAAACGTGAGACACAATTAATAGCTTCTTAAAAAAATACAGAGTTAGTCATACAACGCGTAATAAACAATACCGTCGTAACAACTGAAAATAGCTAAATAGTTCATACTATCTTCTTCTGGGCTTCCGGGTTGGAACCGCGTCACTAGTATAACTGTCGACGTTTCGTACCCACTCGTATGGGACATCTTCAGGGCTCAGCTACTTCTACTGTTTGTTGCACTGAAACAGTTTCACACAGTTTCCGTGCAACAAACAGTAGCAGTAGTTGAGCCTTGAAGAAGTCCCATACGAATGGGTTCGAGACGTCGGCAGTTATATAGCAGTAACGCGGTTCCAGCCCGGATGCCCAGAAGAAGATAGTATGGACAACGACTGCGGAAGTCTACGTACCAGATTAGCTAAGTAGTTCTTTCACGTTTCTTTAATAATACTATTTTTTGTGTAAAATGATGACAACCAAAGTTCTTTTACGTTTCCGGCTTAACTAGAAGTATGTACGACTCTCTTTGCTCAAATGAAACAATATATTCTTCTAATTTCTGTTGAAAAGAAGATTTTCTTCATTTGTCAATGATCTACATGTAAGGGCTTTGTAGGAAGAAACATAATACAACATCATAATAAAAAAGCTTATATTCGGCCAGTTTCAAATGAGCCCAATCAGCAAAAAATGATGGTCGTTTGACTTCAATTCTTGCACGAGCTGTAAAATTTTCCACGTAGTCGTAGGGCAAAGGCCAACAAGTTGAGAACGAAGACGAATCGACATTTCGGCGTCTTCTTCAATACTTCCCGCTACAGCAGCAATATCCTCTTCGATACGCACATTTCTTTGTCTTGTTGATGGTTTTGAATCGAGAAGCGTAAAATTAGTGCGAAAACGATCAATAACTGCACGAATTGCTTGCTCACTAGACCGATTATGTTGACCGTAAAATGGACGAAGTGCTCTATCGACTTCGCGAACAGATTTATTTTTTTCAAAGTAAATTTCCACAATTGGGAAGCGTTGTTATGCCGTTAAACGATTCATGATGACTTACCAAACGTTACTGAAGAGAAACGTCAACACTGTTTGACGTTATCAGCTGTCAAACCATAGTTATCGATATCGATAGTTCTCATGCAGCTTAAACAACACATTAATACAAAACGGCTTCCACTTATGTCCTAAATTCAAACTTTAACTTGCTAGGAAGAAGTTTCAGTCGAATGGGGAACTTATTGCCACCTCTGGGACAGTATTGAAAAGATATTGGGAAAGATCATTACAAAAATGAGATAACAATATATCTGCATCGTTAGTACAAACAAATATTTGTAACAGGTATCTTCTCTTGGGATACTACTGGGTTTACAGATTTCCAACAGATACAATAAGTTCGTGGCTTAGCTAGAACTGTTTTACTTTAGAATCAACGAAAATTTTATTCAATATTTATTGTGCTTTTGTCAAATAGTAGAATGTTCTTTTTTGCATAAGCATTAGTGGTATATCGATTGACTTATTACTTATGGAATGTATGTTTAAATTAGGCCTACGAAATGACGTCTTTTTGTTTGAAATCGTCCTTTTGCACTTCAATTAAGAACGTAATTAGAAGCTTACTTTTGCATTACGTTCTTTCCTAAATATAAAATTCCTATCTCGAATATTACGATAATACAGCTGCGACTTTAATATTTCAACCGATCTACTAGTCTCCAATTACGCTTTATGATTTAACATTAGTCCTATCGTTCGCATTTAAATCGCGATCCAATTAAGGAAAACACGGCAGCTTTGTCGCTTGACGATTCGTTCTTCACATACGGTACATACTTGTCCTATAATAAATGCATATAAATAAATAGGTGTCCCTAACATGAACGAATCTGTCGTCTCTGTACTTTAATTTGTGTAAATGCGAGTGTCTGCATATATACGATCATATGCAAGAGGTGTTTAGACTGCGTCAAATCATTGCATATTAACTCTGTTTCGTTAATAAACTCCGTGGTTCGGATAAGTTGAAAGGAGAGTATATATTCGTGTATTTATTCTCAACATAGTTTCGTAATAATTCACGAAACCTGTGCCTTAAAACTGTTATATGTAATCTCACTGCACTGACATATTGCTTTGACTTTGTAAGTGACGTTTATCTACATAATATGTTATATAAGTATAGTATCAGTATAACTGATGTAAGCATGTTTCTAAATAATATTCATACATACTTACATAATATATATATATAAATATAAGTATATATACTGGGTTTGATAACTTGAGAGTCTTTCAAGTTAGTAACAATGCTACATACGAGCTTATTAAAATTACTTTTCCTTTCAACTGATTATAAAGGCTGTTTCAACTTTCGCGGTTTTTTTAAAGAATAAATAAAACACATAATTTTCATTCACTTTCAAAAACTTTTATTGGTAATTGAAGTATCAGTTATAACAATTATATGCGAAAAATAATATCCGCTAAATAGCCTCCTCTTGCAGCTCCGCAGACGTCCAAATTTTCAATGACATTTTGACATAATTGAGGTTCTATCTCACCAATGACGAGAATAATTTCATCTTTCAAAGGAATTGTTTGTGGTTTGTTTTTATAAACCTGACTTTTCACATAACCCCAAAGAAAATAATCTAGCGGTGTCAAATCACATGATCTTAGTGGCCAATTAACATCACCGTTTCTTGAGACTATACGTCCAGGAAATTTTTCTCTTAATAAATCAATTGATTCGTATGCAAAGTGAGGTATTGCGCCATCCTGTTGAAACCACATATCCTCTAGATCAATATTCATTGATTCAGGCAACAAAAATTCGACGATATCGACCATCATTGACAATTACAGCTTCACAAGAAGCATTTTCAAAGAAGTAAGGTCCAATTACATCACCTGACAATAATGCCCACCAAACAGCAACTCGTTTAGGATGCATAGGTTTCTCATGAATAATTCGTGAATTTTCTTCACCCCTGATACGGCAATTTTGTTTATTAACATAGCCACCAAGTTCAAAATATGCCTCATCGGAGAACATTATTTTTTGAGAAAAATCAGCTGGTTGTTCATTGATGAAATGAACGACGTTTTAAATGATCTAATGGCTTCAGTTCCTGTGTTATTTGAAGCTTATATGCCTTCAGAGCTAAATACTTGTGTAAAATACGCCACGTTGTTGATTCGCTAAGTCCAAGTTGTTGTAAACGTCGTCTAATGGACATTTCGGGATCTTCAGCAACTCTTTCACGAACCAAACAAATATTTTCTTGTGAACGACCACTACGACTATATTTTTCACTTTTTTAATCTTCCACGGAACCAGTCTCTTGAAATTCTTTAATAATTCGACCAGTAATGCTTTCAGACGGATCATCATGTATACCATAAAATTCACGTAATTTTCTAAAGACTCTTTTCACGGAACGCTGATTTTCATAAAATAATTCAATAATTTGAACGCGTTGTTGTATCGTGTACGAAGCCATTTTTATAAGTGTCATACATCACACTTTTTTAATCCCCACATACCCAGACAAATTCAGTGCGCCATCTATATTTTATTTATTCTTAAAAAAACCGCGCGATTTGAAACACTCTTTATATTATAGTTTATAAAATGGTTTTAGTAGAAGTTCTATATTTTAAAACGTATTCAAATCATATTTTTAAAACTGTTAAAGCTTTGTCAACAAATTGTCTCTCAAAATAGGAGGAATCAAAAACTATTCTTCCTGTTGAAAATTGAAAAGAAAATGAATATGAACGAAAATATTGTATCGTCAAGAAATACGTCTAAACTTGCATAATAATTAAAGCAGGGCGAAGATATACTAGTGTGTTACAATTCGATGGTCAACTATTTACCATTGCACACTCAATTTTAATGAAAATGAGTATTTTTACATAAAAACGGTTTGAAGCAGTGTCTCATTCGGCAGGACCCAGAATGGCTGTAACGGCAACCCCTTAAAGTTTACATAAGTCTGAAGGATTTGTGCTAACATAGGTATAGCAGCATGGAGAGGGAAAGAGAGTAGATATTATAAGATACTGCGAAGTGGCAGTATGGTTTTAGGACTTGTGTAATAAGAGAATCAACATTTTCCAAAAACATGAGTTTCTTTTAGTTGTATTTCTTACATTGGTTTGGTTCGTGAAATGGCAATTAGATGACTTTCACAACAACTTGGACTTAGTGGATCAATAACATGGCGTATTTTACACAAGAATTTATCTCTGAAGACATATAAGGTTCAAATAACATAGGAACTGTCGTTCATTTGTCAATTTTATCAATCAACGACCAGCTGATTTTTCTCAAAAAATAATGTTTTCCGATGAGGCACATTTTTAACTTGGTGGCTATGTTAATGAACAAAATTGCCGTATTAGGGGCGAGGAAAATCCACGAATTATTCATGAGAAACCTATGCATCCTAAACGAGTTGCTGTTTGGTGTGCATTATGGTCAGGTGGTGTAATTGAACCTTATTTCTTTGAAAATGCTGCTGGTGAAGCTGTAGCTGTCAATGGTAATCGATATCGTCGGATGATAACCGAATTTTTGTGGCCTGAATTAGTGAATATTGATCTAGAGGATATGTGGTTTCAACAGGATGGCGCTACACCTCACTTTGCACACGAATCAATTGATTTATTGAGAGAAAAATTTCCTGGACGTGTAATCTCAAGAAACGGTGATGTTAATTGGCCACTAAGATCATGTGACTTGACACCGTTAGACTATTGTCTTTGGGGTATGTGAAAAGTCAGGTTTATAAAAACAATCCACAATCGATTCCTGCTGTGAAAGATGAAATTATTTGTGTCATTGGTGATATAGAGCCTCAACTATGTCAAAATGTCATTAAAAATTTTAACAAAAGAATGGACGCCTGCGAAGCTGCAAGAGGAGGCCATTTGGCAGATATTATTTTTCATATATAAATATCATTACTGATACTTCAATTAACAATAAAAAGTTTTTGAAAGTGAATGCAAATTATGTGTTTTATTTATTTTTTAAAAAAACCGCGAAATTTGAAACAACCTTTATATGTGAATATTGTTCAGATACACGTGTACAGTTAGGACTTAATATAACATATGTAGATAAACGTCGCTTACAAAGTCAAAGGAATATGTCAGTGCAATGGAATTATATGTAACAGTTTTACGGCATCGCTTTCCTGAATTATTACGAAACTATGTTGAGAGTAAATACACGAATATATACCCTCCTTTCTACTTTGACGAGATACGGAGTTTATTCAAGAAACAGGGTTAACATGCAATGACTTGACGCAGTCTAAACTCCCTTTGCATATGCTCGTATGTGTAGACGCTTTTATTTGCACATATTAAAGTGTATTGACGACAGATCGTTCACGTACCATTTACCTATATATTGATATGCATTTATTATATAACAAGTTTGTACCGTATGTGAAATACGATCTATCATAAAACAAAGTTACTGGTTTCCTTAATTACATCGTGATTAAAGGCGAACTAAAGGGTTAATGCTGAATCATATAGCGTACTTAGAGAATGATAGATCAGTTGAAATATTATGTTGCGGCCTGTATTATCGTTTAAAAGTAATATTCGAAATAGGTATTTTATAGGAATGAAAGGAATACAAAAGTAGGCTTCTAATTACATCCTTAATTGAAGTGCAAAAGGACGATTTCGGACAAAAAGACGTCATTTCGTAAGCCTAATTTAAACATACATTGTGAAAGTAATAACTCAATCGATATGCCGCTAATGCTTATGCAAAAAAGAACATTCTACTACTTGACAAAAGCCCAATAAATATTGAATAAAATTTCCAAAGCCACGAACTTATTGTATCTGCTGGAAATCTCTAAACCCAGTTGCATGCCAAAGGATAATTTTTTTCTATTTATTTTCGTTCTGAATATATATATAGACGTCATTCTTGTAAGCCTAATTCAAATATACATTATGCAAGTAACAGTTCAATCAATGTAGCACTAATGCTTATACAAAAAGGAACATTCTATTTCTAAAGAATATATGACAAACGAATATTGAATAGTGAATAAAATTTTCACTAATTCTATAGTAGTAAAATCTCTAAATATTTTAATAATAATAATAATAGTTCTTTGTTACCCAATAGAATTAAGTTCCAATTACTGCATAACGCTACTTAACACTAATACAAAGCGTACTAGGAAAGTTTTGCAATATGACGCAACAATGAATCGTAGGAAGCTGCCTGTTGCTGTATGTTGAGACATGTTCATACGTGCATAGTAGCCGCCGCGCCATGTCGATGGGCTCAGTTATTCATTAGCAGTGAGAGTGTAAAGTGCTTGCGATGGCATCGTGGTCACGAAATGATATTAGGGCAGTTTTGCATTATAATTTCGTACGTGGTTTAAACATAGACCAGTGGTTCGAAGAAATGACTCTTGCACTAGGTGATGTTTGTCGACATCGCACAACGATATTCAGGTGGTACAGAGAAATCCAAAGGGGAAATTTAACTGTGGGGGATGCTGAGAACCCGGGAAGGCCACGAACACCAGTTATGGAGAAAAACGTTACTACTGTAAGGAAAATGCTTGGCGAGGATAGGCGAGTGACCTACCAACAGATAGAGAGTACTACAGACCTAAATGCACCAGTAATTCGTACGATTCTGCATTTGCACGAGAAAAAACTTTGTTCTCTCTGAGTGCTGCATCGACTGACTGTAGAGCAGATGACACGACATGTGACTTGGTGCCGGGAGATGCTAAAAAAGTTTCATAAGGGGCAATCTCGGTATTTGGACAACATCGTAACAGGTGACGAAACTTGGCTGTACTATTACGACGTGCCGACCAAAGCACAACACAAAGTCTTTGATGATGAGGATACACCCGTAGTTGTCAGAAAATCCCTATCTATGAAGAAGAAAGTGATAGCTGTATTTTTCAAATCGAGTGGAATTGTGGAACGCGTCGTTCTTGACACACAGAAGACAGTCATAGCTAAGTGGTATACTGAACAGTGCCCGTCTAAAGTCATTTGATCTATGGAGAACCCGCGGCCAAAGTCAAAAATGGACACCTGGTTCCTCCATCACGTTAATGCTCCAGCTCACCGCGCCAAAGCCTGGACCGAATATTTGATCACGACAGGATCGAAACTTCTCGAGCACCCTCCCTACAGTCCGGATCTTGCTCCCTGCGACTTTGCAGTGCTCCCGCATGTGAAAATGAAGTTAAAAGGGAGGCAGTTTTCTAGTGATAAGGACCTTCTGCGAACTTGGGACGAGTGTGCTTTACTCCATAGTAAAACTTGGCGGAACTGGGTTAAATATTGGTTTCGGAGTATGGAGAGGTGTATTGAGTGTAGCGGAAATTACTTTGAAAAAATTAAATAAACAAAGCTGTATTGCAAAAATTTCCTAGTACCCTTTGTACACTACTACAATTGTTTTTAAAGTACTTTTTTAAGCGTCATCTATAACAGCATTCTACATTATACATATATAAAGCATCATAATATGTATATATATATATATATATGTATATATAAAGGTACAAAGGTAAAAAGTAAAACAAATATATACGCTGGTACTTCCGGATAATATAGAATTTCTGCTTGAAATTCAAATTAATATTTGAAGCTCTGTGAGGGAAGCACTACTCTATGCGGTTAATTAGCAACCTTAAAATTGTCTTGCCGAACTTTATAACTTACTGTATGGTAATCAACGACGCGTTATGACTATATGTATATACGAATGATGTCTGCTTTTATGTGCTTATTACAATTGTAATAATTAATTTATATTTTAGACAATAGAGCAAACTTCATTTAACTTATGGCGTACAGAAAGTTTCGCGGCCAGGCCGACTCTCCCCTAATATAACTACGTAATTTACTACCTACAAATATTACTACTGTTGACTGTTTATATATATATGCAACATATTCTGAGGTCTGTGTACTACAATTGTATACTTCATATAAATTTTATTTTTTAGTGATTGAATTTTCGACCAATAGGTATAATAACACACTCTTTCTATCTTTTTTAAGTTATTTATTTAATCAGTTATTAATGAATAGTAACAATATAAAGGCAACAGTTTTATCCCAGCATACAACAAAAAAAAAGATAAATTCGACTTCGACAATATGGAAATCCTTAAAATAGAAAGCATTTACAACAAACGCATAATTAAAGAAGTGCATATATGAGGGCGGTCCCAGAAGTACCCGACCCAACAAAGAAAACACAAGCATTTTGTAAAGAAATATATTTATTTTTCAACATAATCTCCTTTCAGCTCTATACACTTTTCCCAGAAATGTTCAATAAGTTCGATACCCTTTTTATAATAAAAACTGTCTTGCTCCTCAAAATAGCCATTAACTGCCGATATCACTTCTTCATCGTTGGAAAATCTTTGACCACTGAGCCATTTTTTTAAGTTTGGGAACAGAAAGTAATCCGAGGGGACTAAATCTGGCGAATAGGGTGTATGAAGTAGCAATTCAAACTTTAATTCATTAATTTTGGCCACTGCAATAACGGATTTGTGGGCTGGTGCATTGTCTTGATGAAACAACACTTTCTTCTTAGCAAAATGCGGCCGTTTTTGCTTAATTTTTTCGCTCAAACGTTGCGATAAGTTCGCATAATTCCCGCCGTTGATAGTCTTTTTCAAGATAGTAAATGAAAATTTTTCCACGCGCATCTCAGAAAACCTATGCCATGCAGATGAAACGGCCTTCGCCTTCTTTGGAGCCGGTTCTCCCTTTTGAGCCCATTGTTTTGATTGTTCTTTTGTTTCGGGTGTGATGTGATTGACCCATGTTTCATCCATAGTCTTGAAACGGCACAAAAATCCTGCTCTGTTGCTGTAAAACTTTCCTAAACACTCAATTGAAACATCTTCACGATATTGTTTTTGCTCGAGTGTGAGCAAACGCGGCACCCATCTTGCACACAGCTTTCTCATGTCCAAATTATCAGTTAATATGAGATGTACCGCACTTTTTGAAATGCCTACTATGTCTGCTAGTTCACGCACTTCAGTCGACGATCATCCAGTACCGGTGTGGATTTTCTTCACCACTTCTGGAGTCTTCACCTCATTTGGTCGACTACTGCGATACTCGTCTTGGCAGCTCGTACAACCTCGTTTAAACACTGCTATCCAATATTTCACTGTTGTAACCGAAGCAGCAGACTCACCCAGAGTAGAATCCAGTTCAGTTTTTCTATCGGTTGGGCTGAGGCCTTTCAAATAAAAGTATTGTATTACGTAACGATGACCAATTTTCTCCCTTTTTACAAATTCACTGAAAACGTTCATTATTGATGGCTGCCAAACAAATACTCAACATCGTGGCGTCTTCAAACTTGAAACGTGTGCTTTATAGATTATGTACTTTCTAATACAGTGATATTTTTCAAACAACTACCTCCATCTCTAGGTCAGACCGGGTGCTTATGGGACCACTCTCCTATTTAAGACTTAAAATTGTTCATATCGTTTATTATGTAGTATCACTACTGGCACTGTTGACCATAATACAAGTGTTCTTTTTAACACAATATTTTAGTTTTTCTGTACAAGAGTTAAAGCATCATTTGGTGCAGCTATAACTCTTTTGTCAGAGTATATGTATGACATTTTATGTATCATCGACAGAGAGCATTGATGGAGTAGTCCAAACACATCACTCAACTGACATCAAAACGTATTAAAAAAGATAAAATTCTCGTAGAGGATCTTGCAAATAGATGAACGGCATCTACTACATGTTCAAAGTTAATTCATTATATCTACGGCAATAAAAATTTTAATTAAATTCTTCAACGAACGAACTGTTAGCAAGTTATTCGCTCTAAAAATAAAGAGGACGTCGTTAGAATTATGTTCCTAGATGGCCGCCGCATAGTTTTATTAAGTAGTACAAAGTGTAATGGTCGAGCACGCCGCAGTGAATACGGAGTACCTACAGAATAATATTGTAATGTATGAGGAGCTATAAAAATTAGTTAATTTTCTATACGAAATACTAAGACTTTTTCCTAGTTTTAATGATAATATCTCAAAAAAAGAACAATTAAATCTTGAACTTTTAGAAATTACACAATTATGGCATGTCAGTATTTTATATAAAAAAAGTAATTATGATGTACTGTGGGAACACTAATTCTTATTTTCCAGCAAAGTTTTAGCTGTAATATTTTTATCTGTAACGTAAATCTGTCTAAGTTGAAAAATTGCAGAAGCGATACATCCTGTAAAAGTGCCGGGATCCTACAGAATCATAGGAAACGAAAAGGCCAATGATGAGAAAATTTAACCTTGTTGTATATTAGACACTATCCAAACGAATAGGTAGTTGGACCAAAGCTCAACATAGCATTGGTGGGTCACCATAAGAAGTTGAGGAATTTCTTTATTGGACTAGCCTATGTATCAACAAGACGCCACACAAGCCATGTATCTGTAAGATAGACAATTTTTGAACAAAATTGGCAGATATAATGAAGGCCTTAATTACAGTTTGTGAAAAAGGGCTCCAGAAACTATCTTGGATAAAAAGAGACAAGTTTTTATGGGCAACCTAAACTAGCTTCGATCACGTATAGCAACCAATACCTATTCTGGATCTGTACAGATTAGTAGAGATAAACAGTACTGGATTGTGTATAGACACTATCTAAACGAATAGGTAGTTGGACCAAAGCTTAACATAACATTGGTGAGTTACCATAAGAAGTTGAGGAATTTCTTTATTGGACTAGCCTATGTATCAACAAGACGCCATACAAGCCATGAATCTGTAAGATAGACAATTCTTGAACAAAATTGGCAGATATAATGAGGACCTTAATTGCAGTTTGTGGGAAAGGGCTCCAGAAACTATCGGTCACTTCTCACAAGAATATGAAGCATTGGCTAAAAAGAGACAAGTGTTTATGGGCAACCTAAACTAGCTTAGATCACGTACAGCAACCAAAACCTATTCTGGATCTGTACAGATTAGTAGAGAGATAAAGAATATTGGATTGTGTATAGCAGGTAATCTTGGGGGAATATGCAATAAGCTGAATAAAGCTGTAATGCTTTGGGGAGAGTTACGGTTGAACTTTCTTCAAGAAAGAGAAAAATATCCTGCAAGAAAATCAACTAATCATAGACGATGATGTGTATGTACTTTTAGTATTATTTCAGAAATACTATCTTGATTATATCCCTCATAAATAAATAAACTAATAGGTTTAAATTTTTAAGAATTGGAATTGCTCTTCACGCATGAGCTGTAATTTTTTAATCTTATACGGTGTAAAAAGCACGTTAAAGCTAGAATTTTTCAGTTTCGCATCGTGAAAGAGCATAATTATATACAATTAAAAACCTACTGCGGGTTTTATTTAATATATGTTATTAGAAGGCTCGAATTTACCGTTCTACGAGGCTTATGAGCGAAGACGCATACACAGTTAGCATGAGATTGCTGGTTCGTGTCTTGCGCGGATAGCAGACACTTTTTTAAGAACTTTCTTCATTATATATACGACGTAAAATGTGGTTAAAATTAGAATATTTTGCATCACATGAGGACGTAATTATATGCATGTCGAACACGAGTTTTAAATTCGTCTGAACGCATCAAAACCCTTATAAAAGTACGCGAAAGTTTAATCAAATACTAATATTTATTTTTTAATCGAAAAATATTTTCATAAAGTACATTTGTTTTATTTTTTTCTTTGTTTAAATTTAATAAAAATCTAAATTTTTAGGGGTGCCTAATAGTTACATGTCACCAGGTATTTTAAGGATATGTTTACGTGAACACATACAATTTTTAAATAATTCTATTTCAAATATTGGAACAATACTGCCATCATAAAAATTCAACATAACGAATTTTTCCAAATCTAATTTGTAAACATATAGCGAGCGTTATATAAAATAATACCCCATGTATGTACGTAAAGTCAATTATAAATCGAAAGGGGACAGAGGTATAGATAGAAATGTATTTCACGTCCGCTTAATCAAATTTTACAACCAATTTTATTGCATTTCGTCCACTACCCACTCGTGCATTCGTATATGTAGGTACATTATATACACAGAAGCATAGATTTGATATGTCGATTAGGCACCGGGGCACCCGATCAAAGCTATGATGAAAATCGAATTTATCGGTACGTTATTATGGCAATACAGACGCATGTAAATTCCACTCTAACAGTGCCCATTTTGTACATAAAACGGAACGGTAAAAACGTTTCGGTTTAATGTTATGTACCTTATGTATACTAATGATCTGTTAGAATTAAAAAAAGTAACTGCGACCATATTCACAAATGACTGCACTGCTGATTCTAGGTGAATGAATTGAAAATTCGTTAAGAAAGCTACAGAGAACCTGTAATAAACTGTCAAGTAGGACAAATAAATGGAAAATAAAGGGTGTTTCAAATTTTGCGGTTTATTTAAAGAATAAATAAAACACATAATTTGCATTCACTTTCAAAAACTTTTTATTGGTGATTGAAGTATCAGTTTTGACATTTATATGCGAAAAATAGTATCTATCTGCAAAGTGGCCTCCTCTTGCAGCTCCACAGACGTCCACTCTTTTGTTAAAACTTTCATTGACATTTTGACATAATTGAAGCTCTATCTCACCAATGACAAGAATAGTTTCATCTTTCAAAGCAGCAATTGATTGTTGATTGTTTTTATAAACCTGACTTTTCACATAACCCCAAAGAAAATAGTTTATCGGTGTCAAATCATATGATCTTGGTGGTCAATAAACATCACCGTTTCTTGAGATTACACGTCCAGGAAATTTTTCTCTCAATAAATCAATTGATTCGTGTGCAAGCAGTCTTACACTAAGTTTATTCTTCTCTGCACACTGAATAACTTTTTCTTTCCTTTAAACTGAGAAATTTTCTCTTTTTCGTAGCCATATTACTTGTACGGACACTAAAACACTAGATATCTAACTAAAGCACTAAATATCAACTGAATGCTATAAAACCTATAGCCGTTTTATATAAGACCATCATTACAGTTCTACTTATTATCTACTTTATATTTATGTTGTTCATATCCATTGTTAAGAATGTTACAACGGTCACAATTATTATACATTTATATGTATATAATTACACATAATAAACCGAAGGACCATCATTACAGCACTTATTATATTAAAATATGGTGTTATGTTTAGAAATTATAGGAATTGCAATAAATTTTTTACCTGGCTTAATCCCTTTACAGGCAGTAAAATCAATCTTATTCCAAAATATTACTTTATTATTTATGGTTAAAATTCGTTTATCTGTTATCTTTTATATGGCATAATCTCACATGACCAATTAATACGGTTTTCGACTTAGACAAGGTCCTTAATTACCATAGTCTGATATTTTTTGAAACATGAAAGCGAAAAAAAAGAGGATATGTGATGCGAACTTTGTAGATACTGTATTCGAGTCAAACAGATAGTACAGACCATCCATTGTCACTTCAAAATATATCGCCATGTTCGACAACGCGTCAGTTGTCGAGGCGTTCCATTTCGCACTTGAAGAGAGGGCAGGAACATATTTCCTTTGTATTTTGAGCTTTGGGAGGTGTTGAATGAATATTTGCAAATGCGAGTGTCGAGGTGTGATTCAATACCTTGCCCACGGTAAAGGTGCACGGTATCTAAGGAAACTCGAATGCTGGGGAAAACAGGAAAGAGGGAATTTACACCTCCACAAGAGTGTTCGTTTCATATATCACATTGTATGTAGGCGGTTATCGTCGAGAAATTCAGTAGATAAAAGAAGCGATTTCGAAACACTAGAAAATTGGGAGATGTTCTTAAATACGTGCGTTGATCGTTGATCTAACAATGAGATAAAATGACTTTCTTCTTTTCCTTTAAAAAATGGAAAAATTAGGGGTACGATAAAAGTTTTTATTACTTTAGAAAGGATGGAATGCAACATTATGAAATATCGTTTTCAAAAGCTGGTAGGGATAATTTAATATACAGTAGTTCAAAGTTATAATGAAACTGCTTAAATTTATAATGTTTTACTTGGATGTTAATTAAGTTAACTAAATAATATATAGCTAAAATTATTTCTGACTTTAAAAGATTTTTAAATTCTTAATTCTCACCAGAAATTTTTTTGTCATACTTCCAATAATTTCCAAAAAAAAGTTAAGCTAAACAAAAGTTGCTGTTGTTAGTCTCAAAGTAATAATGGACCACTTTTGCAAAATCTGGCAACGTCGTTGTTACAGCCGCGCCTATCTTCTTTTTTATGCTTAATTTGTACCGTTAGTTTTGCTGTTTACTTAAAAGCGGTATTTCGTATGAAAATATTGTGATTTTTAATCTGGTACGTAGACTTCCGCGGTCGTGGTCCATGTTATCTGCTTCTGGGGTTCCAGCCCAGCAACCCAGAAGCAGATAGCATTGTGATTTTTAATTTTTAATGAGAACAATGGCACCACAAGGTAAGCAAACATCAGTGGAACAGAGACAAATCATAGTTCGATTATCAGAAGAAGGAAAATCTGTTAGAGATATAAGTGCAATTGTTGATCGAGCACCAACAACTGTTTTTAACATTATAAAGCGCTACAAATATACCACAAAATTTGAAAATAAGGCCAAACCCAGTGAACGCAAAATATTTTCAGAGTCAGATGAACGTTGGATATTACAGAATATCAGGAAAAATCCTCATACTAGTGCTCCAAAACTTGCATCAGATGCTGAAAGCTATCTTGGAAAAAATGCCAACGCTGAAACAATCAGAAAAGTACTAAGAAAACATCAGTACCATGGACGTGTAGCTAGAAAAAGCCTTTCGTGAGCAAGGCCAACACCAAGAAACGGATGAACTTTGCCAAAACATTCGAAATAAAAATTTTTCATTCTAGGAAAAAGCCATATCTACCGACGAGATTAAATTTAACATTTTCCGTTCTGATGGACAATCGTATGTCTGGCGCAAGCCCAATGAAGAGCTGAAAAAAGCTAACCTCCGTCCTACAATTAAACATGGTCTAGGTTTAGTAATGGCGTGGGGTGCAATTTCAGCTGCAGGACCTGGTAATTTGCACATAATCTAGGGAAATATGGATCAAATGTACTACTTGAACCTCTTAAAGGCAAATTTAAAAGAGAGCGCTCGAAAGCTAGGCACAGAAAGAGATTTTATTTTTTATCAAGAGATCGGCCCAAAGAACAAGGTTTATGTTGTACGCAACTGGTTGCTCTATAATTGTCGCCATGTGCTTGACATACCGCCCCAGTCTCCTGATTTGAATGTCATTGAACACGTATGGCATTACTTGGAGCAAATATTAAAAAATCATAACATAAAAAATAAAGTTGAGCTGGTGAATGCCTTAAACGAAGAATGGAAAAACATTCCTGCATCTTTCTGCCGCAGTCAGGAGACCGTGATCGTCCTACCTGGCCGTTACTGCCCGACAGCGAGAGTGACGCGGCCGGCCAGGTAGGACGATCACGGTCTCCTGACTTACAATGCGCAAAGTTGCTGCCGTCAGTATATCGACGTTAATTTGCGTATAAGAAAAAATTAATATAATTACTATATAAAAGACACTACATAAAACTATAATATTCATAAAACAACAATAGGATATCGCGAAACATATAATAATAGTATACATAATATGCATTCCAAATAAAACATTTTAATTTTAACATTAAGTCGTTAACAAATTCTGATATGAATATCAATCTCGTATGTATGTTGACTATAAATAATAAAATTTAAGGCTGCATGTTTTGAAAGTGCAGAATGTTGAAGTTAGTTGGAGTGATGGTATTTGTAAACGTTGATCATCTATGCATTGAAAAAACTAATTTATTATGAATTTATCTCTCTGTTACTTCCTCTATTGTAAAGTGCACATGAATGTTTATACTGCTCAAATTTATAATAGAGAAAGAAGCAGGGAAGCTTTTATTTTTAATTGCTTTTATTAGTTTAAAATGTTTCAGCAAGAGCCAACAATACAATCGATTAAAATATTTCTGAATACAATTGGCAAATATATATACAGTAACATTAATAAATTAAGTTCCAAAGTAAATGCTTACCCTTTGGTCATTGACATACCACGTCAGGTTGGGTGCCGGGAAAGCTGGTGGTGCAAAACATTCAGCTATCAGTGGTCCACCCCTTTCTAATCCTGCTCTGTCTACTGTAACTGTTGGAACACCATCAGGGACGACTGTAAAGAAAATTTAAATTTGTTCATAAATAGTACCATACTATGCCATATAAAATCATTTATATATAATTGAATACATTGAATAATTATATAATTATTCAATGTACATATATAGACCGTCACAGGTTTTCAGAATTAAAATAAATTTTTGAAATTATATAAGAATTAACATAGAAAGCGTCGTTCTTTTCATAAATTTTCTGAACGTCGGCAAAAACTTGAAGGGAGTCTATAACTTTTAGAAAGTAAAAGGGTACAAGTCACCACGACGAGATGAACATCCAGGTATTTGAATTAAGATTGCCTCCCTGTCTCGTCCAACACAAAAGTGTATTGAACGACAAAGCGAGAACGCGTCTATCATGTCGGCAACAAAGTTCCCAGAACGTAGACAAAGGCATGCCACAACGCCGATTTGCCGAATAAATGAATGTTAAAAGGAATCATTCAAATGTTAATAACACCCTGTCTACTACATATGTTTCCGAGAATTCACTCATCGTCAGGTAGACTTGTGTTATAAACGAACGTTTCCTTCGTAGAGTTTATCGTATCTTTTCGATACAGAAAAATAATGAAATAACATTGCTTCCCTCTACAGGGATTTGAAAAATGGTTTGACAAAATATTAAAATCGTTGCTAGCAAATACAGTAGTATTGTGGATAATGTTTCCTATCATAGCCGAACTGTTGACAAAGATTTACAAAATAAATCAGTAAAAGATAGATGTATAATCACAATCGGAAAACATTATTGAAAAATATTGATTTGAACTGCCTCTTTGCTATTGCCCATTGAATTCTATTGAATCAGTTTTGGCGAAAATATAAAATAAAATGACAGCTAACAACAATATTTTCAAATTAGTAAAGGTTGTCTATCACGTTATTTCTGACAAATGAAGGAAATATGTTGATCATATTATTGCGGTGGTCGATAAACTACCTAAGCCTATATATGTATTGCCTTTAAGCCTTTTTGTCCTCTTTAACTGTAGGACTTTAAAGAACTTGTGTCTTCTCTTGTTACTTCGTTTCGAACTATAGAAACATCTAACAAACCCAAGCAGGAGAGCCAAATCGAATACGGAAAGCCAGCTAAAATACCAGACATTTCAGACAAAACACACAAAACAAAGAAACCCACACGCACAAGTCTAAGTAAGAAAAAAGCAAAATGATATATCGGGTATATCATATACGTTAAAAGAAAAGTACATGAAAACAAGTAAAATTGTACAATGGAGAAGACATTTCCCGGATTGGTCATACAAGAAATTCGGAATGAAAAAGGAAATAAAAAGATCGAAACGCAGAAAATGTCGATCAGTTTATCTAGTTTGAGATGCCAGACGACCAGGTATTTGGCTATGCTCACAAGGCAACCATAGCGTGTAGGGTAATTCCGAAGATCCATTACTTCATTAAGTAATGAGTTATCACTGTAGAAGCTCGGTTGATGGAAAATTCAGGTTTCATCTAAGCTGCTCGTTTCGTCCAAATTATGGTACTCCGGTTATTAGGCGCAGAATTCTGTTTTGAAAAAGCTCCAGGATATTTAGGTTCATGTTGGCGATTGTACGCTGTAGACAAGCAGGTGTTTAAAAAACTGTTTGTAAGCGAGTAACAAATATTGAGAGGATTGGAACGGATCAAAAGGAACAGCAGGACATTCCTGGCAACCATAAAGCAAGTAGAACAGAATGCTGGCCAGATAGTTTAACAAGCCACATATTTGAGCTTTCGGCAATGATAATATGATAACGTATTCATCTATACAATTGTGATACTAAATAAATATCAAAATTTTATATTTAAAGCACATATGATTTCGACGGTTATGTCATCTCGGCTTCTTGGTTGGAACCATATTCTCAGTATTTCTGGTGTTAATATTTCGTTTTCACTTGCTTGAGACATTCTCAGGACTTAACTGCTACTACTGCTGTTGTACTGAAACTAGCGTAAGTCTGTTTGCGGTGTGTTTATACGAGGGTAGTTTGACAAGTAGTGAGAATGGAAAAGAAAAACGAATTTTTTAAATACAAAATGATTTGTATTTTTCAATATATTCTCCTAAAAGAGCAATACATTTATTCCAACGGTGCTCCAATGCCCTCATGCGATCTTTAAAATGCGATTCCGGAAGGCTTGCAAAATACTCATTTATGAAGATGATAAGCTTGTCGTTAGGCGAAAATTTCTTTCCACCTAGTGCGGTTTTCAATTTTGGAAAAAGGTGGAAGTCGGAAGGGGCTAGATCCGGCGAATAAGGCGCATGCGATACTAATTGGAACTGCAACTCGTGAATTTTGGACATCGCAATTGTACTGGTATGCGAGGAAGCGTTGGTTTGGTGAAACAGAATCTTTTTCTTTGCCATTCCTGGCCGTTTAGCACGAATCTCAACATTTAATTTTTGTAGAAGTTCTGCATAATATTGTCCGTCTATTGTGGAACCTTTCTGAAAGTAATCAATGAGTAAAATGCCCTTTGAATCCCAAAAAATTGATGCCATCACCTTGTTGCCGATAAAGTGGTTTTCGCTTTCTTTGGAGGTACAGAACCATTGTTTCGACTGTTGTTTAGTTTCAGGTGTACTGTAGTGTATCCAAGTTTCATCGCAAGTAACAAATCGCCTACAAAGATCAACCGAATTCTGCTTACAAAGGTCCAAACACTCATTGGAAATGCGGAAACGAGTGAACTTTTTAACAGTCGTAAGCAATCGTGGCACCCATCCTGCCGAAAGCTTGGAAAGGCCCAATTCTTTCGTTAGAATGTGGTGTACGCGTTCTGTTGAAATCTTTACCATGTCTGCTATCTCTCTCACTTTGAGTCGTCGATCTTGCGTAATAATATTATGGATTTTTATAATCATTTCCTTACAAGTCACGATTTTGGGTGCTCCAGAGCGCGCTTCATCACCACGGCTTGTTCTACCACGTTTAAATTCATTTACCCATCTACTTATTGTGGCGGATGATGGAGTAGATTCACCTAATGTTCCCCCTAACTCATCTTTTATTTCGGTAGCTTTCGTACCCTTAATTACGAAGTATTTAATCACCGCACGATACTCTGCTTTTCCAATTTTAACAAAATGACGTGTTGCTTCTTTTTAAATCAGCTGTCAAAAATAAACTAATCAACCGATTTATCTAAATATCGGAATATAACATATAAGTAGGCAAACTAAATTACATTGCATTTGTTTTACCAATTAGAGCGCCACCTATGTGTCATTCTCACTACTTGTCAAACTATCCTCGTATAAGAATGGTGTTTGATACAAAACAATTGGTTGTTTGAAGATACAGGATTGACACCAGGCATTGTGTTCGTGTATATTTATGTTATAAGAGCGTTTACGGCTTACATTATAATAACCTAAATTGGAATGGCGATTAATTCTTACACAATGACTGGTAATCCTGTATTTGGCACCAATTCTTGATTAATATTGAGCAGATACGGTACTTGCATCATGGAGAGATTCTTCAAAGTTAACTCTTGATCGAAATGTTTGTTGCATGTTTTTTAGAGACGTTCGTAGTCTCTACTGTGATACAATAACCTATACAAGACTAATTCGTTGACGAGGTCACAGGCTGACTCTCATCAATAATAAGAATTATTTGTATTCCATTAATTGGCTTATGTCTTGCTTTAGTGCTTGTCCGTTTACGCATTGTAACGACCGAGTCCGTTCATTTAACAGGATATGCACAAATATAAGTTTCTTTCTCTTGTAATGGTACATTTACAGTTTTTTAATTTTTTTTTTATTTTTTTTATTTTTTTTGTATATATATATATATATATATATATATATATATATATCCTTCTTTTATTTAGTCATGTCATAAAATAGAAATTCTAAAGCATATGTATATTTGGAATTTCTATTATCGCAAATGTATATATTATTAATTAGGGTCTAGAATATATTAAGTTTTATTATGGTTAGTTTCAGAATATTATAAAATTCTTTCGTTATAGTTCCCAGAACCTTTTAGTTATAAGTGATTATATATTATAGAAAATTACCAAATTATGTATATTCTGGGAAAGAGTAATTATACCCGTATTGTGTTCATATCATTACGTCCGGCGAAATAGATTCGAAAACCCTTTCATCTTGGAAAAGCATTCTTGCTATTCTTAGGTAAATAGTCGATATAGAGATTAAAGAAAATGTTAATGGGTAGTCTAATGTGTTCCACGAAATGACCATTTTTGAACTTTTCGGGACCCATATATAGGCCATACGGTAAACCACTTGGACAGTGGACACATAGCCGGGGGCGAGTGAGAGTCGACGCATAGTTGCGGATAGCGATAGTCAACGTATAGTTGCGGACAGCCGCAGTCGAATAGCCGACAAGTGTCGGATATACGAGTCGTCGTCGAATAATCGACAGATATATATATGTATATATTGACAAATAGTGTAGAAAATCTTCGACTGGTCAAGTGTCAAAAGAAGAAGTGATACCCATGTTAAAGAGGTACCTATTAAAAGACTATAAATTTTGCGTGTTCATAGTAGATTTAAGATATATCTAGTTAAGAGTAGTAAGAAACGTTTTTTCTAAGCGATTCAGATCGTTTGTTTTTCTTGGTCGCGTAGTTTTGTGTTTCCGCATTAAATTTAAAAGGGATGTGTTTGTTTTTTTGAAACCCCTTAGCGAATCTGAATCGCTCTGAGTTCAGTGTAAAAAGGAGAGAGTCTCTCTAGCCGGAGCTAATTTAATATTTTATAAATTTTGTATACATAATAAATAATTTTGCTACATCACCCCATGTACTTTTATTTATTTTTTCAAGGCGCCCAACAAAAAAAAATGTTTTTTTTTTAAACAAAGAGTACAGTAGCACTCTCGAATAGTTTCGTTTCTGTTCATAAGATGTAAGTATAGCTTTTTATTCACTTTAATTGGCAGTATAAATGAATTAAGTGAGAACGTCGATTGATCAGGTTAGTTAGTGGTTTGAATCTCTGGAAAACTATAAAATTAATTTTCCTAAATTATTTTGTTGGCAGTGAATTATCAGTGATAAATAAAGTGCAACTACCATTGTATACATCATGCTGATTTATAATATCTTCAATAAGTCACGAATTTTCATTAACGAAAGCTATTTTCGATGGATAGTAATCATATTCGTTTTAGCTGCGTATAGAAATATTTTGGGGGGAATTTCCAAATTTTGCAGAAACGTATAATAATACGCGGTAAATGATTCGAGAAATTCCGTGAAATAGGAATTGCAATTCGAAAAGCAGGTGATGATTTAATCGCCTAAGAAGTTTATTCAAAAGCTCTCATAGCGAGCAGTCAGTCAATTTCTTAAAAAGGTCTTTATAAATTTAGTTACGTGCGGGAGCTCTTACTCATCGATCATCAAATGCTGCTTCATTACTGTCGGTGTTACGTTTTTGTTAGCTTAACGAGTAAATTACGATCCGTGTTGATAGGACTCTAGTGAAGAAATTGCAGTGTTATTCTTACGTCTGTTAGTTCCAGTATTGTTTCCCCAATTATGTATATATCCTTTAATAGATTTCAGTAACCTATAACTATTTACTATGGAAAATTTTATATTTGTTAGATCATACCTTGTATAGTAAAAGCTTTCTGTAAGTATTGATTTTTACGGCTAATTACTCCCATAAATGCATTATCTATAGCGTTTCTACAAATGCTTGTTACATCTATTATTATTTGGAAAGATTTAACAAGTAGTACCTAACCCATTCCAGTAGAGTTAATCCTTAGCACTATTTGTTATTGAATTAGGCACAATTTACTCAGGATTTGTAATTATGGAAATTTCCAAGTCACCCTTTCGTCATCGGTTCATCCGGGCATGTTATCGTCTCCACGTATTAATTTTCATTCATAGTGGTAAGTCTTATCTACTCGCTTCAGTATTTGTAACGTAAAATCAGTTTTTTCAAAACATTTGAAGAGGAAAATGCCTAAATTTCTTTAAGTAACGATCTATTAACAAAGGCATCAGAATTGTGAACTTATTAATTCGAGAGCTGTTGGCGTGAATAAATATCCAAATGAGGAACACAGTCGCCTGTTACTAAACTAAGTACGAGGGTGGACCCATAAGTACCTTCCCTGACCTACAAATGACGGTAGTTGTTTAAAAAATATCACTGTATTAAAAAGTACACAATCTATAAAGCATATGTTTTAAGTTTGAAGACGCCAGGTTGTTTAGTATTTGTTTGGCAGCCATCAATATTGAACGCTTTCAGTGAATTTGTAAAAATGGAGAATATTGGCCATCGTTACGTGAAACAATATTTTTATTTGAAAGGCCTCAGCCCAACCGATATAAAAGCTGAACCGGATTCTACTCTGGGTGAATCTGGTCCTTCGTTTACAACAGTAAAACATTGGGAGGCCGTATGAATTGCGAAGACGAGTATCGCAGTGGTCGATCAAATGAGGTGACGGCTCCAGAAATGGTGAAGAAAATCCACAAAACGGTACTGGATGATCGTCGACTGAAAGTGTACGAGCTACCAGACATAGTAGGCATTTCAAAAAGTGCGGTACATCGCATATTATCTGAAAATTTGGACATGAGAAAGCTGTGTGCAAGATGGGTGCCGCGTTTGCTCACACTCGAGCAAAAACATTGTAGTGAAGATGTCTGAATTGATTGTTTAGGGAAGTTTCACAACATCAAAGCAGGATTTTTTTAATTTTCATTGATTACCTTGAAAAAGGAAGAATTATCAACGGCGAATATTATGTATTGCAACGTTTGGAATGAGAAATCAAGCAAAAATGGCCGCATTTGACTAAGAATAAAGTGTTGGTTCATCAAGACATTGCACCAGCTCACAAATCCGTTATCGCAATGACGAAAATTAATTAATTAAAGTTTGAATTGCTACCTCATGCACCCTGTTCGCCAGATTTAACCCCGTCGGATTATTTTCTGTTCCAAAACTTGAAAAAATGGCTCAGTAGTCACAGATTTTCCAACAATGAAGAAGTGACGTGGGCAGTTAATGCCTATTTTGAGTATCAAGGCTGTACTTAATATAAAAAGGGTATCGAACTTATTGAACATCGTTGGGAAAAGTGTATAGAGCTTATTACCTCCTCCTTTGAATTAAAAAAAGGCAAATGAAAATGTGTTTGAAATGAAAAAAGAAAATGAATGACGGTTACTTCAATGTTAATGTAAGGTGAGGTGAGGAGTTAATAATTAATAGTTGTGTACAATGAGCATCAAAAGTCCAGGACGCGTGCCAAGCTGAAAGAAAGATTATTAGTGGAACAAAACGACAGGAAAGCCTTCAAAATTCCATTCACAAGCCAAACCAATTCCTAAAGCTTGAATGTGTCAAACAGAAATAGCGAACAAGAACGAGAGCAACAAATAAAACATGACGAACGTAATAGCAAAGCTGTAATAAAAGATAAGTCTAACGATATATATATATAGCCGTTTAATAAAATATACAACGAGTTAGATTAAATTATGCATCGGGCGATGCGAGTACTTGCGTGTTTGTGTATGTGTATATATCCTGGCTCAGGAAGCTGTGTATATTTCGCATCCGCGAAATTAAATACGAAGTCACAAGAAGCGCGAATAAAGGTTCGCGGCACAAACACGTGAAAGAGCGTGTCGTCTGGATGATGATAGAAAAGCGAAGAGGGTTGTTCTCTTACGGCTATGGCTTTATAAGGAACCGACCCCATAACTGAGGGGGTATTGGTCATGTTTGAATTAACCAATAGCAAACAACAAGGACAGGCACGCTACCACTTGGCGGGAAACAAATTAGCTACATTAAAATTGTGATCTTAATTTCAATATAAGCATTAAGCAAATTATCTACACAGAATAGTAGACGTGTATTCTGTGTAGAAGAAATACCAAATCGGGATTGGTATTTGAATCGCGAATTGCATTCAGAAATCAATATAACTAAATTGATATCGAATTCAGTGAAAAGTTGGTCATTTCAAGTACAGTCTTTGGTACCTGATTTCGGTGTTTATTGCAGCCTTGACCATTCGTACGTGACTAACACAAAAGGACTCTGCATCTGAATATATATACGAGGACCGGACAAATAATGACAGGATAATAACTTAGGAATTCAAGATCGAATTGTATTTTAAATTAAATAAATTAATCTTAAAAACGATATAAGAAATTATTATATATAGAGAGTGTAACAAGCTAAAAAGAGATTATGTTGAAAAATAAATACTAATATTTCTTTCCAAAATTTTTGTGTTTTCTTTGTTGGGTCGGGTACTTCTGGAACCACCCTCGTATAATAATAAAGTTCTGGTACTTCGAAAAAACAAACAAATTGCTAGTATGGAGTGTTCGTTTAACACATAATCGTCAAGCAAGTTAGCTACAACACAGTTACACTGTTATAACGAATTGAAAACATAATATATTCTCAACAACAACAAGCATACTATTTTATCTAAATTATCGTATCGAATATTTATTAGTCATTCACACAATGAACATTATAAATTTAAACAGATAATATGAAGTACTCCTACTTTCATTACACACGTTCCCAACTTCTACGTCGTATACTTACCCATTACTTATTCCACCGTTATGTACAGGCAAAGCGTCACTTAAGATTATATGTTAAATTTCCATTTGTACGAGTAGTTTTACTTGGGGTAGAGAAGTAGTACATGTTGTTCATGTTACGAACTGAGTAAACATACAAATGCCTTTCGTGTATTGCTTAAGGAAAGACAAGAAATGTGGAACAGGAGTTGATTAGAGAATACACACGATAAGTCATTTAGTAATAGCTGTAACTTCGTGGATGTTATTAAATTTGATAGAACAATGAAACCCGAGTGAGTTATATACGAGTAATTGTAAGAATGGTCTAGTTTCTACGCAATGCTCCAGCAAATTACGTAATTTAGACGTGAGAATGACTGTTAAATTTTTTCGATGCAAAACTGCCTTTTATATTGTATACGAAGATAGTTTGACAAGTAGTGAGAATTACACATAGGTGGCGCTCCAATTGGTAAAACAAATGCACTGTAATTTTGGCTGCCTATTTATATGTTTACATTCCGATATTTAGATAAATCGGTTGATTAATTTATTTTTGACAACCGATTGAAAAAGAAGCAACACGTCGTTTTGTTAAAATGGAGAAGAGAGAGTACGCATGTAAATCACCGATTTGGTCATGTTTGATTGACTACGTGTCAAGAACATGTGACTAACACAAATCCGTACGAACGTGGGATGGGCACGATTCAACGTCCGCGAGAACTGAACCGAAAACGTGTCATCAGTAAACAACTAACTGAAATAGAATGACACTTCATTCTGATATTTCACATTATCCATATACCATACATGGAACGGACTATTTACAAATTAATTCTTAATAGTTTAAATATAGTCTTAAAAATATGTAATACGAGGATAGTTTGACAAGTACTGAGAATGACACATAGGTGGCACTCTATTTGGTAAAACAAATGCACTGTAATTTAGGTTGCCTATTTATATGTTTACATTCCGATATTTAGAAAAATCGGTTGATTAGTTTATTTTTGACAGCTGATTGAAAAAGAAGCAACACGTCGTTTTATTAAAATGGAAAAGTAGAGTATCATGCGGTGATTAAATACTTCGTAATTACGGGTATGAAAGCTACCGAAATAAAAGATGAGTTACGGGAAACATTAGGTGAATCTGCTCCATCATCCGCCACAATAAGTAGATGGGTAAATGAATTTAAACGTGATAGAACAAGCTGTGTTGATGAAGCGCGCTCTGGAGCACCCTAAATAGTGACTTATAAGGAAATGATTATAAAAATCCATAATATTATTATGCAAGATTGACGACTCAAAGTGAGAGATATAGCAGACATGGTAAACATTTTAACAGAACGCGTACACCACATTTTAACGAAAGAATTGGATCTTTCCAAGCTTTCGGCAAGATGGGTGCAGCGATTTCTTACGACTGATCAAAAGTTCACTCGTTTGCGCATTTCCAATGAGTGTTTGGACCTTTATAAGCGGAATCCGGTTGATTTTTGTAGGCAATTTGTTACCTGCGATGAAACTTGGATACACTACAGTACACCCGAAACTAAACATCAGTAGAAACAATGGTTAGAACGTGGTTCTGCACCTCAAAAGAAATCGAAAACCACTTTATCGGCTAACAAGGTGATGGCATCAATTTTTTGGGATTCAAGGGGCATTTTGCTCATTGATTACCTTCAGAAAGGGGCCACAATAAACAGACAATATTATGCAGAACTTCTACAAAAACTAAATGTTGAGATTCGGGATAAACGGCCAGGAATGGCAAAGAAAAAGATTCTGTTTCACCAAGACAACGCTCCACGAGTTGCATTTCCAATTAGTACCGCATGCGCCTTATTCGCCGGATCTAGCTCCTTCCGACTTCCACCTTTTTCCAAAATTGAAAACGGCACTAGGTGGAAAGAAATTTTCGTCTAACGACGAGCTTATCATCTTCGTAAATGAGTATTTTGCAAGACTTCCGGAATCGCATTTTAGAGATGACATAAGGGCATTGGAGCGGCGTTGGAATAAATGTATTGCTCTTTTAGGAGAATATATTGAAAAATAAAAATTATTTTGTATTTAAAAAATTCGTTTTTCTTTTCCATTCTCACTACTTGTCAAACTACCCTCGTATAATGTGAAATCTTATGAAAAATTCCTGCTCCCTGCGTGACATATAAACTCGCAATCTCATGCTAACCGGGCATGTCTTCATTTTTAGACTACAAAGAACGGTGAATTTGCATCTTCGAATGTGCCAGAAATGGCATTATGGAAAGTGTAAGTTGAATCTGTTAATAATAAATGGAAAACTAATTTGTCATTGTTACTATTATAACGGTAAAAAAAAGTTAATTATTTTAGTAAATAACGTTTTTATTTTGAAGTACTTAAGTGACTTAAAAGCACGTTTAAAGTACAAACTATCGAAAGACATGACAGAGTTCAAGAGAATGGAGGAAATGCAGATTGAAAATATTGCAAACGTAATGCAATACGAAATTTTTCAAGTTGACTGTGGGAACAATTTTCCAACTTTTTCCATTTCATGGGCTAACGTAATTATTTTGTTAATTGAAAAGCTGTTATAATTCATTAATTTTTTTTACACATTTCATGGAATAGCGTAACTATTTTATTCTTTGAATAACTGTTATAATTCAATAAACTTCCCCATCGTGGGTTAATGTAATTAGTTTGCTCATTGAAAAGCTGTTATAATTAGTCTGGTACACCTATAATAGATTGAACATGAATATCCTGTTCATTATATAGCGGTTATACAAAGAGTACTAGGAAAGTTGCGTAATACAGCTTTCTTTACTTAATTTTTTCAAAGTAATTTCCTCTACACTCAATACACCTCTCCATCCTCCGAAACCAATCTTTAAACCGTTTCTGCCAAGTTTCACTAGGGAGTAAAGCACAGTCGTTATCCAAGCCCGCGGACGATCATCATCACTGGAAAACTGCCTTTCTTTCAGCTTCATTTTCATATGCAGGAATAGTGCAAAGTCGCAGGGAGCAAGATTTAGACTGTAGGCAGGGTACTCGAGAAGTTTCAGTCTTGTCGTGGTCAAATATTTGGTGCAGGCATTGGAGCGGTGAGCTGGGGCATTATCTTGATGGAGGAACAAGGTGTCCATTCTTTACTTTGGCCGCAGGTTCTTCATAGATCCAATGACTTTAGGCAGGTACTGTTCCGTATACCACTTAGCACTATCTTCTGTGTGTCCAAGACGACGCGTTCCACAATTCCACTCGATTTGAAAAATACAGCTCCTTTAAAGATCGGGATTTTCTGAAAACTACGGGTGTGTCCCCATCATCAAAGAACCACACTTTGTTTTGAGCTTTGGTCGGCACATCGTAATAGTATAGCCAAGTCTCGTCACCTATCACTATGTTGTTCACGTACCGAGATTGTCCCTTATTAAACTATTTTAGCATCTCTCGGCACCAAGTCACACGTCCTGTCATCTGCTCTTCAGTCAGTCGATGCAGCACCCAGAGAGAACAGAGTTTCTTCACGTGCAAATGATCATGCAGAATCGAACGAATTGCTGGTGCATTTAGGCTTGAAGTACCCTCTATCTGTTGGTAGGTCATTCGCCTGTCTTCGCCAAGCATTTTCGTCTCAGTAATAACGTTTTCTTCCGTAACTGACTTTCATGGCCTTCCCGACCTCTTGGCATCCTCCGCAGTTAAATTTCCCCTTTGGAATTCTCTCTACCTCTTGAATATTGTTGTGCGATGTGGACAAACATCACCTAGTGCAAGAGTCATTTCTTCGAAGCACTGGTCTATGTTTAAACCACGCACGAAATTATAACGCAAAACTGCCTTTATCTCATTTCGTGACCACGATGCTATCGCAAGAACTTTACACTCTCACTGCTAATGAATAACTGAGCCCGTCGACATGGCGCGGCGGTTACTATGCAGGTATGAATATATCTCAACATGCAGCAATAAGCAGCTTCCTACGATTCATTGTTGCGTCATATTGAAAAACTTTCCTAGTACTCTTTGTAGTCATTCAATTTTGCTACATTTCGTAGTCAATTTGTTTGTTCTTTTGTTTATGGAAATTACACTGTTGTGAATTAAGCAAGGAATATTGTAACTAATATTACTACATCTTAGCGTAAAGTTAACTTCAATTCGTTAATAAAGATATTTCAATTATTTACTCTTAGTTGTTCGAATAAACTGATGGATTGTTATACTAGTCAATTGGACTTTTTCTTTACTTTGGTCTTGTCTTCTGTCTGTCTTCCTGATATGGCTTTCTGGTCACCTGGAACGTTCCAATAGCACGTAGTTAGTATCCAAGTGCTTCAGTATACACATTTAACATCTAGGAGATTCAATGCTGTGGCGCCCTCTATAAGATCTTTCTATTAGAACGCCCTCCTTCCCAACTCTCCGGGTAGTACAAAGTAGTTTTAGTGCTGAAAGTAACTACGGATTTTGTTAAGATAAGCAATACGGATTTTGGTGATTATTTACAGAAGCGCGTAGAATAGTGTGACACACTGTAAGCGCATATAGGATCCCAATAAAACCCTTTTCTGGACTGTCTCCACTATCTTTCTATACGTTTTCTTCTTTATTATCCTGTGCCATATTGATGTTCTATCCACTAAAGTCAAGACTGCTACACAGCAGAGAATTTTCGAGTGAGAAGAGGCTAGTTCTCTACAGCGTAGCAGTCTGAATACTATTGCAAGGAATACCCAAAATAAATCCATGGCAATCACTTGAATAGGGAATATCTTGGACAAGCTTTGATAATGAAATTGCCATATACCAAGTTATTAAAAACAATTTTAAAATTGTCTGATACGTAGACTTCCGCGGTCGTGGTCCATACTATCTGCTTCTGAGCTTCCGGGCTGAAACCGCTTCACTCGTATAACTGCCGACGTTTCAATGCGGCAGACAGTAGCAATAGTTGAGCTCTGAAGATGTCCCATACGAGTGGATACAAAACATCGGCAGTTATACCAGTGACGCGGTTCCAGCCCGGAAGCCCAGAAGCAGATAATTTTAAAATTGCATTTATAATTTTTGTGTAAAGGCAATTTTTATTTTGAGTGTATTTTATATATTTAATTAATTGCTTCAGAAACACCATTGTTATCTAGCGTTGTGGAATGCCGGTAACCTATTGAATATTTCTTCGACATTGATTTGAACGCCCATCGATAGCTCGTGTCTCTAACCATTTTAATTATAACGAAAACTAGAGATCATGCATTTTTATATTGATTCAACAGGGACTTAACCGCAGATAGTTTGCTCTAGCTTCTGTTTACTCTATGTTTATGCAGAGTTGATATTGATCATTATCGAATATTATTAAACAGCATAAATTGTAATTTAATTTACAGTACAAGTCAAACGCTCTCTTGTTTAACCGTAAATTGCAGTGACAAATAACTGCAGTAGGCAAGTCTTGTGTGGCGGTGCCCACCCTTCCGACAGCCAAGTGAAATATACACTCCGAGCTTTTGTTTAACCCAATTCCAACGAGCTCCCATTTTCAACAAGAAGAGTCTAATTACTGTCGTCGTTACATTCACGAGATGAATTTAATATACAGTAAGGACCTGAAACATTTCGTTTCCGGCTCATATTGTTATAATGTGGATCAAGTGAATAATAACTTTGAAAGGAGTAACACTGCAAAGAACATTAGTCATTGTCTTATGCGTCAGAAATACAAATTGAAATTGTTAATGATGGAATAATGTTTTAGCAGTTACTTGGTCTATTACAATTATTCTGAGGATTGACATAATCCAACACTTCGATAGTTCGTCTACTGTTGCCATCAGGATAGCCCTAAAAATCATTTCTTGATACTCATTCCCTTCATGAATTTATCTGTCAAACGTACGTTCTCAATGTCTTATTTATAACGCAGTGTACAGTGCTAGGTTCGAAGTTGCATATATTTATATTCCCACACGTTTGATGACACGGCTGACGGACTTTTAATGAGAGGCAATTTAGCTTTTGCCAGAATGTGTCAACGAAGGGGGCCAAAGTTTGGAAAAGCTACTCTGCTAGAAGAGCATCAATAAATTATTAGTCAAGGATGGAAAATTACCAATATTTGTAATTACGCAGCGTTCTAAATAAAAATCACGAAGGCACATTTGCCACATAAACCCATGAAAGAAAGAAATTTGGCAAGAAATGATCCTTCTCAGATTTATCCACATGATGATAGTAGATCATCAGAATATATAAATTTTGTACATGCAAATAACTCGTGTAAGTGCTCAGAAAATTTTAACCAACCCAGAAATAGAGAAAGCAGGATAGGTGAGTCGATGGAATTGTTAGTTAGTTTAATTGTATTTGGCAAGAAGTGGTTATCAGGTCTATCTAGATGACGACAGTAAACCATCTACCGAAGTGTCTGAATATATGGATTTTTCACATGCAAATAACTCAGATAATAATTTAAAAAGTTTTATCGAACCAAGTAATAGAGAAAACGGGATAGGTTATTAAAATTTAGCAAAGAATGATGTAGTATTAAATCGAATTAAGCCTCTAGAATTCTTGATAGAATTTATATGTTATACACACAATAACACAAAAGAAGAAACTGAAAAATCCTGTACCTCTGAAATTAAGAAAAAACGCATGTAATTTTATCCTAAGTTATAGATTTGTGAAACAAAATCAACAGTGAGAAATATTTTTCCCTTTTATAGCCGCTATATGTAAAATGAGAATTCTAGAAAAGCGTTATGCCTTATGCCGACGTTCATCCTAATCGACATAATTAATTGGTTCATTTAGAAATATTTCTGGAGACGAAGGTCGATTCCCTGAACTAGAAGGGGCAATTTTAACACGGGTAGAGCAAAGTATAGATTAGTGCTTCTTTTGTTTTGGGAATCCTCTACGAGCAGCATCTTTACCAGTACAACAGTTGTAGGTCCTAAATCCACCTGATTATTATGCACGTATGGTCTTTTGCCACTGGTTTTTGCGTAATTATGCTGACAATTCCAATTTTGTGACCAACATTCTTTTTACTGATGAGACCGTATTCACACGAAATGGAATATTTATGCATGTGTGTGTTGACAAAAATCCCTTTACTGTTATGGAAATAAGATGTTATATACGTTCTTCATTGAACATTTGTTTTAAGTGACAAGTTACCAGATTCCGTTGTTTTACGAAATCAACAAATAGACAACATTCCTTAAAACGAAATGCAACAAATGTGGTTCCAGCACAATAGCGCTTTGGCACATTTTTCAATTGCAGTTAGAACGAATTTACACGGAACTTTGGCGCACAATATTTACCCAACGAAATCTGGTAGAGAACTGGAGTATGGATGTGATTATTATAGACTCGGTTACTATAAACGAGAATCTTTTCTGCGATATTGTTCTTTCTGCTGTGAAGTTACGTAAAGGGGAAAAGCGTTAATGAACCCATATTTAACCAGTAAACTTATATGTATATGCTGCCGAAGGATGGTGCGAGCTCAAATGTGATTCTAATAGCGTAGCGTTTATTCATATTCATACATTCCGGCTCTACCCTGCATCAATCGATGATAATTTGTTTATTAAACAAGTAATAATAATCTCTGAAATAATCCAGAAGGGCCATGGAGCGTGACCGTATTGTTTTTTCATGGCAAGACTTTTTCGGCACTCTCTGGTTGTAACGTACCGAGTGTTACGAACCGCTCGCTTATTATTATGCCAGAGTTTAATTATAGGTTTTCATAACAGACTGAGTTGACGTTGACCAAACATCCATGTTGTAGGTTGCACCAAGGTTTAAACTTGGTACTTTAAGATTTATAGTATAGTTACCAATCTATTAGAAAGCCACAGCTCCTTTTTTTCGAAAATAATTAGTTAAAATGAACACCTATCTACACACACTTCGCTATTTCTCAATAGTCACTCATCTGGAATATTTGCCAAATGAAAAATAAATGTTCCTCGTGTCACTCAGAGAATACGGAATGTGAGGAGATGGGTTACATTTTTCTATTTTCAAGAGGTGGCCTCTATATATCACCTGTTTGTTTATATTATTTGTTTTTATTATTTGTTTATATTACAAACAGCAGTTGAAGCAGTGAGAAGAGGCCTGGTTTGAAGAAGAAAAAAATCATTTTTCATCAAGACAACGCACTCGCACACAAGGGTGAGTTGGCAATGGGAAAATTGCGGGATTTGGGGTACGATTTGCTCGGCCATGCTCCATATTCTCCTGATTTGGCACCCTCAGACTTCCATCTATTCTCAAATTTGAAAAAATTTGTTTCTGGGAAGAGATTCACATCCAACGAAGAAGTTGAAGGGACCGTAGAAGAATGTTTTGACAGCCTTCCAGACTCTCACTTCTGGGAAGGAATATTGATTTTAGAAAAACGCTGGACTAAGTGTGTTGAACTCAAGGAAGATTATGTAGAAAAATAAAATCATTTTTTAAATTTAAATCGCAGTCTTTCATTGTCAGGCCGAGAACTTTTCACCTTGCCCACGTATGTTGTTGCTTTACAAGCAGTGAATTTACTGCTTTATTAGTAATGAGAGATTCACGTGAAAGGCTGTATCAGGTATTACGTATTTTCTAGTCACAGTTCTTTTGGAAGAAATTCGCTAATCCCATTTCTCCGTCCACTTACAATTCATACTGCGATAGCTATTGTTTATAATCTTATAAACGTTTTTCTTGTTCACCCTCTCTTTCTGCAACGACATAATTTATTACACACGTTTTTCAAGATCCATTAACTTTTAAAATTATACACAAAGTTAGTCTTTCTATGTGCTCTTAATTCTGTTACACATCTGAACTTAATCTATATTTATTAACTATTTTATCCTTCCAATTCTGTTCTTATTGTTATCCTTTTCAATTTATTCTTATATAAGTGTTGTACGCATACATACATATATGTTTATAAATTTAACACGACCTACATTTTTTCCGAATCCCGCCCGAACCTCTTCGGACGACCTTCAGAACTTCTGGTCGTTACGCGCGCCCTTGCATTGTGTTTGTGTCTTTGATGGATCAAATAAAATAAATTAATGACTCCAAGCGCTCCGGTTTTCAGGAAGAAAGACCTTTCTCTAGATAAATTAACCTGACGCCTGGACAAAGGAGAACATTACGGGGGCTTTATTTTATGGAAATGAGGAACTCGGCTACGGCCCGGCGTGACGTCAAGTTGCTGGCTGTTTGTGAAAGTCTCATGAAGAGGTGTAATTGTTTAAACAGTAGTTTTCTGTAAGAGGGACGCCCGGACGGGCGGAGGACAGGATGGCGGACACAAAAGGAGAGGCCCGAGGGGCATTGTGGAAGAGTTTGCGGGTGACAGGGTAGGATTATTTTAACTTGGGTTAATTTAGATTGCACTGATTTGATATACAATATTTTATTAGGCAAAATTTATTTTAAACAATTTTTAAGAACCAATTCAAAAAAATTGTCTCTAAAAGTATCCTACTTTAAATTTCTTAACTAGCCTAAATGTTATCCTTTCTTTGGTTTGATTAAGTTTCTTGTATGACGGTTTCAGTTTTGCTAAAATTATCATAATTCTTCTAAAGGCTGCAAACAGTTTTTGTAATTAGTGGTATTTAAAGTTAGAAAGTTGGACGCGTAACGAAAAGAACAAATTTTCTCATGAATTGACTAGGAAGTAGTTTAGACTCTTCAGGATCGCTTTGATCAATTCAATAAAACATTAAACTCTGAAATAATTACGGTTTTACTGAACTTATAATCTCAACAACCACCTGTGATTACTTAAAAGTATTCAAAACCATTAATAAATAAGAAAATTCTTTTAAAATGATGCCATATTTTCGTTTTTCAAACTCAATACATTTCTCTTTTATAAATATGCTAGTGTACTAACACATTTTAAAACATATATAATAAATATGAGAGTTGACAAATCTAAAGCTAGATTAGCTAAAAGCTATTTAAAACATAAAGGATGTTCGCGTTTTTTTAAATATTAAATAAAACACATAATTTTCATTCACTTTCAAAAACTTTTTATGGGTAATTGAAGTATCAGTTATGACATCTATATGCGAAAAATAATATCTGCCAAATGGCCTCCTCTTGCAGCTCCACAGACGTCCTCTCTTTTGTTAAAATTTTCAATGACATTTTGACATAATTGAGGCTCTATCTCATCAATGACACGAATAATTTCATCTTTCAAAGCAGGAATTGATTGTGGACTGTTTTTATAAACCTGACTTTTCACATAACCCCAAAGAAAATAGCCTAACAGTGTCAAATCACATAATCTTTGTTGCCAATTAACATCACCGTTTCTTGAGATTACACGTCCTGGAAATTTTTCTCTCGATAAATTAATTGATTCGTATGCAAACTGAGGTGTAGCGCCGTCCTGTTGAAACCACATATCCTCTAGATCAATATTCATTAATTCAGGCCACAAAAATTCGGTTATTACCCGACGATATCGATCACCATTGACAGTTACAACTTCACCAGCAGCATTTTTAAAGAAGTAAGGTCCAATTACATCACCTGATCATAATGCACACAAAACAGTAACTTATTTAGGATGCCTAGGTTTCTCATGAATAATTCGTGGATTTTCCTCACCCCAGATACTGCAATTTTGTTTATAACATGGCCACAAAGTTCAAAATGTGTTTGAGAAAAATTAGCTGGTTGTTCATTGATGAAATTGATAAATGAACGAAGTTTTAAATGATCTAATGGCTTCAGTTTCTGTGTTATTTGAATCTTATATGCCTTCATAGCTAAATCCTTGTGTCAAATACGCCATGTTGTTGATCCATTAAGTCCAAGTTGTTGTGAACGTCGTTTAATGGATATTTCAGGATTTGCAGCAACACTTTCACGAACCAAAGCAATATTTTCTTGTGAACGACCACTACGACTGTATTTTTTACTTTTTTTGATCTTCCACGGAACCGGTCTTTTGAAATTTTTCTCACATTGGGGATGTTAGTTTGGGGAGAGTGAGAGAGTTTAGGGATCTTGGAGTGATTTTTGACTCTTATCTAACCTTTCGACCGCAAATCATTAGTGTGTGCTTGGAGGCCTGCAAATCGCTGGGGTTTGTATTCCGCATTTCCAAATATTTCTGTGATCCAGTTGTACTGAAGACCATATACTACGGTTATGTTATGAGCAAACTGGAGTACGCGACACTGGTCTGGTCTCCGATATATGCTTGTGAGTGCTTGAAGTTGGAGCGTGTCCATCGACCTTCCAGATTAGTGGTGCTTACCCGATGAGGGGTGGTCACAGGGGGAGTTGCTTATTGAACATAATATGTCCTCGTTGCATGTCAGGAGGACGGAATTTTGTGGTAGGATGTTGCGTGGCTTACTCGGTAACAGTGTTGACCGTCCTTCACTACTGCAACGTTTGTGTTTTTTAGTGCCCCGTTTGAACTCCAGGTGCGATGTGTCCTTTGTGACGCCAAGGGCGCGGACTAATGCTCTAAGGAGGACGCCGATCTACGTTTTGAGCAGATATGCCAATGAATTTGTTGATTTGTTTGCCTAGCATGCATACTGTATATGTATTTGTAATGATATTTGTCTCAGTTGCTTTACTTTTATACATTACTTTGATTTAGCATTTATTTTTATTATACGTATTGCACACATGTCCTTAGTTTGCTTAGTTTTATAATTTTGCATTTTCCCGTTATTGGGCTACCAGCCTGTTGGAAATAAAGGGCATTATTATTATTATTTAGAAGAAATTGGTAGAATTGGATCACATACTCATCATTTTGCTGAAGATACTCTATATATTAAAGTTTTAACATTCGTTTAAAAATACGTTTTGTTTTCGCATATTTTTTGTGTCTTTATTCCTGCATTATTAACTTATAGATGTTCTATTTTCGCATCCTTTCCCATATATCGATGAAACATTTTTTAGGTCTTTTATAACTTATTGCATAGTTTTTCATCGAGGTATCTGCTCTTACTAACTCAGAGCTTAAATCCAAATCCGAATGTAATAATAACACAGGCTGGAAAGATAAAGGAAAAACTAAACAACAAAACAGATATGAAATGTAGAATTAATTAGCACACAGATCAGGGAAAATATAATAATGAAAAGTAAAATGTATGAGAGATAGATTGCAACTGACGAGATGATATCAGAATATTAAATATTTTAAAAAATAAAAAGGGATGAGAAAAATATAAGAAGCGAAAGAGGAGAAAAATGAATACATAGAAAGAGAAATACATGAAAAGAGAAATTAAAGAATGTAATAGACAACACAAGGGTAAAATGAGATGTGATATATTAAAACATGTAAGACAATGGTGGGGTATAACGCAAGGCGTTGTCATAACTAGTTTATATGTAAAATACAAAGGCACTAGGAAAGTTTTGCGATATGACGCAACAATGAATCGTAGGAAGCTGCTTGTTGCTGCATATTGAGACATGTTCATACGTGCATAGTAGCCGCCGCGCCATGTCGATGGGCTCAGTTATTCATTACCAATGAGAGTGTAAAGTGCTTGCGATTGCATCGTGATCACGAAATTAGATAAGGGCAGTTTTGCGTTATAATTTCGTGCGTGGTTTAAACATAGACCAGTGCTTTCGAAGAAATGACTCTTGCACTAGGTGATGTTTGTCCATATCGCACAACGATATTCAGGTGATATAGAGAATTCCGAAGGGGAAATTTAACTGTGGAGGATGCTGAGAGGAAGGGAAGGCCACGAACGTCAGTTACGGAGGAAAACATTACTACTGTGAGGAAAATGCATGGCGAGGACAGGCGAGTGACGTACCAACAGATAGAGGGTATTTCAGGCCTAAATGCCTCAGCAATTCGTTCGATTCTGCATGATCATTTGCACGTGAAGAAACTTTGTTCTCTCTGGGTGCAGCATCGACTAACTGAAGAGCAGATCACACGAAGTGTGACTTGGTGTCGGGAGATACTAAAAAAGTTTAATAAGGAACAATCTCGGTATGTGAACAACATAGTGATAGATGACGGGAGTTGGCTGTACTATTACGATGCTCAAAAGCTCAAAACAAAGTTTGGGTCTTTGATGATGAGGGCATATCTGTAGTTTTCAGAAAATCCCGATCTGTAAAGAAGAAAATGTTAGCCGTATTTTTCGATCGATTGGAATTGTGAAACGCGTCGTTTTCTACACACAGAAGACAGTCACAACAAAGTGGTATACTGAACAGTGCTTGCCTAGAGTCATTGGATCTATGAAGAACCTGCGGCCAAGTCAAGAATGGACACCTGGTTCCTCCATCGCGATAATGCTTCAGCTCACCGCGCCAAAGCCTGCACCGAATGTTTGACCACCACAGGATTGAAACTTCTCGAGCACCCTTCCTAAAGTCTAGATCTTGCTCACCGCATGTGAAAATGAAGCTAAAAGGGAGGCGGTTTTCCAGTCAAGAGGACCTTCTGCGGGCTTGGGTCAACGAGTGTGCTTTTCTCCCTAGTGAAACTTAGCAGAACTGGTTTAAAGATTGGTTTCGGAGGCTGAAGAGGTTTATTGAGTGTAGAGGAAATTACTTCGAAAAAATTAAATAAACAAAGCTGTATTGCAAAACTTTCCTAGTACCCTTTGTAGTAGAAAGACTGCATTAAAATTAAGATGAAGAAATGTAGGAATACACAATTTATGTAATGTTAATACCATTCTAAGAATCACCAAATCTAATTTACTTACTGCAAATTAAAAAATTAACATTACACCGTTATTTACATTAATTTCTTATTCAGAAATCTATCCCAAAATGGAATATAATTGCAAATACGCCCCTGCTTAGTAAAGAAAAAGTTTTCAACTGTTTTTCCTCTTTCATTCAGACCTTTTGTATCGCCCATACATACATTGCATGCTGTGGAATAATTAAAGCAACTGCTGAGTCCTTTTGCGTTTGTGGAAATACGTTGGCCGGCCTCATGTCGTAAAATTCAAACGAATGGTAATTGTTAGTAGTAACAAATTCACTTTGACGAGCGAATGGTGTTCTGTTTTTGTTAGAGAAACTGAGAAATTGTACTTTTAATTAAAAAGATTAATTATTTTTGTTTCAATTTGGCAGGCATTATGAAGTCATAAGAACTAATGATTTTGAAAAAAAAGTGTAATCGTTATTCTCTTTTAGTTTCGTTTGATCTTTCGATTTTGAAAACAATTTTTTTTCCGTTTATGCATATTAAATGATGTCATGCGGCATACATAGTATGTGTGAGCGAATTAAAAGTTAATATGACGGCTTCTGTCGGTATTTGCTTTTTTAATAATGGAACTAAATATTGCACTGCTTTTGCGTATATTCTTCCAATACATTAAAGTACGAGGGAGCGTATTCATATTCGCGGAATGGGGGACAAGGGGTGGAAATAAAGAAACCAAATTATTTTTCTTTTTCAATATATTCACCTGCAACACGGATACATTTTTCACATCTTTCAATTAACTTATTTATACCCTCATAAAAAAATGATTTCTCTTTATCTGCAAAATACGCCGAAACTGCCTCCTTGACTTCATCATCGGCAGTAAATTTTTTATCCCGCAGCTCTTTTTTCATTTTCGGAAACAGGTAATAATCACTCGGGCCCAGGTCTGGGCTGTAGGGTGGGTGATTCACAATTTCGAAGCCCACCTTATGCAGGGCAGCTAACGCAACGCGGCTCTTGTGGACGGGCGCGTTATGCCACTGCATGGAGTCTTGTTTGGACTCAGGTTCATAATGATGAATCCAAGTTTCGTCTCCAGTAACAATTCCACTCAATACACCATCCTTGTCTTCATTACAGAGGTCCAAAAATGCACGCGAACACTCTACGCGCTGTTGTTTTTGCGGCGGCGTGAGCATTCTCGGCACCCATCTTGCGCTGACCTTAGACATGCCGAGATGATCGTGTAGGATTTTAAAAATTGTTGTATCGGATACTCCAACCATTTCTGCGAGTTGTTTCTTCTTTAGTCGAGCATCTTCGAGTACAATTTGTTCAACTTTTTGGATAAGTGCTGGCGTGGTCACCTCAATGCTCCTGCCTGGCCTCGGGTCGTCTTCAAGGGATTCCCTTCCTTGTTTAAATAAACTATGCCACTTGTACACCATGGTTTTTCCTGGACAAGAGTCGCCGTAAACCAACGACATCTCATTCATTATGGTCGCGACTGATTTTCCTTGCCTGGTAAGGAACTTTATAACGGCACGATATTCGATTTTTTCCATATTTCACTTTTCACTCCTGATTATGTTACTCGGTTGACGATAGCTCAAAGACTAACTGTCTAATAACAATGAAACTTCGTATCTGCAAAATGCTTGGACATGGCTTAACCACAAACTCCTTGCATCAAAATAAGATGATTTAACCAAACTTACCTATATTCAAAATCGCATCGTTACGCCGGTATTCAGCTTTAAAGTTTTTCGAAAAAAACAAATAAATTCTTATTAAAACATAACACTTTGATCGATTTTAATTATTTTTGGTACAACATTTCAAGTAAGTGTAAGTCATGTTTTGAGATGATTTAGGTCTTTATAAG
Organism: Dermolepida albohirtum; assembly: GCA_031893035.1. NCBI lineage: Eukaryota > Metazoa > Arthropoda > Insecta > Coleoptera > Scarabaeidae > Dermolepida > Dermolepida albohirtum. The sequence goes on from JAVIWB010003088.1 coordinate 287,698, forward strand.
TAGACCGCAAGTGTATGAAACATCGATGACGTGGCACATTTCTGCCTGTAACTTTTTGATATGAAGGGTAAGAGCTTTAGTTTTTTTTACCCGAGAAGATACATTTCTTAGTGACATTTTTTGTATCTTTGTAATTTTTGATATCTGTTACAGTTTAGTCACAAGAAATAATATCCGACTCGAACGTAATCTGCTTTCCTGGCAACACGCATAATCTGGTTGGCTTATTATTTAGTAGAATAAGTGGCGAATAAAAATTTTTTTGCAAAAATTTATTAACGGCAAATAAACAAAAACTAAATTACTACAAATGTTCGATATGTCCGCCATTTTGTTGAATACAGAGAGCGATTCTGCGCAAGTAATTGAATTGCACTCTTTGCAAACTTTCTTCATTATTTCTAATTGATTGAGTGGCGTTTTGTATCCTAGCCCAAAGCTCATTCTCCGTGTTTATAGCAGTAGAATACACGATGCTCTTGAGTGTTCCCCATAAAAACGAATCACAGATATTCAAATCTGGCCAGCGAGGAGGCCATTTTACAGGTGCGTCGTTTCCTCGGCCGATCCATTTATTAGGAAACTGTGCATGAAGATGATTCCTAACATTCAACGTAAAATGAGGTGGTGCTCCATCATGTAGAAACCACATGTCACGTCTTAGATCTAGTGGTAAGTCTTCCAATAAGCCTGGCAAAGTATTTTGTAAGAAATCTAAGTAATTCACTCCATTTAGTCGATTAGGTAAAACGACAGGACCTATGATGTTATTGCCGATTATACCTGCCCATACATTAATTCGGAACTCCTGCTGAAAGCGGCCTTGTTTAAAAGCATGTGGATTTTGATCTGCATACACGTGTTCGTTGTGTAAATTTGTAACACCTCTCCTTGTGAAGCATGCTTCGTCGGTGAAGAGAATTTTGTTGTGAAAATAAATATCTCTTGCCTTTTTTCTGTGAATAAATCGGCAAAATGTGAGACGCGCATCGGGGTCTGCTGGTAAAAGTTCTTGTACTACTTGCAAATGATATGGATACAGGAGTTGCTCTTTAAAAATTTTATGAACATCTTTTGAGACTCCTAATTCACGAGACAAGCCACGAGTACTTTTTTGTGGATGAGCTCCTATTTTGTCTAGAACTTCTTCTTCCAAGTCAGGGTTTTGAACTACACGAGGGCGTCCACGATCAGCAGGCATTGAATGAAATCTTCCAATTTCCTGAAGACGCCTCTCAATGTTTGCAAATGTTTATCGATTTGGTATACGACGATTAGGATATTTTTGCTGGTATACTGTCACACTCCTCCGACAATTTCCTTCGCAAAACCCGAGAACCAGCAACATATCAGTTTGTTCAGCGAAAGAGAAAGCCATTATTATCAATCGAAGATACAACCACAATTACACAATCAAAATGACAATAGTCAAAAACACTCAATAAAGAAACCGTAATCAAAGATCACAAAACGCACACTATCATTTCTTTTATGACAGCTGTAGAAAACTAAAGGCAATCGTTTTTACTAAATAATAAGCCAACCAGATTATGCGTGTTGCCAGGAAAGCAGATTACGTTCGAGTCGGATATTATTTTTTGTGACTAAACTGTAACAGATATCAAAAATTACAATGATACAAAAAATGTCACTAACAAATGTATCTTCTCGGGTAAAAAAAATTAAAGCTCTTAACCTTCATATCAAAAAGTTACAGGCAGAAATGTGCCACGTCATCGATGTTTCATACACTTGCGGTCTACTTATAAAGACCCAAATCATCTCAAAACACGACTTACACTTACTTGAAATGTTGTACCAAAAATAATTAAAATCGATCAAAGTGTTATGTTTTAATAAGAATTATTGTGTTTTTTTCGAAAAATTTTAAAGCTGAATACCGGCGTAACGATGCGATTTTGGATATAGGTAAGTTTGGTTAAATCATCTTATTTTGATGCAAGGCGTTTGTGGTTAAGCCATGTCCAAGCATTTTGCAGATACCCTGTATATTGATTTAAGTACGATTTTTTTTCGTGTTTTCGTTATCGAAATAAATACTCGAATGAGTAAATACTAAATTTATTAAAGAGCAGTATTTTATTATTTATCCTAGCTTTCCTAATTAATTTAGAAGCTCTGGAAAATTCAACAATAGTGCTTCAAGTGTTATTATTTTTTGCTATTGTTGATGATGACCACTTGATTGTCGAAATAGATATTCAGATTTACTAATTAAGGGTTATTGTTAATCAACTTTTTTAAATGTAATACGCATCTTTTGACAAAAAAAGTTTCTATTTTTGTGCTAAGCGCTATTTCCAACTTATAGCCTTCGAAATGGTTGCTTGAAAATTAAATAATATTTGACCATGGTCTGATGGATAATAAGAAATTTAATAGACATTCTAGAAAATGAATTTTATTTAAGCTTTTTGTACTACAAAATCTCTTTATTTTATTTACATTTAATAAGCTGAGAAGTCGGTTTCCGCGAAAAGTTTTTTGCCATTCGGTCTAAGTTCCGCACACGATCTGTACCGTTGAAAGCCAAAACGCACACTGTATATTCGTTTCACATAATTTTTAAAAAGATTGTATTCTAGTCTTAAACTAAGATAAAAAATAAAGGAAAAAAGAAAAAAGAGAAAGAAAAGAAAAGTACCTACATGTGTTTATTGCACTTGCCCTACCTGCTATTTAAGAGATCAAAGAAAGAGAGATGAGTTATGGTTGGGGCCCAGGTCAGTGTTCAACCCATCGGCTTTATTCTTCAAAATGTACATGCCTTCATAGATATCACTTCTTCCTTATCAAATGCAAACAATCCGCGTTAACACTATTGGCGCGTATTGGAGAACCCATGTGGTTCAGCATTAGCATTACGAACTTTTTTACAGGAACCCCCACTACTCTCCGAATTAACTGGCTAGTTCCTTCCCTAGGGGTGACAAACGATTGTTTTTTTTTTAAGGTAAGCAATACGAGCTTTACGTACTACGATCTATATTGGAGTCTAGTAGAGAGAAAAATTTTGGAGCAATTGTACAAGATACAAGGGTAGCCGTTTATATTTCGGGAACAGGTAACACTGTTAGTGTTGCCTCCGATCTGATGATTGCATCGTGAAGTTTGTCATTTTTGACAATATATTAACCTTGACAGTTTTATTATCCGGTCGTTATTTCTATTGCTGACAGTAACTTGAAATTTTTATGTGGTGGTTTCAGAGAGTTGTAGAACGGTCAATTCCGAATGGTACACAACTATTTGTTTGCCAATAGTGTTTGAAGAAATAAGGAAAACAAAGCGGAAACGACAGATCATTCTCCACCATGACAATGCGAGCTTTCACAGGTCGGTTCAAACAATTGAATATTTGACCGGGCACAACATTGAACTGATGAGTCGTCCGCCGTACAGCCCTGATCTAGCACCCTGTGATTTCTTTTTGTTCCCACACGTGAAGAATAAACTTCGTATTCAACGGTTTTCTACGCCGGAAGAAGCAGTTGAGGCATTCAAAACTCATATTTTGGAGATACCGCCTTTACAGTGGCAGCAATGCTTTTCGGATTGGTTTAAACGAATGCAAAAGTGCATTGATTTTCAAGGAAAATATTTTAAAAAGCAATAAAACTATTTTCGATAATAAAAATTTTTTTTTGTTTGCTGTTCCTGAAATATAAACGGCTACCCTCGTACTAACAGATCTGTAGTTTAAAATATCATATCATATTTGCTTCTCTTTTTTATATATGGTTTTAATGAAAATGATATTAAGAGACGTACGAAAACGCTTTCGTGTTGCCTCATATACTACAATTTCTTACTTTTTTCAATTATAGAATGTTTTTAACTTTTATAGCTCTGTAAATATTAATATTGGAGGCCTAGCTGAGGTAGGGATACTCCACAATGCAAAAACTTTGCTTTTCTTATATAATATTTTAGATTATTGGTATTTTAAGTTATGGTAGATATTATTTGTTTGTTTTTTTTTATATGCGGATATCTGAATAAATTAAAATAAAATTTCCACACCACTAATATTTCATTTGTTTCGTAAATGATAACATCATAAAATTTTCTATTTCCAAATATTCATAAAATAAAATTTCAATAAATACTCAATAATCACATTACGTGACAGATTCCTAGAATCAAAAATAAACCTCGTGTAATTACTGTGTGCATAAAAATTAAAAATGTCTCGAAATGAAATGTCACGTTCCATTATTACATTTATTACTGATGCTATCGACATGAAGCAGAAATGTTTTTATTTACCTCGCTTTTAGTTATCACCTGACGCTCTTATTTACTTTAGAAGTGAATACGTGTGTACGTGTCCTTACTTAATTTGTTCATGGCCTATTTTCACGTATCCAGAGAGGCTCAACGAAAAAAATTCAGTGTTACAATGAATTAAAATACTCTTGTTATACTCATAAAATTGTTTTCTATGTTCTTATGAATACTGGGATTTACATCTGCAAGTTACGAAGTCAGAAATTTGGACATTCTTGCTGCCAGACAAAATTAAAAGATTGGAAAATATTAAATTGTTCTGTTGTATATTGATTTAACTAACTAATTCAAAACAGCAAGTGCAGTGTATTTACGAGTACGATACGAATAGGTGAACGTCATGAACAGAATTTTTGAAATTACTAGAATAGAAACAATAAAATACCTGTTGAAGTACCAGGTGTAGCGGGATATCATTACCGGTTTTTCTAATGGATGTCGTTAGGTTTAAGTATGCAATGTTATGATTTGACGCATATGTCATTTTATTCTACTGACATAAAGCTTCAAACCCATACATGTTATATTTTGCGAAAGTAGTCATAGATTGAAAATGTCGAGTTTCGTGCCTGAAAAAGCGCGTTTCCGGCAAGCATTACCTTTGTTATTTAATAAAAAAAAAGCCGCTGAAAGTCATCGTTTGTTGGTAGAAACATACGGTGAGGCGTGGTTTTGACAATTCAAAAGCGGTGATTTCGGTGTGCAAGACCAAGAACGTCCTGGTACACCGAAAAAGTTTGAAGATGCGAAACTGCAAGAGTTGTTGGACGAAAACCTAACCCAAGTTTAAACATAATTGGCAGAAACGTTAAACGTGGCCCAAGAAACGATTATCGACCGATTGCGAGCAAAGGGAAAAATCCAAAAGATGGGAATATGGGTGCCACATTAACTTAATGACAGGCGAATGGAAAATCGAAAAATCGTCTGTGAAATGCTGCTTCAAAGGTATGATCGGAAGTCATTTCTGCATCGAATAGTGACGGGTGATGAAAAATGGATTTATTTCGAAAGTTCTAAGTTAAAAAAATCATGGTTATCACCTGGCCTGGCGAAGCCGGCTCATTGACTTCAAGACCAAATCGTTTTAGTCGCAAGACAATGTTCTGTGTTTCATGTGACCAGAGCGGTGTGGTGTATTACGAACTGTTGAATCCTGGTGAGACAGTTAATACTGATCGCTACCAACAACAAATTATCAATTTGGATCATGCGTTGATAGAAAAACGTCCTGAATAGACCCGAAGACAAGGGTAAAGTGATATTACAGCACGATAACGCGCTGTCTCATAGAGAAAAAGCGGTCAAATAAGCATTGAAAGCAGTCGGATGGGACATAATATCACACACATTGCCTCGTTCGACTATTACTTTCTCGCATCAATCGGACACGCGCTTACAGAGCAGCACTTCCTCAATTTGAAAGAAGTTAGAAAACGGCTCGATGAATGATTTTCCTTAAAGGACAAATAGTTTTTTTGGGATGGTATCCATAAATTGCCTGGAAGATGGGCAAGATGTGTATAATCAAATGGCCTTCGTCTTGAAAATTATGTAGTTTTTTTGCGAAAATGTCGGTAGTGACATTCCGTTACACCTGGTTTACTGCGTATACGCTTTTATATTGGTATGAGTATAGTGTTGGCACATAGCGTTCTGTCATTTATCGTATTACAGTCTTATGTTGGTTTAATGTTGTTTTGTTCTATATTTTATGTCTATTAGAAATGCCGAAAACGCTTTATAGTAAATGTCAGAGAATTTCTTCGGATGATGGCAGTAAAATAATATTTAAAAGTAAAGACCAAATTCGCCATTCAAGCGACTTAGTAAGAACATTAATCCAATCAAACGATCTCCCAAACTACTCAACCAAACTTTAAAGAAAATTGCTATTGGTCTTTAAGAAAGTGTATGTGTAATAAAGAGTGGATTTTCTGCAAGTTTTCCTGGTATAAATCTACAGAAAGCTAATTTGGAATCTTATTCTAGGGCTGAAAGGAGCTTGCATGATTAGTTCCGGAGTTATTATTCGGATGATAATATTGGGATTTTCTTCTACCTTTCTTAAAACATATTTTGTTTCACGAGTAGTTACAGATCTTGATCGCCCAATGTTATATTTATTAACACTATATGAATCATTTTCATTTAATCGTTGATGAAATTTCGAAAACAATTTATCGGAAATGTTCGATTAGCAAACGCTTGGGCGTATAGACGCCGTGCTTTATAAGCGTTGGCGTTAATATAAAAGTGCGATTGAAAACTGATAGCACTGCAACGAGAACAATTACATATATATATATTTTTTTTTTACTGCACAAACTGTCTCAATATGGTGTTAGGAGCATCGCTAACAAATGGTTTGAATCTTATCTCACTAACTGTAAGCAGAGTGTCAGGATCGGTAACTGTCAGTCTAGCTACATTGGTATTAACAGAGGTGTACCCCAGGGATCTATCTTGGGACCCACACTATTTTTCGTCTACGTAAATGATCTTCCGAACATTCTACGAAATGTAGAATGAGTCGTTCTTTATGCGGACGATGTTAGTGTAGTTGTTAGGTCTTCAAATGTTGGTGATATTTGTGATGTGACCAATGAAACGTTCAATAAAATTAACGATTGGATGGTGTCCAACAAGTTAATTTTAAATAAGCAGAAAACAAAAGTGGTATACTTCCACAATAGGATTAAGCATATTGCCCATGTACAAATAAACAATGAGATCCTCGATTGTGATTCTTCTTCAAGAATCCTTGGTCTGGCAATTAACGAAAATTTTAAATGGTCTGCACATATACATAGATGGAGTATGCAAATTACTGGCTGAGGTGTGTTTTACCCTTAAGCAGCTCCGCAGATCCCGCAATTTGAGTACCCTGCTTACTCTCTATCATGCTAATTTTGTTTCTTGCATGAGATATAGCGTGATACACTGAGGACTGTCGCCGGAGGTGGGCAGGGTGTTCCTTATGAAAAAACGGGCCCTGAGAATTATCTTTTGGTTGGGCTATAGGGATTCTTGCAGGGAACATTTTCGCAGTAACTCGATACTAATAATTTATAATATTTATATATTAGATCTCTTATGCTTCGTTTTTAGGAACAAAAACGCTTTTTCAAATGGCAATATAAATCATAAACATGATACACGAACTGATAATTATTTATTACATGTCTCATACGCATCGGAAAAGAAACATATTTTGTGGGATGTAAATTACACAATAACTTACCATTTTCTATTAGAAATATCACAAAGTTCTGTATTTTTAAAAGCAACCTTAAGTTGTGCCTGCTTACGATAAATTGTTATTGTATAAATGACTTTCTGTGTCCAAATTTATAACGTCGTTTTTCTTATTGACACGTGTTTCTAGCATATGTGTGTGTACGTAGTATGTATTGATTGTTATTTTCTTGTTTGTACTGTATGCAGATTGCTTTAGAAATAAAATTTATTATTATTATATTATTGTTATTATTATTATTGTTATTATTAATTACATTTATCGTAATTAAACAAAAATGATTTAATTTGTTTTATTTTCCAATGAAAAACATGGTGGGAGTCCAGGAGCAGTTTATTAAGTAAAATATAGATTCAACTCGTCTTTGAAATACCTAGTTTACAGACTAATGTTCATCGAGACCGTTTCATTTGTTTTCATGAGTAATGTACGTCTATAAAATTTCCTATCTCTTTTTGAACACATTGTACAGATATACTTCAAAGTCGTTGATATTCTAGATGATTTATGGAAGATTTAATACAATCAATATCTGAGTTGGCGCTTTATAAAGAGCAGATTGGTTTAAGGAGGATAATACGTAAGTGCTTGTATAACACAAAATGAAAATTTAGCTTTATGGAATATTTTACGAGAGGGCAGTAAATAACGCGATTCCAATAATAAGTCTTAATGAATACTCCAAATAGTTACGTCTTTTATTAGATACGAAAACAGAAAGGATAATGTGACAGTAGCTATCATTCATAATTTAAAACTTTCACGTACACATGTTTTCGATAGTCCAAACACTCAAACTGCAAAGAGAGCATTGAATTTATGAACGAACCTCGTTGGTAAACTTGGACAGAACATGTCACACGACTTCATAAGGGTTTACGGATCGTGTTTACCGTGTATGGTACGGCCATCTAGCGTCAGAGAACGCATGTAAATCACCGATTTGGTCATGTTTGATTGACTACGTGTCAAGAACATGTGACACACAAATCCGCACGAACGTGGGATGGGCACGATTCAACGTCCGCGAGAACTGAACCTAAAACGTGTCATCAGTAAACAACTAAGCGAAATAAAATGGCACTTCATTCTGATATTTCACATTATCCATATTCCATACATGGAATGGACTATTTACAAATTAATTGTTAATAGTTTAAATGTAGTCTTAAAAATATGTAATACGGGGATAGTTTGACAAGTAGTGAGAATGACACATAGGTGGTGCTCTAATTGGTAAAACAAATGCACTATAATTTAGGTTGCCTATTTATATGTTTACATTCCGATATTTAGATAAATCGGTTGATTAGTTTATTTTTGACAGCTGATTGAAAAAGAAGCAACACGTCGTTTTGTTAAAATGGAAAAAGCTGAGTATCGTAAGGTGAATAAATACTTTGTAATTAAGGGTATGAAAGCTACCGAAATAAAAGATGAGTTACGGGAAACATTAGGTGAATCTGCTCCATCATCCGCCACAATAAGTAGATGGGTAAACGAATTTAAACGTGGTGGAACAAGCTGTGTTGATGAAGCGCGCTCTGGAGCACCCAAAATCGTGACTTCTAAGGAAATGATATATAAATATCCACAATATTATTACGCAAGATCGACGACTCAAAGTGAGAGAGAGATAGCAGACATGGTAAACATTTCAACAGAACGCGTCAACCACATTTCGACAAAAGAATTGGGCGTTTCCAAGCTTTCGGCAAGATGAGTGCCGCGATTGCTTACGACTGATCAAAAGTTCGATAGTTTGTGCATTTCCAATGAGTGTTTGGACCTTTATAAGCGGAATCAGGTTGATTTTTGTAGACGATTTGTTACTTGCGATGAAACTTGGATACATTACAGTACACCCAAAACTAAACAACAGTCGAAACAATGGTTAGAACGTGGTTCTGCACCTCCAAAGAAAGCGAAAACCACTTTATCGGCAAACAAGGTGATGGCATCAATTTTTTGGGAGTCAAAGAGCATTTTGCTCATTGATTACCTTCAGAAAGGTGCCACAATAAACGGACAATATTATGCAGAACTTCTACAGAAATTATATGTTGAGATTCGTGCTAAATGGCCAGGAATGGCAAAGAAAAAGATTCTGTTTCACCAAGACAACGCTCCCTCGCATACCAGCACAGATGCGATGTCCAAAATCCACGAGTTGCATTTCCAATTAGTACCGCATGCGCCTTATTCGCCGGATTTAGCCCCTTCCGACTTCCGCCTTTTTCCAAAATTGAAAACGGCAGTAGGTGGAAAGAAATTTTCGTCTAACGACGAGCTTATCATCTTCGTGAATGAGTATTTTGCAAGCCTTCCGGAATCGCATTTTAGAGATGATATAAGGGCATTGGAGCACCGTTGGAATAAATGTATTGCTCTTTTAGGGGAATGTATTGAAAAATAAAAATTATTTTGTATTTAAAAAATTCGTTTTTCTCTTCCATTCTCACTACTTGTCAAACTACCCTCGTATGCTTTGTCCGTATTAACATCCAGAGCACCAAAATAAATTTGATATTGAGATCGGTTACAAAAGTATGAAAACATGCTGGAGGTAAATTAATGACCATTAATAATCTTGATTTGTTTTGTAGGTACACAAGCACTTTATTACGTGCTGAAGTCAGTAGACACGAACACCGGAATATTAGTTGGAGCTCATTTGCATACATTCTACCAGATTTTGCATTTCTTGATTTCATTAGAAGGTATCCAAGTTAATATAAACAGTATAAACTTCAATGAAATTGAGATTTTTTTAAAAAGTTATAAACTAACTAATGCTTGTGTGTTGACGTTTTCAAAAGTCTAAGAAAAAAACGATTTTAATGCTGAAATTCATTCATCTCTCTTAACTTAATTCCGAGAGAATAAAAACTCTAAAAACCATGTCAAAATTGTTACATTTGTTGTTTTTAACATTATTTAATTGGCATAAAGCTAAGAAATACAAACGATATTTTCATTATTTTCTGTATCGAAAGATATGATAATTCAGAAAGAATCGTTCATTAATAACACAAATCAACCTGACGATCCGTGATATCGGTGAAACATATGTAGTTGATAGGGAGAATGATTCTTTTTAACATTCTTTAATTGGCATACAGCCTAGATGTAAGTTTCTGTCTATTATACACTGGAAACATAGTCTCCGATCTGTAAGATAGAAGCGTTCTTGCTTTGTCGGTCAATACATTTATGTATTGGTCGAGAGAGGGAGATATGAAATTCATTATTTTCTGTATCGAAAGATATGATAATACACTTAGAAAAATCGTTCATTAATAACACAAATCAACCTGACGATCCGTGATATCGGTGAAACATATGTTTGATAGGGTGTTATTAATAATATGATTCTTTTTAACATTCTTTAATTGGCATAAAGCCTAGATGTAAGTTTCTGTCTATTATACACTGGTCTCCGATCTGTAAGATAGAAGCGTTCTTGCTTTGTCGGTCAATACATTTATGTATTGGTCGAGAGAGGGAGATATGATATTATTCATTTGTTGTACTCCTTTGACCGGGAAGTCATCTTGAAGGCAATTTTGATGGAGCCTGTGGTTGACTAACTTAATCACTGAAGGTTGATGTATAACCCCTTTCCACATTAATTTTCGTATTCTGTATACGTGTTTCGGTAACTAAGTTGTCATTGTCAGCAGATAATTAAACAGTGTCGCACCTGGAAAGTTACGGCAAAATACCCGTACGAAACAAATTCCACACACGATCTGTACCATTGAAAGCCAAAACGCACACTGTATATTCGTTTCACATAATTTTTAAAAGATTGTATTCTAGTCTTAAACTAAGATAAAAGACAAAAGAAAAGAGAAAAAAGGGAAAGAAAAGAAAAATACCTACATGCGTTTATTGTGCTATCCCTTGTCTGTCGTTTAAGAGACCAAAGAGAGATGAGTTATGGTTGGGACTCAGATCGATGTTCAACACATGGCCTTTACTTTTCAAAATATACAACCTTTCATACGAATCTAATTCGCGACAATTACACACATTCTTTATCAAATGCAAACAATTCGCGTTAACACTATGATTACTTTCCAACACATGTTTTGCTAAACGGGATTTTTCTGGCTGATTGAATTTGATGTGCGCAATATGTTCTTTATGGGGTTCCTATCGATCGTTTTGTTTGGCCGACGTATTGTTTATTGCAATACAGACATTCAATTCCGTAAATTCCCGATTTTTTGTTGTCCTTGACTTTGTCTTTCGCGTTTCCTAAAAGAGATTTGATGGAGTTAGTGGACCGAAATGTGACTTGAAAACAGGGCTCGTTAAAAACACTACTTAAATTTTTTTCGTCAAACGGTGAAAAGGTAAACATACAAACTGCTTGTCCCGATTGCTTGGAGGTGACAGACATGTGGTATGCTGGATTGTTTTTCTTATGTTAGCCTTCCTAATTAATCCATTGATTATTTCCGAATCAAAACCATTGTATCTCACGACATTCTTAATAAAGGTCAATTCTTTTCACATCTTATTTTTGGTAGTGGGAAATTAAGCAAGCGATTGATAAGAAAACTGAACGAAGCCACCTTTTGTTGAATGCTATGATTTGAGTCCTCCGTAATGAATCTATTGACATTGGTTTCTTTTCGGAAAATATCAATTTCTATTTTAAGATTATTCCTAATAACTAAGGTGTCCAAAAAAGGCAACTTGTCATTGTTTTCTTTTTCTACTGTAAATTTGATCGTCGGAAATTTTGAATTTAATTGCTTGACAAAATCTTCCAAGTTGCATTTACGTGTATTAAAAATCGCGAGAATATCATTTACATACCTAATCCAAATTCTTGGAAAATATTTAGCCCCCCTTTTAATTCAACTTCAAAATTATTCATGAATAAGTCCGCTATAAATGCAGTTTTCTGTTTTTGTTCATAGACCTTTCTTTCAAATTGAAAACAGTTTTGGGACATGCAAAGAGTTGTTAATCTCACGTATTCCTTTATTTTCTTTGGTACGATCTTATTTTTGTGAAGAAATTTTTCTAAATATTTTAAAGTTTCTGGAATCGGTACCGAAGGGAGCAATGACGTTACTTCGAATGACATTAAAATTTCCCTATCTTCTAATTTACAATTTTTAACCCTTTGAATACATTCTATTGAATTAGTAACTGATAGGCTTTCAAATTACCTTTAAAATTGTTATGTTTAGTTTACTTTTTAGCTGGATTTTGTTGTGTTTCGTCTTGATTCTAGTGGAAGTTTGTGTAGCAGTTTCTTTCCTGTATAAATTAAGGTCATTTGGATCATAAATTCTTTTTGTTTCTTAATAATTTTTCGAAGTTTCTCTTTTGTTCGTTTATTACATTCTTTTGAGTGTTGGTGTATTTCGATATCTTCTTTTAGGCGTTATACTTTTGTGCCTCTTGCCAGGCAGGTCTTGTGAACGTTTGAAACTTTTAAGTATCAGAGATTCTTTTGATTTAATCTTTCAAAGCTAGCGCTCGCATTCTAGATTGTGTTCAGATTAATCTGGATATGTAGCTTTAAATTTTTAGTATTTGAGTTTATTGGAATATTTCGCATTCGGTGGTAATTATAAAAGCCATCACGATAGCGAATTTATTGGAAAATTCGGAGGTCTTGGTCTTTCACAGAAACGGGCCTGCATTACTCTAGTTTGCAAGTATACAATAAACTTCCAATATTTATTAAATCCACACAACCTATTAGTTTGCTGAAGCATAGATCACATTATTTCCTAGTTAATCTTGAACCATATTCTTTAAATGACTATTTAAACTTATAGCGTTTTGTATAAATAAGTCGTTCGTTATTATTAGTGTTCGTTTTATTTTTCTATTAATTTACTTTGTTTTATTATTAATGTAGATTAATGCTTGACTTTTGTTTTTGTAAAAATTTGCAAATATAATAAATATTATTATTATTATTATTTCTATTCTGCGGTGTCTTTTTTTATGTCATCTTTTTGGTGATGTGATCCTCCCTTGCTAATTGCTTCGTTGATTGTTTTTCATTTCTAATTTGATTCCATTTTAGGTTGTTACATAACCCGTAATTTACACGAAATTATTGGAGGCCAATTCACCTTTAAGTCAGGAAAAAAGGAAAATATCTCGAAAAAGAAATACATCTAAGTGACCTTGAAATTTTTTTAATATAGATTTAAAATCAATTTCCCAAAAATTCCTTTTTTACTTGTTAATTTAAAAGTTAGTCAGGAAGTTTTTTTTTGGGTTAAATTCACATAAATTTTCGATCTTTTACACTCGTCGAATTAATTTTAGCAGTTAATCAAGGTTTTGTTTCTTTTATGCTTAAACTGTTTGAAGTTAATTAAAATTACAATTTTGTGCTGTATTTTATTTTCTTTTTGTACAAGGCGCGATTTAAATTAGATATCACCTATAACGCAAAGTAGTCTAGCGTTTCAGAAAATTCTAGGTTATCTTATTTTATATACTTATAATTGATGTAACGAACTAGGTCAGTTCCTTAAGTTATTTTAATATTGTTATTTTTTAAATTCTTTCTTGTAGTCAGGCATTTTAGATTATGTAAAAGCAAGTGACGAGGTCACTGTTTCTGTTACTCTATCTAGAATTATAATATTTCTGCATTTTGCATTTTCGTAAATGTATTTTCTAAAATTTAACCACTTTTGGGTGTTTGATTCTTTTTAATTATTTGAAAGTGGAATTTCGTATACATAGTGGTTTTTTCTATCAACAAGTTTTGTCATATATAAGGTGTCTGATAATATAATAATAACAATAATATTTAATACGTTCCATAATGTCAAAGAAACATGGAATATGTCATAAGTACAAAAATAAATAACAACGAAACAACAATTACAAGTTAAAATAGATAAAGTATATATACATATATATGTGTGCAGTTGACATATGCTATACGCCAATGTCTACACTTGTTTTAAGGAAATATTCCACGTCTCTTGACCCGAAGCGATATGTGGTTGTATATTTTCACATAATAGTGAACAACATTTTTTTGTATTTTTGTAAAATTCGTTTGTGGGGGCACAAGATCCATATTACGAAGGTTTCGCGTAGCATGTGCGTGATTCGTTCCGCATTTTTTAAAAAATTCGTTATAATTTATTTTCAAATGTAGCGCGCACTGAAGTATATAAATTGAGGGTATTGTTAGTACTTTGACAGATCGAAACACACACCTACACAACTGTCTGTTGGTTTCATGCCATAAACTGCTCTAATACATGACTTTTGGAGGACAAATATCCTCCGCCAGTCGATGGAATTGCCCCAGAACACCACAACATACTGGAGCCTTGATGCAAGAAAGCAGTCCCGCCTCCACACCAACGTTACGAGAAATAACACGCAAGCAGTAGCAGAACCGAGACAGCCCTCTATATAGTTCATTGATGTAAGGTTTCCAGGATAGCTCAGAGTCTATCCTAAGGCCAAGAAATGGCGCGTCACACTTAGAGGCAAGCACTTCATTACCCACCACCACATCTGTCGGTAAACTGTTACCAAAGGTCAGCAGATGGGCTTTGGGTAGATTTAATTCTAGGTTATTTGCCGCAAACCACTTCTCTGACACATGTATATTTTTCGTTATGGCTATACTCAAGTCCTCATTCCCAGAGTCTATGACTATGGATAAGATATATATATAATAGGACGCGTACGAGATTTCGTGTTACTGACCCACACCTACTTATATAAAGTTGACGCTTTTTCTTTTAAACGAGGTGGCATTCTTTATCTTATTTGCATTTAATGAGTAACCGACACGACCGTCTTCATCTAGGCAGGCTGACAGCCGCACCGTTGGAAGACAACTTAATTAGTAATATCTGGTAGGATTACTTACAGTTTATAAACTTTTTCCCCTCCTACTTTGGAACTTTTAAAGTGTGGAAAAATGTGAACCTTTGAATGTATAAATTGATTATATTTAAACTTTTACGCACACTGTGCCGGGAATTTACGGAATTAAATGTCTAGATTGCAGCAAACAATACATTGGCCAAAGAAAACGATCGACAAAAACCCGGTATAAAGAACATATTGCGCACACAAAATTCAATTGGCCAGAAAAATCCGGTTTAGCAAAACATCTGTTGGAAGGTAATCATAGTGTTAACGCGGATTGTTTGTATTTGATAAAGAACGTGTGTAATTATCGCGAATTAGATACATACGTATGAAAGCATGTAGCATGTTGAAGAATAAAGGCCATGTGTTGAACACTGATCAGGGGCCCAACCATAACTCATCTCTCTTAGGTCTCTTAAGCGACAGACAAGGAAGAGTGCAATAAACCGTATGTAGGTATTTGTCTTTTCATCCCCTTTTTTCCTTTTTTCTTTTGTCTTTTATGTTATTTTAAGACTTGAACACAATCTTTTAAAAATTATGTGAAACGAATACATAGTGTGTGCTTTGGCTTTCAACGGTACAGATCAAGGGCGGAATTTGTTTCGTACGGGTACTTTGCCGTAGTTTTCCAGGTGCGACACTGTTTAATTATCTGCTGATGTTGACAACTTAGTTGTCGAAATACGTATACAGAATACGAAAATTAATGTGGAAATGGGTTATATATCAATCTTCAGTGATTAAGTTAATCAACCACAGGCTCCATCAAAATTACCTTATTGAATGTTGTTACGAAACCAGGAATTTTCGTTTTGGCCACAACATAGTTGTAGAGACCGTAATTTGATTTTCATATGAAACGTTAATGTTGCTTACTACATAGGTTTCTTTACGAAAAGGAAAAGTAAACTAATTTAGTAATAAATTCTACTATTCCTTTTTAGAAAAAAAAACTATTAAATCTGTTCTTTTTGTTCTTGTAATACCAATTCGTCCTTCTGACTTTCGAACCATATTTAAATATTAATTCATGATATTGTATTTTTAGCTGTTTTTTTAAAAGTTTTCTACCTTATTATTTAATTAAAAGCGAACTTACGTTTATTCACTTGTGTTTCTTTTTCCTTTTTTTTCAATCTTAAGATATAGTAGTGATTTAATTTGTGGGACGTTTAGTACTGATACGGGAGTAACAACATTCTCTCTCAACTCGCTCCTTCATACTTGTACATGTATACAGGACGCATGTTGCTTCTGTAATAAGCTAGGTGGCGCGCTTTTTTTATATTTTACTTTTCACCGAACAACCAACACGACTGTCTGTTTGGGTAGGCTGACAACTGCACCCTGGGACGACAACCCTGGTTAACCGAACATCCCCTGGTAGATTTTCTTGTTTATTAATATTCTGCTGACTCTTCGGTGTTTATTTGAACTTAAAATGCTTAGAAAAATAAACAGAAATAACGTCGAAACTTAAATTCAAAGAAAATTGTGAAACCTTTGTTTTCTATTTGGTTGAAATCAAAAGAAAATGAATTTTCGTAGGCGTTTTTAAAACTAAATCCTTAAAAACTATTATCTATCAATTTTTCTTTTGTACAGCTTAATTAGTTGAACACATTAAGATGCATATAGTGTCTTTCACATTAAGAGGAAAGAAAAGCAAAGAGAAGGGAAAGTTAATTCATACCATTTTATTCGAAGTTCACGAACGTTTTGTTGAACTTTCTATTCGCTGGTTTTTTTTCTTCTCCTTTTAAGTCCACGAAAGGAAAACGTAATATAAACTTTTTTAATATAGTCTCATGGGGGCGGAACTCGTTGACCAAATAGAGATATCACTCTAGAAATGATAAAGCGGTGAAGTTTTATTTAATATCAAAATATAGACTTGATTTGAATGAAGTAAAATTTCAAGAACGAACGATTTTAGCGCTTCTATGTAACAAAGTGCAGTAGTTTATTTTATACATTTGAATTACAGAAAACATTGTCGTGTAGAATACTTTTTGTTTACACACAGCTAGTTTTAATGGTCTTATGCTAAAAATTACAGAAAAGCTTCCCAGTCTCTGTGATTAATTTCTTAATTTACATTTTTTAAGTCAATTTGAGTAAAACGAAGCAATTAATTTTTTTGCAGATAATTATAACTTAATATTTTTAGGTTTATTAAAATTTTAACTCGTCCCACCAGTACTTCGCTTCGTTGTCTATTTCCTGACTTTGCTATTATTCCTTCAGCAATATACAAAGGGTACTAGGAAAGTTTTACAATACAGCTTTGTTATTTTTTTTCAAAATAGTTTCCTCTAAACTCAATACACCTCTCCATCATCCGAAACTAATCTTTAAACCAGTTGTGCCAAGTTTCACTAGGGAGTAAAGCACACTCGTTGTCCCAAGCCCGCAGAAGGTCCAAATCACTGGAAAACTGCCTTACTTTTAGCTTCATTTTCATATGCTGATACTGATTTTAGTATCCTGGTAATTTGAGAGCAAGATCTGGACTGTAGGGAGGGTGCTCGAGAAGTTTCAATCCTGTCGTGGTCAAATATTCGGTGCGGGCTTTGGCGCGATGAACTGGAGCATTATTGTTATGGAGGAACCAGGTGTCTATTCTTGACTTTGGCCGCAGGTTCTTCACAGATCCACTTAGCTGTGACTGCCTTCTGTGTGTCCAAGACGACACGTTCCACAATTCCACCCGAATTGAAAAATACGGCTACCATTTTCGCCTTTACAGATCGAGATTTTCTGATAACTACGGGTGTGTCCTCATCATCAAAACCCAAATTTTGTTTTGAGCTTTGGTCGGCATATAATAATAATAGTACAGACAAGTTTCGTCACCTGTCACGATGTTGTTCACATACCGAGATTGTCCCTTATTAAACTTTTTTAGCATCTCTCGGCACCAAGTCACACGTCGTGTCATCTGCTCTTCAGTCAGTCGATGCGGCACCCAGAGAGAACAAAGTTTCTTCACGTACAAATGATCATGCAGAATCGAACGAATTGCATTTAGGCCTGAAGTACCCTCTATCTGTTGGCAGGTCACTCGCCTCTTCTCGCCAAGCATTTTCCTCACAGTAGTAACATTTTCCTCCGTTACTGATGTTCGTGGCCTTCCCGACCTCTCAGCATTCTCCACAGTTAAATTTCCCCTTTGGAATTCTCTATACCACTTGGGTATCGTTGTGCGTTGTGGACAAACATCACCTCGTGCAAGAGTAATTTCTGCGAAGCACTGGTCTATGTTCAAACTACGCACGAAATTATAACGCAAAACTGCCCTTATCTCATTTCGTGACCACGATGCCATCGCAAGCACTTTATACTCTCACTGCTAATGAATAACTGAGACCATCGACATGGCGCGGCGGCTACTATGCACGTATGAACATGTCTCACCATGCAGCAACAAGCAGCTTCCTACGATTCATTGTTGCGTCATATTGCAAAACTTTCTTAGTACCCTTTGTATAGCGGAATTTCTATATGGAATTGCTATTTCGATCGCGGATATAAAGTCAGGAAGGTGTGTATCTGTTATTGGTCAAGCTTGTTTTGGTAATCTTACCTTTTTGATATATGTATGTACTAGAGCAGTAATTCCCAGTGTGTGGGGTGGGCCCTCCTATGGGGTCGCGGTAACATTAAATAGGAAGCGCGAGCATATTGAAAAAATAAGAAAAAGTATTAACTTTGTTTTGAAAATTGTTTAATATATTGAAAAAAGAACAACAATGTACATTCTGACATAAATTGAAAATAAGATTAATAATTATCAGTGACTCCCTTGGGCTTGTCTTGTAGAGAAAGTTTAATATTTGCAATTGACACTCTGAGTTCTTTTTCCATATTTAGCTGATATCTACATACCACCATGTGAAATGTTGACAATTGTAATAGTGTACGAAATGCTCTTATTTTCAGTGCACAAAATGCATCATTCAACACTGCTCAATATTCAAATAGTGATTTATTACCAAATGTCATTTGATTAGCCACTTGTCCTGAAGTCTATTAAGATTTTTTCTTCGGCAGCTGTGAACTTTCGGTAGTATTTTAAAAATGTCAGCGGAAAGACATTTTTTATATTTCTCTATCATCATGGCACAATTTTTGGTTTCAAGAAAATTTCAATATGTTGTTTTTTTTCATATTTCTGCACCACAATTTCAATTTAATCTGACTTGAAAAATAATTGTTTCACAGACTTCCTTTACAATAATACATAGAATTTTTACATACCAGAAACCATTAGACTAATAGATTTTAATTTCAGTAAATATAATTATATATAATATAATTATTATAAATATAATGAGAAGAAAAAAGAAGAAAGATAATAAAGGAAAAAATAAAATGCTATAAATTAAAAGATGAGGGAACTAAAAAGGAATATCAACACAGAATCAATGAATATGCTCGAGCAGGAAAGAGAGAATAAAACAGGGGTAGAGGAAAAATGGAATAAATTTAAAAACAACTTTCTAAAGGCAACAGCGGAATGCTTTAGAATAACGAAAATAACAAATACGTATACAAAAAAAGCAAATGGTGGACAACAGAAATACAACTTAAAGTTAAAGACAAGAAAACGAAATGGAAAAAATATTTACAAAGCAAAAGAGAGGAGGACTATACCATAAATAAAGAAGCGAGAAATGAGGTTGAGCAGGAAATAAGGAATGCTAAACAGAACTCATGGAAAGAGTTCGGACGAAAAATGAAAGACAATTATAGAGAAAATCAGAAATTATTTTACGGAACATTGAAACAATTACGATTAAATAAAAGTACCACGACTGAAGAATATAAAAGATAAAGAGGGAAACATATTAAAAGATGAGAAGGAAATAATGAAAAGATGGAGACAGCACTTTGAAGAACTTACAGAAATAACGGAAGACAGAAGTATAGAAGAAGAAAACCAAATATGTACTACAAAATGACGAAAAATATATCCCATCAATAAGCGATGAAGAACTCAGAGATGCAGTTAGCAAGCTAAAACTGGGAAAAGCGGCGGGCGAAGGCAGAATCACGGCCGAAATGTTTAAATATATGGGGGATAAAGAAAATAAATAATTACTTAGCCTACTAAACAACTTCGTTAAGGAAAAGATAATACCAACGGAATGGAACATAGGGATTATATTGCTAATATACAAGAAAGGAAATATAAAAGAATGCGTAAACTACAGAAGAATAACATTAACAAGCATACTAGGAAAAGTACTTACAAGAATACTGAAGCAAAGACTTCGTGAAAAATTGGAAACGACATTAGAAGATACACAACATGGTTTTAGAAAAGGAAGAAGCACGCAAGACCTAATATTTATAATTAAGCAACTGGGAGAAAACTAATAAGGAAGGGAAGAGAAATACATATATGTTTCATAGATTTTAAGAAAGCTTTCGACAAGATAAGAAGAGAAGATGTATGGCAGAGCTTAGAAAGAAGGGGGATAGATGGGGGACTGATAGAGATGGTTAAGGCATTACATAAAAACAATAGGAATAAAGTTGGAACTTCTAATGCAGAATCCTCAAAATTTGAAACACGGATAGGCTTAAAACAGGGATGCGTACTAAGCCCATTATTATCCTCTATAGTTATAGACGAGGCTATAAGGAGATGCAAAGAAAAAGGAAAAAAAAACATGAAAGTGGGGAACTGGAAAATGAAAGCATTCACCGTGCAAGAATTGATGTTCGCAGACGATATGGTACTGATAGCAGAATCAGAAGAAATATTGCAAGAGAACCTAATGATTTATCAACAGCAGCTGAAAAAGATAAACATGGAAATAAACAAAGTTAAAACCAGTACAATGATAATGTCAGCAGAAGCAAAAAGACATAACATTACGATTGAAGGAAGAAATTTAGAACAAGTTAAAAGCTATAACTACCTGGGAACAATTATAGAAGAAAATGGAGAAATAGATAAGGAAGTAAACGAAGGAATAGGAAAACTGCAAAGATAAACAACGCATTGAGAAGTACATTCCTAGATAAGAAGGAGATACCAAAACAAATAAAGACCGAAGTATATAGAAGAGTGGTCAGAGCCACATTAATATACGGCAGCGAATCATGGACGATAACGAATAAAATTAAAAGCAAACACAGCCACAGAGATGAGATTTCTAAGACTGAAAGAGGAAATAACAACGATGGATAAAATTAGTAACACGACAATTACAAGAAAGCAAAAGATTAAATAAGTTGAAACAGTCATAGAAGAGAGACAGCTGGGATGGCTTGGACATATCCGGAGAATGAGAGACGAAAGAATAACAAGGAGGATCTTTGAAGTTAAGACGGAGGGTAGAAACAGAATAGGAAAACCACGGAAAACTTGGAGGGAGCAAGTATATGAGGCGATGGAAAAGAGGAATATGGGATGGCATGAAATTAAATTACTGGTCCAAGACAGACAACAATGGAAGTTGAGGATAAAATGAGAAAGGGAAGAAGAACTGAATGAGACAAACTGAAACTAAAATTAAATGGTAAAATGTATAAAGATACGAGGATAGTTTGACAAGCAGTGAGAATGACACATAGGTGGCGCTCTAATTGGTAAAACAAATGCATTATAATTTAGGCTGCCTATTTACATGTTTCCATTCCGATATTTAGATAAATCGGTTGATTAGTTTATTTTTGACAGCTGATTGAAAAAGAAGCAACACGTCGTTTTATCAAAATGGAAAAGCAGAGTATCGTGCGGTGATTGAATACTTCGTAATTAAGGATATGAAAGCTACCGAAATAAAAACGAAGCATTAGGTGAATCTGCTCCATCATCCGCTACAATAAGTAGATGGGTAAATGAATTTAAACGTGGTAGAACAAGCTGTGTTGATGAAGCGCGCTCTGGAGCACCCAAAATCGTGACTTCTAAAGAAATGATTATAAAAATCCATAATATTATTACGCAAGATCGACGACTCAAAGTGAGAGAGATAGCAGACGTGGTAAACATTTCAACAGAACACGTACACCATATTTTAACGAAAGAATCGGGCCTTTCTAAGCTTTCGGCAAGATGGGTGCCGCGATTGCTTACGACTGATCAAAAGTTCACTCGTTTGCGCATTTCCAATGAGTGTTTGAACCTTTATAAGCGGAATCCGGTTGATTTTTGTAGGTGATTTGTTACTTGTGATGAAACTTGGACACATTAGAGTACACCCGAAACTAAACAACAGTCGAAACAATAGTTAGAACGTGATTCTGCACCTCTAAAGAAAGCGAAAACCACTTTATCGGCAAACAAAGTGATGGCATCAATTTTTTGGGATTCAAAGGGCATTTGGCTCATTGATTACCTTCACAAAGGTGCCACAATAAACGGACAATATTGTGCAGAACTTCTACAAAAATTAAATGTTGAGATTCGTGCTAAACGGCCAGGAATGGCAAAGAAAAAGATTCTCTTTCATCAAGACAACGCTCCCTCGCATACCAGCACAGTTGCATTTCCAATTAGTACCGCATGCGCCTTATTCGCCGGATCTAGCCCCTTCCGACTTCCACCTTTTTCCAAAATTGAAAACGGCACTAGGTGGAAAGAAATTTTCGTCTAAGACGAGCTTATCATCTTCGTAAATGAGTATTTTGCAAGCCTTCCGGAATCGCATTTTAGAGATGACATAAGGGCATTGGAGCACCGTTGGAATAAATGTATTGCTCTTTTAGGAGAATATATTGAAAAATAAAAATTATTTTGTATTTGAAAAATTCGTTTTTCTTTTCAATTCTCACTACTTGTCAAACTACCCTCGTACGACGAACTTTTTGAAGCACAAACTGGTTTCGTATCCATTAAATTTGTTTTGGTTTCTTTTTTAATGCGAAATTATAATTTTCTCTTTTGAACAAAATGCCAACATACTGGCACATTCATTTTTATTTTTACATATTTATGTATGCGAAACAAACTCGACGTCATTAAATAGGAATTCGTTTTGGGGTTCGTTTTTTAGGCATTACACATGGGAGAAATTTTCTCGAGCGGACTCGTTCCGAGAGCGATCCGGAACTCTCAAACTTTCACGCGATAATGAATTTATTTCGAAGGTCGTAATATAGGCATCAATCATTCGTTCCCCAGCCAGAAAACAAAAGAGGGAAAACAAAAATTGCTTAATTTGTATTATATACGAGAGGCTTGAGGACAGGTTTTGTTTCAAATGCAAGACGTAAGTATATAAGAGTTTAAAAAATATGTTGCGATGACAAACAAATCTATGATAGCCACAGTTCAAGAAAGCAAAATTATATCCACATGCGTTTTTCTATAGGAATATTACTGCTGAACGAAATCGAGTTGGGATACCAAACAGATTTTGCAGAGCAACTTCAATCTTTTTAAATTACACAGTATGGTTTGGTTGTATGATATAGGCTATTCGTAATGATTTATTGTATTTGGTATTGTTGTTTTCGGGTTTAATTATTAATTATTAATTGAATTAATTAACTATGCGTTGAATTTGATGGAGCCTGTGGTTGATTAACTTAATCACTAAGGTTGATATATAACCCCTTTCCACATTAACATTTGTAATTCTGTGTAGATCGCGGACGGAGTTTGTTTTTCGTACAGGTGTTTTTCGCCGTGTTTTACCAGGTACGACACTTTGCAATTGTCTGCTGATGATGACAACTTAGTTGTTCGAAATGCGTATACAGAATTACAAAAGTTAATGTGGAAAGGGGTTATATATCAACCTTAGTGATTAACTATACGTTATTTATTTAATTAGATTTATTATATTTAATTTCTTAGAGAGTATAAAATGTAATAATTCATTTCTTGGACGCTGTGTGATGTATGTGAGTTAGAAAATTGATGGAAACAATTCCTATAAAAGCAAGTAGAACAAAAAATTCACTCTTTTGTGGACGAAAGTGAGAAAGATCGGGCGACAGAGTATCGTGAGTTTCTCCATATGCCTTGTAACTTAAAAAAGAATACAATGTACATACATATCTACGGACTTGTAGTATATGTATAAGAGTACACATGTATAATATGAAAGTGTTATTGTTACCGTTAGCAGAGATTAACTTTTGTCGTATTAATAAAAAGTGCTATGTACTATGTATGTATACACGCATCGCCTATTATACATGGATTGCCTAGCTGCATCGCCGATATCATTGCCATTCAAGAAGACCTAGATGCGAAAGAAAATTTTGCACGCACTATATACGTTGGATGCCTTTTAAGTTTTGCATAGTGATGTATAGAGGGCGTCACTAATCAATCAGTATTAAAAATAAACCTCCACCTTCAGTTAATTAAATCCAAAGTT
This sequence comes from Dermolepida albohirtum, assembly GCA_031893035.1. NCBI lineage: Eukaryota > Metazoa > Arthropoda > Insecta > Coleoptera > Scarabaeidae > Dermolepida > Dermolepida albohirtum. Next base: position 312,511 of record JAVIWB010003088.1, read on the forward strand.
TCAGTGCGATACGTGTAGTGTTGTAGCTACAAGGAAGTGTTAAAATTAACAAGTTAATTGAAAAATGGAATTAAACCCAGAACATTTTCGCGGTATAATTTTTTACAATTTTCGAAGACAATTGTCTCAACAAGAATGCCTCGCCAAGTTGATTTATGTTTTCAGCAATGAAGCACCACACAGCACACAAGATTTGAATTTTTAACGCAACCAAACGTCGAATTTGTTAACCATCCCCCGTACAGTCCGGACCTAAATCCCAATGATTTCTTTACCTTTGGGAAATCAAGAACGGACAGCGTGGTCAAGTGGTCATCAGAAGGAGCAATCGATGTCCAACGAACGAATGGAACAACTGCTTTCAGAGTTGGTTCGAGCACATGCAAAAGTGCATTAATCTTCGTGGAGAAGTCTTTAAAAGCTATCTACTGTTTTATACCAGTTTTATAGGTGATTTTGATGGAGCCTGTGGTTGATTAACTTGATCACTAAGGTTACTATATAACCCCTTTCCACATTAATTTTCGTAATTGTGTATAGGCATTTCGACAACTAAGTTGTCATCATCAGCAGATAAATTAAGCAGTGTTGCACCTGGAGAACTACGGTAATAAATACCCGTACGTAACAATTAATCCCGCACACCTTAGTGATCAACCAGTTTCATATGCAAAACTCAAAAGACAACCCACGTACATTTATATTAGAATACATAGAACTCAAACTGAAGTATAAAGGTATACTAAAAGCAAAGGGGTTCGTAATATTGGAGCTTGGTTAATAGAGAAATTAACCTAATCAAAATGCGGATGATAGAATAAAATTAATTGTTACTTATAGTATCCCTTTACAGTACCAGAAAAGTGTTCACAGGAACTCGTCCAAAGTAAACAAGTCCTTTACAATTGAAAATACAATAAGTCAAGTAAACGCTTCTAAACCCAGTGATTTACTGACCCACACAGCGCACAAATTGTCCTTAAGCAGGTAGCAAAATAACCGTGGATAAAGACATATTACTCGTGTAGGGTTAACTAAGAATATTTTCGCAGAAACTGCTTTCTCCTTCATTTAACAATACATTTCCAATTCCTAGAACTTTATTATGAGAATAAAAGTAGAAACATATTAAATATGGAAACAGTATTGCTAATAATTGAATTTTTGAAAGTGGTCACTTATTTATGCACACTGCTGTATATATTGTCGATTTATAAAAGAGAGATATTTCAGGAAACGTTTCATAAGTTTTCTCACAAATAAGTTCCTGGTGGATTATACCATATGATGGCACCATATTTCATTTTTCTTCTTACGAAGACATCATACAAAGACTTGAGCGTTTAAGGGTGTGCAACGGCGAATAAAGAAATCCAATGATTTCATAACGGACTTATAAACGGTTGTAATGTAATAAAATGTAATATAATTAAGTATATTTGAGAGCAAAGGGATCTCGAAGGATGTTCAACAAATATCAAATGGAAAGATGAGGAAGATTACGGGGGTGATACATTTTACTTCCTCGAACGATCTAATGAAGCTAAATATAAATTCGTGGGGGCTAAAAGGTCAAAAATAATTATAGCTCTAGGACGCGACTCTCTGTGTAACGAAGATATGTTTAGTTTACGTATTTCTTTTTTTGTTTTTTGTTTGTTGATGGAATTGACCGTTAAATATATTCTACAATAGATCGATAAATAAAATATTAAGGCAATATTATTATCAATATTATAATCAAAAATCTCAGAATATTTGCACACATCGCAAACAAAAAGCTTAAACAGTTCAATTAGTAATTAGAAAACCGTAACCCTAAATTAAGAAATAAGTTAAATAATATTATTTTATTAATTTTACTAATCAAAAAATTTTGACCAATCATTACCGCAAGCTTCCAGTATTAGACTTATAAAATTTACTGGTACGTCTTTTATGTAATATTGTCCATACTTTCATATCAATTTCTTTTTATATTAGATATTTTGCTTACAATTCTACAATAAGCTCGAATTTCGTTAATTTTTTTATGGAACGTTATGAGCACTTGATACAAAAGTACAAAAAAGTCGATAAAAGTGAATTAAGAGGTGCATACTATCTGATTCTGGGCTTCCGGGCTGGAACCGCGTCACTGGTATAACTGCCGACGCATCTTCAGGGCTTAACTACTGCTACTGTCTGTCGCACTGAAACTGGTGTAGATGGTGGGCGGGTTTCTAGATGAGTAATGGGTCATGGACCAATGGAGTGTTGCGGTTGCGGTTGGGTTGTTTAGAGATGCAGGATTGCCAGGCGTTGTGTAGGGAGTAGCCATCATCACGGTTAAGGTTATTGGGGTGCTTAGAGATCGCTATAGACTCGCGGATTTTGCGATCAAAGTAATGGTTAGTGCAGGATAGGATTTTGGTAGAATTAAATTGGATATGATGGCCGGTTTCCAGCCTATGCTCGGCAAGTGCAGAACCAGCTACGCGTAGTAACCTAGTATAACGCCCATGCTTAGACACACGGCACATACAGTGCCGCACGAGCAAGAAATCCTGTACAAATCAGGTGATTCTAAAGGAACACGGTCTTTTACGGAAAAAGGATCAGATAATTTGGAATGTGGTTTGAAGATGGTTTCGATGTTATGTTTCTTTAATAATATTAATAATATTGGTATAGTGAATTCAAACTTGGACGGCGTTCTTTGGACAATTAATTTCGTGAAGATCGTCCCACAAATGTTGTTATGTCGGAAAACATTAATGCAGTATGTGAATTGATAATGCAAGACCGTCATGGGACATACCGTGAGATCGAGGCATCTGTAGGTATTAGTAACACCAGCGTGCATAAGATCCTGCATGAACATTTAGCCGTTAAGAAGCTATGTTCACGTTGGATACTACATAATTTGACAACCGCTCAGAAAAGGACTCGCGTCGATTGGTGCCAAGAAATACACAAAAAATACAATGGCGGTGCTTCAAAGAACATTTATAAAGTCGGCACAGGTGGTGAATTTCGCATCTATACGTATGGGGCTGATAGTAAACAACAGTCGATTGCGTGGGTATTCCAAGATGAGCCCAAACGAACAAAAGTTGTTGGTACTCGACGCACATCAAAACAAATGGTCGCCTGTTTTTTCAGAAAAACCGTTCACGTTGCAACCATGCCTTTCGAGAGTGGTAGAACGATCAATTCTGAATAATACACAACTATTTGTTTGCCAAAAATTTTTGAAGAAATACGGAAACCAAACCGAAAACGACAATGCGAGCTCTCACAGGTCGGTTCAAACAATTGAATATTTGACCGGGAAAAACATTGAATCGATGAGCCATCCACCGTACAGCCCTGATCTGGCACCCTGTGATTTGTTTTTGTTCCCACACGTGATGAATAAACTTCGTGGTCAACGGTTTTCTACGCTGGAAGAGGTAGTTGAGGCATTCAAAACTCATATTTTGGAGATTCCGCCTTCACAGTGGCAGCAATGCTTTTCGGATTGGTTTAAACGAATACAAAAGTGCATTGATTTTCAAGTAGAATATTTTTAAAAGCAATAAAGCTATTTCCGATAATAAAATAATCTTTTGTTTGTTATTCCCGAAATATAAACGGCTCACCTCGTATTAACAATAGAAATAAAGATTTTCCTTAACTAAATTCCTTTGTGTAATATCAAAGCAATAAAGTTACCGATAATGTTCTTGACATAGGATATCCTTTAATTAGACAACATAAAACATACGCTCGTAGGAGATCTAATTGCAATTAATCAATCAATAGCACAACACCATCGACACCCTCGATACAATCGCACCGAAACTTAATTGCGACATTAAGGTATCAAATAAGGCTCCCATTACCTCCGTGTATCGTCTGAAATCAGTCGGTAATACACCCTGCAGTTTGCCTATCAATACTGCACTAATCATTTGAGGCATTAACGGGACACGTGTAACGCTTATCGTTGGTTGCGGGCCAGTTAAGCAAGTCTTAATAAATCAATAGAGGCTGATCCGCGAACAGAATGAGATAGCAAATACGTAGCGATATGAGGAGACTGTTAGATGGTGTGAGTACGATAGTTGTTTGACGTTAATTACTGAATACGTTAGAGAAAGTTTGAACCCCAAGTGTTATGTTTACGTTTTTTTTTTTTTTTTTAAATAATAATAATAATAATAATAGCTTTATTGTAATTCGTCGAAAAGAAAGAAATACAAACGTCATGACATAGATATGTTACATATATAATTTAAAAAAAAAAAAGGAGTAAATAAAATGTATTATATCTTAAATAAATCTATGATTTATATATTCAGATATGCTATATGGTTCCAGCTCAATTAAGAGATCACGAACTCTCGATTTAAATACTGAAAATACCCTAACCTCTCTGAACGATTCGGGCAAGTGATTAAAAAATTTAATGGCAGAGTAGCGGAGTCCACTTTCCACCAAGGCAAGGCGGTGTTTAGGATAGTAGTAATCATTTTTGTGTCTTGTGGAGTAATCGTGAGTAGCGATATGCTTCTCAAACAAATGTTCATGCTTGTAAGCAAAAAGCAGGACCTCAAAAATATATATCCCAAAAACAGTTAGGAGAAAATGTTCTCTGAACACGCCCCTGCACGACTGCCCAAAATTCATGTTGTGCATTATTCTGAGGATTCTTTTCTGAATTATAAATACGCGATCCAATTCACTGCTACTACCCCAAACAGCAACGTTAACTAAGGGATTATTAAAATATTCTAATTCGTGGAATATACATACATACGTGATGTTTACAGAATGTTATAATATTTTAAATTTTCAAATGTCTAGTAATTTTTTTCTAATTCAAAAATATTTTTAAGTAAGAAATGTTACAGTAGTAAAGAAAAACTATGTATATGGAACACTAACCTACTTTCACTCTGACACATATGTAAGACTTTCTAAGGCTGAAATACAAAAAAATTATTTGAAAATGGAAACAACGAAAAGAAGTAAATGGGAAGGTTTTTCGAAATAAATGAAAAATAAGTAAGAGCAAGCGGTTAGTTATGGACAAAGGGAATTTCGAAAGTTTTACAAAGCGCTATACGCTGTAATACGTGGGCAAGGTGAAAAGTTGTCGGCCTGACAACGAGAGACTGCGATTTAAATTTAAAAAATTATTTTATTTTTCTACATAATCTACCTTGAGTTCAACACACTTGGTCCAGCGTTTTTCTAACATCAATATTCCTTTCCGGAAGTGAGAGTCTGGAAGGCTGTCAAAATATTCTTCTACGGTCCTTACAACTTCTTCTTTGGATGTGAATCGCTTTCTAGAAACAAATTTTTTCAAATTTGGGAATAGATGGAGAGAGCCAAATCAGGAGAATAGGGAGGATGACCGAGCAAATCGTACCCTAAATCCCGCAATATTCCCATCGCCAACGTAGCCTTGTGTGCGGGTGCGTTGTCCTGATGAAATATGATTTTTTCTTCTTCAAACCAGGCTTTTTCTCGCGAATTTTGGCATCCAGCTGGTTAAGAAGGTTAGAGAAATATGCGCCTGTAATTGTTCTGCCTTTTTCAAGGTAATCAATTAACAAGATTCCTTTTGCATCCCAAAACACGCTGGCCATGACTTTTCCGGCAGATGCGATCGACTTCGCTTTCTTTGGCGCTGAACCACCGGTTTCCACCCACTGCTTCGACTGCTGTTTCGTTTCTGGTGTGTAGTGGTGGAACCGTGTCTCATCCATAGTGATAAATCGCCGCACAAAATCGGTCGGATTCTTGTGAAATCGGTCCAAAGAATGCACCGAAAATCGTTTGCGCATTTGCTTTTGATCGACATTTAACAAATGCGGCACCCATCTTGCGCAGAGCTTTCTCATCTCTAATTCTTTGTGCAAAATGTTTCGCACCCTTTCTTCCGATATCCCCACAGCCTCAGCTATCTCACTCATTTTCACTCGTCTATCGTCCAACACAATATCATGTACTTTTTCGATAATTTCTGGTGTGGTTGCGATTTTTGGCCGCCCTTCACGTGGGTCATCTTCGAGGGACGTACGACCACGTTTAAATTCAGCTGCCCACTTTTTAACGGTTGATATCGAAGGAGCAGAGTCCCCGTACACTTCGGATGAATTTCCATAGGGGTTAAACCATCCAAAACAAAGAATTTTATAACAGCACGATATTCAAGTTTATCCATTTAAAAAAATACATTCACGACGTCTACTACAAATATTCTTGCAAAAAAACTACTTGAAAGAACAACCTGAAATTTTTCATATGAACTAAAGACTAAAACTACCGAACATATAAAAAAATTCATTAACATTCTCACTGTTCTAACATGGACCATTACAGCTTGGAAAACTATAAGCGCTGAAACTATCAACAAATGTTTTCTTAAAGTTGGATTTGGTGAGTGGAATGCCGAAGGAATTTGCGAAGATATAGACTTCAGTGCTGAAGACGATGCGCCACTGTTAGAACTTTGTAAACCCTATCCTGACATATTATCGTATGCACAAATTGATGACAATTTACGTACCGAGAATACCGGTATTAGCGTACAAGTGTGTGTACGTGAATTTCAAAACAGTACCAATGTACGTGATAGCGACAGTGAGGGTGATGATGATATTATTTCAGAAACTAAAAGCATTAACGAAGCTTATGAAAAGCTAAAGGATATTCAAAACGTTTTTTTCTTGTCTGGCGACATTACTCAAGGAAAAAAGTCGCTGAGATAATATGCAATAAAGAAACACAAATTGTAAAAAGAAGAATTGAAAATCTAAAATAAACTGAAATTTCAGATTTTTTTTAACAAGTTAGTTTTAAGTATGCTGTAAGAATAAATTAATTAAAAATAATTTATATTCTTTTTTCTCCTACCAATGGACATCTCTGAACAATGGACAGTTTTATATACACCGCTACTGCCCGTTCGACAGAGAACCTACTGTATATGCATGTACGATTTGAATTTTTCTCAGTTTTTAAAATTATAGAACATTCGAAATATCAAAGAGAAAAGAAAGGGCAAGAGGAAAAAGAAACTATGTGGTTCATCTCGGAAGGAAGCCCCATTACATTTTCGAGATCACGTTTGCCGACACCACCGCACGACGACAAATCTATTAACCTGTTCCGTCGATTGTAAAACGTAACTTTCTTCTCTAATCGATTTCAATTCTCCGGGATAAATCATTTGTCTCCGTCTCTTTTTACTTGTCTTGTCGACAACCTTCGAACAAAGCTTTCGAAATTCCGTGCGAACCAATTTTTCATCTTTTGCATCGCCTTGGTGAAAGATGGAGATTGAAGATTGCGAGTGGAATGCAGAACTCGGAAGTTATGAAATAAATGTTGGAGTAAACTGTTATGACATTTATAGATATAGTTAACCTTTTTTGTTATATGGTAAAACAATCACATTCTGCTTTTTACAAATACAATAATATATGTACACATAGAGAGTTCTATGACTATATATATATTACTATAGTAGCTTATCCTCGCCGTAAGAATTGAAGCAGTGTTTATTATTCCTCTTCAGGACTGAATGGTACCGAGAGAGATACCGATTGCCCTCGACAATCGATCGAGAAACGATATTAAGAATGAACCGCCTGTTCGAACCATCAACTTTTCTAGATAATAATCTGTCCAGTGCTCGCACAACACGTGATATTCCAACGGTTGAAAAGAAAAACACTTTTGGTTATATCCTAACTACGGCCGAACTCAATGGTTTCATTTTAAATTTTTAAATTCCATAAAACGAATGCTTTATCTCAAGAATTTCTCTTTGAACCCTCAATTAGCTTGTGTTTTATATAATTGTTCTGTAAAAGAACCAGAACTCATAGTACATATTAAGACTAATGTATAAGGGTACTAAAAAGTTTTACACTATTGTGCACCCTTTCAAATTTAGGATAGGTTAAGACCTGCTCAAGCCTACGTTGTAGCTCGCAAGTCAGCCTCTTCATGTTGGTTTGAATATTGACCGCTGTTTGAAAAAAATGGCTTCTATGCAACGAGATGATTGTCCACATCGTAAAATTATAATAATTTTCTGGGAGTATACAGATTTATATAAAACTATGAATGGTTTTTCGCAGGCTGGATACCCCATCCGTTGATGAGGAGAACATTGCTGCGGCTATGAAGACTTGCGATTTCGATAGGTATGTGTGTTATTGCGAGATAGAAGAATGTCTGGGCATTTATGCACTGGCAATTGTACCAAGCTGCATGAACATTTTTGAGATAATAATGTTTGGCTCATTTGGGTAACCCAGGCTTTTACCACGAGCTGTTGGTACATTTAGTTATGTTAACAGCATCTTGATAGGTCGTACTTTACTACTACGACATGCGCACTAAAGCAGGAAATACGCACGCACCTAATTCTATATGAAAATTTCGATTCTTTAAAAGGAAAAAGGCGTCCGTATTCTTTACCATAAGAGGGACAATGGAGCGTGTTATTGTTTATTTTCTTGCCAGCACAATGGCAAGAAAATAAACAACAACCGAAATTCGATAAACTAGGAAGTGCCGGTCTAGAGTTGCCCAAAAACATTCGCCTTCGCTCGAGGCTATTACGTCATCGATTCGATCCAACTCTCTAACATGTGCATCAAGTATTTAAGAAGATTAAATAGTATAATGAAAGAGAAACATCCGAAACGTGAAATAAATATTTAACATGAAAAATTTTAGAAAAATTCTGGTTCTTCTTCTAAGAAATTTAATTGTAATAAAACAAGAAAGTCGCGTCTTATTTCTAATTTGTCTTAAATACATGATTTAGTCAACTGAAAATGCTGATTACATTGATCCGTTTTTAAAACAGAAATAATAATAAGAAATAAAAAAGCCTACTCTGGTTTTAATTGGTCACGTGAAGTTAGCCACTCAAGGTGTAGATTGACAACTTTCCCGGTCAAAGATGATCGTGTTGTTAAAAAAAATAAGCGCATCACCTTGTTAAATTAATAAGCAACTGTTTATCTAAGTTTCAGGGTGGGGAACAATATCATTCCAGTTAGGCAATTAATTAAATAATGGGAAGATAATAGGAGAAATGATATATAAAAATAAAGAAAATTTAACAAATTAAATGTAATAAATTTCGTGTTCTAACTTATCCCACCTGGTATGTACATAAAAAATAGAGAAAGGAACTAACGGGTGAGGCAGAATAACGAGCGATTTTAAAAAGGCTGTAAAAAACAAGAAAAACAATATTTAGGAATAAATTCATTATTTTCTCAAAGAACATAAAAAAGCATTAATTATTTTATTTTTTAAAAATAACTCCGGAAAGATGACATCCGTTCAGGCGTACACATTCTTCCAATCGTGTTTTGAAACTATTCATTACATTTTGCAGCATTGCTAGGGGAATGTTTTCCACTTCCTGTCGGATCCGTTCTTTCAGGGATTGGATTGTTTGTGGTGGGTTATCTTGAAACACTTTACTTTTTAAGTACCCCCACAAGAAAAAGTCGCACGGTCTGAGGTCCGATGAACGGGAAGGCCGGGTGGTGTCCCCATTTCGAGAAATCACATGATTTGGAAATAATCTCTTAACAATATTCATGCATACTCTGGCTGTATGGGAGGTTGCTCCGTCTTGTTGAAAAAATGTTTCCTCGTTAAGTTCGTAGCGTGCAAACTATGGTTCGAAAAAGTTTTCCAACATGTCGGCGTATCTTTGTGAGTGAAGGGGTTCTTGATGCATTTGTCTAGGATTTACGTCACTCTAGTATCTAAAGTTCTGCTTATTGAGGTAACCGAACAAATGGAGATGGGCTTCGTCACTCATCCATAAGTTGTTTACAATATCCTCATATTGATTAATTAGATCTGAAAACTCTTCATAGAATCGTTGTCGACTCACATAATCCGTGCCTTTAATAGCCTGTACGATTTGGATTTTGTATGGATAAAGGTGGAGATCCTTGTGTAATATTCGTCTGACAGTTCGGTTTGAAATCCCAAGTGTAGTGCTATGCCAGCGAGCTGAACGACGCGGGCTTCGCTCAATAGCAGTTCTTACACGGTCGATATTCTCGGGTGTACGCACCGATTTTGGCCGACCAGGTTTCTTTTTTGTCGTTGACGAAGTTTGCTCAAAGTTGATAACCCATTTTTTAATGGCACAGGCAGACGGCACTGGTTGATTGCGATTAAGGTTAAAATGATTTCGAAAGGCACGACGCGCGCGTATGTAAGAATTATCATTTTCATAAAACGCCTTAACAGCTTACGCACGCTGTTGAGGGGTCCAACGCTCCATTGTTACTAAATGCTAATATTAAGGAAACATAGCCGATAGCATCCCTACTACCTCCGAATGACACGGCACGAATCGCGGGCTTTTTAAAATAGCTTGTTATTCTGCCCCACCCTAAGTATTTCGACTATGATATAAAAAAAACAAACTATGAAGGAATCTATTCAGATAAATAAGCTAAAATGTATATTACCTTATTAACGTGGTCACAAAAAAGCATTGATAGGTTTTTTAACTATTAATTAAATTTACATAAAAAGAAATCATGATTATACTGATTTAACTTTTAACCCTCCCTACCTATAACTTACTTGGCATTTTAGAGATGTCCGTTACAATTGCTGTCGTTCCCATTGGTAGAGTTTGTAGCATTAACATTTTATATACATTCAAAACTGTTTGTTTTTCTTCATGCGACGAGTGTTCCAATCGTTAACGCTTTCCGGGTGGTGATACTAACTGTTTGCTGGAACCTTGGTAATCAGTCATTTTATTTTTTTACTTAAAAGTACAGATTTAATTGAATAATACAGAAAAATATAGTAAAACTATGCGAAAATGTAATTAAACGTTTACAGGTTATGGAAAATGACGGATATCTGGTATTCATTTATCCATATTAAACTTTCCGGTACAAGAACCAATGAAATCTCTTCAAAATATGTACTACTTTGGCCCAATATTTGAATCACTCCTTCTTATTCTGAGACAAAGTGTAATTCTTATTGTAACTACATCTACTTTATAGAGGAAAAGTATTCCTTTTCTTTTGTATTATGCAACAACAGATTGCTTCACATTCATGGTTCTTATATATTTGAATACAAAGTGTACATTACGTATTTTGCGTCACTACTTGTTTACTTTCGATCAATATTTACTGTTTTTATAATCAGGGAATGTCTTCTAAATGTTTTTATAACCAACTTCGTTTATCAAATGGAGATTCTTCATTTCGATATAAGTGAGTCTCGTCTTTTCACGTCACTAAATGAAAACAATCACTAAAGGAACAACATCAATGGAAAGAAAGAGGAGTCACCTACAAGACGATAACTTTCCTTCTATATAAAAGCGTAATTTTAGACAGTCGGTGGCCGAACAAGCTGACCCATTTGCCTTGCAAATGGGGTACGATACTTCGTCTCGCTAGATGGAGCGGCGTGTCAGACTCATCCTTCGAACTTTACATTCAGGAACTTGTCCTTTTTATTTCCTTTTTAAAAAAGATCCACGTTAAGGGAAGCGGACCGAATTTATATCGTTGATATTTCTAACTCTTTCTATATTCCGCTTTCGAAACGATCATCTGCATAACAGATTTTGCAGGAACAATTTACAGCAGATCTTGCGCATTGTTTTTTAAAATTATTTATCGAATTCTAAACGAGCGACGTTAATGATGATTTTTATGGAAAATTACTCTTGAGCTTTAAAATATATCTTTGACAGAGGACAGCTTTTGTGGGAACAATTTACGGTAGATCTTGCTCAATGGATTAATGATAATTTTCATTTACTCTTAAGCTCACAAATACATCTTCGATAGAGAAAATCCTGAAGTTAATTAACTGCTCTGTAATTAGCGATTGTAAGGTGTTTGGAATCCTGCTTAGGAAGGCGTTTGGGAAAGTTGTATGTCGAACTCTAAAATAATAATAATACACAGCACTCATTACAATATTATGTTAGCCACAATGTTCTCAAAATGTTTCTGCAAAAGCAAGGAAAAGTATATTTAACACAATGGCAGTGCAGAATTCATGTGTGCAGATTAATTACAGTACTTCCTATTCGTCGAAGAAGATTTAAGAAAAATTGCAAACAAGTAAATCTAAAAAGTGGTACATTTATTTACAAGATTGCGATGCGTGTCTATCACGTACGAGTATACGAGGGTAGTTTGACAAGTAGTGAGAATGGAAAAGAAAAACGAATTTTTTAAATACAAAATAATTTTTATTTTTCAATATATTCTCCTAAAAGAGCAATACATTTATTCCAACGGTGCTCCAATGCCCTTATGCCATCTCTAAAATGCGATTCCGGAAGGCTTGCAAAATACTCATTTACGAAGATGATAAGTTCGTCGTTGGACGAAAATTTCTTTCCACCTAGTGCCGTTTTCAATTTCGGAAAAAGGTGGAAGTCGGAAGGGGCTAGATCCGGCGAATAAGGCGCATGCGGTACTATTTGGAAATGCAACTCGTGGATTTTGGACATCGGAATTGTACTGGTATGCGAGGGAGCGTTGTCTTGGTGAAACAGAATCTTTTTCTTTGCCATTCCAAGCCGTTTAGCACGAATCTCAACATTTAATTTTTGTAGAAGTTCTGCATAATATTGTCCGTTTATTGTGGCACTTTTCTGAAGGTAATCAATGAGCAAAATGCCCTTTGAATTCCAAAAAATTGATGCCATCACCTTGTTTGCCGATAAAGTGGTTTTCGCTTTCTTTGGAAGTACAGAACCACGTTCTAACCATTGTTTCGACTGTTGTTTAGTTTCGGGTGTACTGTAGTGTATCCAAGTTTCATCGCAAGTAACAAATCGCCTATAAAAATCAACCGGATTCCGCGTATAAAGGTCCAAACACTCATTGGAAATGCGCAAACGAGTAACGAGTAAACTTTTGATCGGTCGTAAGCAATCGCGGCACCCATCTTGCCGAAAGCTTGGAAAGGCCCAATTCTTTCGTTAAAATGTGGTGTACGCGTTCTGTTGAAACGTTTACAATGTCTGCTATCTCTCTCACTTTGAGTCGTCGATCTTGCGTAATAATATTATGGATTGGATGCTCCAGAGAGCGCTTCATCAACACAGCTTGTTCTATCACGTTTAAATTCATTTACCCATCTACTTATTGTGGCGGATGATGGAGCAGATTCACCTAATGTTTCCCGTAACTCATCTCTTATTTCGGTAGCTTTCATACCCCTAATTACGAAGTATTTAATCACCGGACGACTTGTTGCTTCTTCTTCAATCAGCTGTCAAAAATAAACTAATCAACCGATTTATCTAAATATCGGAATGTAAACATATAAATAGGCAACCTAAATTACAGTGCATTTGTTTTACCAATTAGAGCGCCACCTATGTGTCATTTTCACTACCTGTCAAACTATCCTCGTGTATGAGTGTTATAAACGATTTAAAGACGGTCTTACGGACATAAATGACGACGAAGATCCGGGTGCAAAAAATCTGTGGTTAAGATCTCGAGCTTGCGCAGGAATTTATCAGAAATGAGCCAACATTCTCATTGCGATACGTGGGAATGGAATTAAATGTTTTCAAAGATTCAAGTCATCGCATTTTGATAGAGAAGTCTAAAGTGAAGATAATGTTGAATTGTTTTTATGATTCTAATATAATGACTCTGTCCATTCAAGAATATTTTCTCTTATATGTAGGTGTTGAAAAGAATATTCGTTTAAATAGTTAATTGTGTTTACATTTGCTACTTTCCCTAATGTCTTCGCCCTTCTTACTTTTATTCATGATTTTTAAATTCCCTCATTTTGTGAAACATATTTTATGTATTATACACTACGTGGAAAACAAAAAGGCAATTTAAGCGAACGAGAAACAAAAATCACGGTCATTTTGATACCTAACCGTTTTGAGACCTTTTATGATACATTCAATGGAATATGTTACTAGGGCGTGTATATTATTGTAATATCGCCCTTTATTAGTATTACTGACAACACACACAGCATAGCGAACAAAAGTCGTAAAAGCCGATGACCATTGATTGAGAGCACGCACGTTCTTCGCATGAATAGCTCCTGCGGTCTGTTCTCATATCGATATCATAACCTACATGTTCGTCGTTCAAATTATGTACGATTCTGCATTAAATTTAAGTGGAAATTTATGTTTACTGTTCTGAGATAAAGTACTGTGTATTTGCTTTAAGTAGTAATCTTTCTCATAACAAATTTAATTACAACATAATCTTAATTTAAAGTAGTTGCCTGTCGAGGTCGTTACTTTGTGAAATTCCATTACACTAAAGGATAAATAAACCACTTTCTCTTGATTTCAGACTATATTACAAAGGGTACTAGGAAAGTTTTGCAATACAGCTTTGTTTATTTAATTTTTTCAAAGTAATTTCCTCTACACTCAATACACCTCTCCATCCTCCGAAACCAATCTTTACACCAGTTCTGCCAAGTTTCACTAGGGAGTAAAGCACAGTCGTTGTCCAAAGCCCGCAGACGATCCTCATCACTGGAAAACTGCCTTTCTTTCAGCTTCATTTTCACATGCAGGAATAGTGCAAAGTCGCAGGGAGCAAGATCTAGACTGTAGGGAGGGTGCTCGAGAAGTTTCAATTCTGTCGTGGTCAAATATTCGGTGCAGGTTTTGGCGCGGTGAGCTGGAGCATTATCGTGATGGAGGAACCAGGTGTCCATTTTTGACTTTCGCCGCAGGTTCTTTATAGATTCAATGACTTTAGGCAGACACTGTTCAGTATGCCACTCAGCTGTGACTGCCTTCTTTGTGTCCAAAATAACGCGTTTCACAATTCCACTCGATTTGAAAAATACAGCTATCGTTTTCTTCTTTACAAGATTTTCTGACAACTATGCGTTTGTCCTGATCATCAAAGACCCAAACTTTGTTTCGAGCTTTGGTCGGCACATCGTAATAGTACAACCAAGCCTCGTCACCTGTCACGATATTGTTCACATATTGAGATTGTCCCTTATTAAACTTTTTTAGCATCTTCCGGCACCAAGTCACACGTTGTGTGATCTGCCCTTCAGTTAGTCGATGCGGCACGCAGAGAGAACAATGTTTCTTCACATGCAAATGATCGTGCAGAATCGAACGAATTGCTGGTGCATTTAGGCCTGAAGTACCTTCTATCTGTTGGTAGGTCACTCACCTGTCCTCGCCAAGCATTTTGCTCACAGTAGTAGCGTTTTCCACGGTAACTGTCGTTCGTGACCTTCCTTGGAATTCTCTATACCACCTGATTATCATTGGGTGATGTGGACAAACATCACCTAGCGCAAGAGTGTGCGGAATTTGTTTCGTACGGGTGTTTTTCCCTAGTTTTCTAGGTGACGATGACAACTTAGTGTTCGAAATACGTATACAGAATACGAAAATCAATGTCGGAAGGGGTTATATATCAACCTTCAGTGATTAAGTTAGTCGACCACAGGCTCCATCAAAATTACCTTCATGTTAATTTAAATTCAACACAGCTTTTATTCACTTGTAAAATTTACTAGAAAATTAAAAAAAAACAGTTAAGCTTTCATTGTTGTTATAACGACCCATTTAGAAGTTATTCTCTTGATTATTGGTACGTAAATAATAAAATAATTGATATATTTGTGTATGATAAGTCAGGCTTTTCCAGTTGATGTTTTATAACGTCACAAATGTGTACCTAATTTGGTCGTGATTAGTTTACATGTTCGTGGTGTAGAGGCGTTGCAGGCTAGCTGTATTAGATATATTAAGTTAAAAGGAGATTATGCTGAATAATAAAATATTTTGGATATTAAATAATATTTAATTCTGTAGTAGGCTAAGAATTTAACAATACGCCCTCGTATTGCTTTTAGCATAAACGAACAAATCTCTCATGGTATCAGATCATCTTCTATCGAATTTAGATGAAATGAATAACTTCATAGGTACCAGGAAATTATATGGACGTATTCAATAGCCAGAACTCCCACGTAATTTAAAAATTCGATTTGTATATTAAAAAAATTCATGGAACTTCTTTCTCTTTCATTTATTCAAACCAAACAAAACCAAAATTACATTTCGATTACATTATCTTTTTCAAAACGTTAAAAACATGAAAGCTCCCGATTCCTTTTTAATTTAAATTTTTTTATGTATATAGAAAAACACAGGCAGCAAAAAGGGAATATGAAATATAATTACATACTGATGGATGTTAGCGGAGCCTACCAGCATCGACGTAAATAAAAACAGACGTTACATGACGTATGTACATAAATGTATTGTTTCCCCTTTCAAATACATTTGTGTGAATGGGTAAGGGCTCGGGTGCGCATGCTGTAGTGTTACTTTCCGCGGTCGAGTTAATATTCGGTGTGTAAATGTAGTAAAAGGCCATCCGTATTACATTTGAATATGTAGAATAAACAGCCGAATATCTAGGCTTTTCCCACATTCGAATTTGTCGGTATTTATACAGGTAAAGTGGGAAACACAGGGAAGTGTTACGTGATTAATAGATTATCACATTAGTATCAGATTGAGATGTGCTTTTCTAGCTTTTAGAGTTTTCGATGATGTTTTAAGTAATTCTCGGTAATTTCGAATGTATTGTATTACTTTAATGTTGTCTTGCAACAGGTTGATAACACAGCCAACACACATTTTGGTGCCTGCGATTTTTTAACTGTTCCTGGGTAATTTTTGGATGCAGAATGTAAAAAAGTTCTCAGATTTGGTCTATCAGATCTAGTTTTTGAGATTTTTTTAAAAAATTGTGTATATATTTTACGTTATAACTGTTATAATATATAATATTACTATTGACAGTTAAAAAAACAAAGACACATGGATTTAAGTATTTATTGCAAAAACTTAATTTACATAATTACATTAGTCACTAATCACATAAAAATTTTCTTTTATACGACTTTCTAGAATGGAGTTTACTAGGGCAGTCTCGCTGAAGGCTCCAGCAGTAGTCCGTCATCATATGGCTATCCCATCGTCCTTGATAACGATCTTTCATAGTTTTAATATCCTGATGGAATCTTTCCCCCTGTTCTTCACTACAATCACCTAAGTTTTCTGGAAAATGATCTAGGTGGCTGTGGAGGTAGTGAATTTTTATACTCATCTTACAGCCGAGAATATTAAAATTTGAAAGCAGAGTTTCCACTAATTCTACGTAATTCTCTGCTTTATGATTGCCAAGAAAATTTTGTACTACTTGAACAAATGAACACCAAGCGTTAGATTCAGTCTCGTTCATTGATGTGGTGAATTGTGGATCTTTAACAAGTTGCCTTATTTGAGGACCATCAAATATACCAGCTTTTAGTTTTTCCGTGCTAATGCCAGAAAATTTACGTGATAAATACCCAAAACAATTTCCATCTCGATTTAAAGCCTTCACAAATTGCTTCAATAAGCCTAGCTTGATATGCAGGGGCGGAAGTAAGATTTTTTCTCTTGCAACCAAAGGTTCGTTGATCACGTTTTGTTTTCCTTGAATCATGACATCTCTTGAAGGCATTGGGTCAGGGGCAATTCCAGGTCTCCATTTGGCTAATTACATTCTGGGAAATTTCTATTTTGACGATAAGTACATATTTATCTCTTTATTTGTTGTCCTTTATCAGAAAAAAATATCAATTAACCTGTAACCTGTATCTCAAAAACTAGAGCTGATAGAAAAAATCTGGTGGCATTTTTGGAATCAGCACATTAAAAACATCTAAAATCAGATGTCAGATTTCCGGCACCAAATTTTTTTTTCATTTTATTACCCTGTGTAATATATTGAATTCTACACTGAAAAAAAGAAACTTATTAATTTAACAAACTATTGAGCGTCATTTGAATTAACCAATAGTTAAATAAGCTTAAAGTGACGGATAGGGAAAACACAAAATGTGAAATTATTTTAATTCAGAGAGTTTTAAAATAAGAAACAAATGCTTTTCTTCTAACAATGTCGAAGAGTTCATTGAATATTATTTTCTAGTCAATTTATAGAATTCCGAAAGGAAACAACTACGTAATTGCTTACTATACAAGTGCCCATACTTCTATCAAAGTGATGAACGCATAGTTTTCTCTGGCTACTAAGTATTTTATACACAGTGTTACGCTTCGCATATATACAAATAATAATTCTTTATATCATATTTTTTAAATTAGTTTATTTTAATTTAAAAATACTTTGATTGTCAAGTCATAAATTATTATTTACTGTGACCTTTTTGTGATATGTGCAAATGTAGGAATCTTTTGTATTTGTCACATACTGACAGGCAAATACCTTGAAGCACATTTAATATTATTTCTATTGTGTTGATTTCTAAATGCAACTAGAGATTCAAATATTAATCACACACAGAATACATGTCTATTATTCTGTCTAGATATCTATCTGCTATGTACTTATATTGAAATTGATATCGCAAATTTAATTTACTCCTATATCTTTAGCGCGTCAATTTCTAGCGTGCCTATTCTCTTTCCCTATTGGTTAATTCAAACATGACCAGTATCCTACTCCTTCAGCTACGGGGTCATTTCTTAAAAGCCTCGACTTGTAAGAAAACAGGGAGACTTCTTCTCCGACCATGACAAAGTCCACACGCATCATTTGCGCAAGGTGGTACAGTTAAGTATTTAACGCAGTGTCGACGTGGTTATTTTGCGACCGGAAAATATACCTAACATCCTAGCCCAGGATATACACACACAAACCACAAGTACTTTACGTATCGTCCGATACATATTTTAATCTAATCTTTTTAATATTTTCTTAAACAGTTTTATATCTCTAGACTTTGCCATTACGCTTATCTTGTTTTATTTGTTGCTCTCGATCTTATTAATTATTTTTATTTAGTATACTCAAGTTTTAAGAATTAATTTAACATAGTGAATAAAATTTTAAGGGCAATATTGTAGTTTTATTTCTACTAATAATCTTTCTTTCAGTTTGGCACATGTCCTGGACTTTTGATGCTCATTGTACACAATTACTAATTATTAACTCCTCACATTACATTACTTTCTTTCTATTTGTATTTATTACAGCGCTTAAGCTAGCCGGACACGCGCTCGCAATAAGTTTACTAACCATCACTCAAGTGCAAAAAAACATATATTCTTTATTAAATAATATCTATTATTATTAGCCTGTATTATTTAATTATTAATTTAAGGAAGGAGGTAATAACAGGTACATAATATATCATTTCGAGAGTAACATTTACCAGGCGACCAGAAACGTACGAGTATAACTTTTTGATATTTCCAACTTGTCGATAAATCTAGACAATCTAACTGCTTTTTAAAGTAATTTCAATAACTTTGCTTTATTTGGCAATTGGCGGTGTTTATGTGCACGGGTCATTGCTTAATTGATCAATTGATGTACTGCCGGAAATCATAATCATACAAAGAAATCAGGAAAGTTTTGCAATACAGCTTCGTTTATTTAATTTTTTCAAAGTAATTTCCTCTACATTCGATACATCTCTCTATCCTCCGAAACCAATCTTTAAACCAGTACTGCCAAGTTTCACTAGGGAGTAAAGCACACTCGTTGTCCCAAGCTCGCAGAAGGTCCTTATCACTAGAAAACTGCCTCCCTTTTAGCTTCATTTTCACATGTGGGAACACTGCAAAGTGGCAGGGAGCAAGATCCGGACTGTAGGGAGGGTGTTCGAGAAGATTCAATCCTGTCGTGGTCAAATATTCGGTGCACTCTTTGGCGCGGTGAGCTGGAGCATTATTGTGATGGAGGAACCAGGTGTCCATTCTTGGCCGCAGATTCTTCATAAATCCAATGACTTTAGGCAGGCACTGTTCAGTATACCACTTAGCTGTGACTGTCTTCTGATTGTCCAAAACGACGCTTTCCACAATTTCAGCCGATTTAAAAAATACAGCTATCATTTTCTTCTTTACAGATCGGGATTTTCTGACAACTACGGGTATGTCCTCATCATAAAAGACCCAAACTTTGTGTTGAGCTTTGGTCGGCACGTCGTAAAAGTACAGCCAACTCTCGTCACCTGTCACGATGTTGTTCATATACCGAGATTGTCCCTTATTAATTGTAAAAACAGAATGGTTTCGCTTAGAGAAAGAAAGGATATATTCAGTGCTAAGTGTTTGTATAAATTGATACCCAACATTAATTGTTTTACTTGGTGTCTTGTATAAAATACACTTTTAAATGTCGTTTTACATAATGTTCTTTTCGAATAATTTTCAGTTTGATTGAAAAGCTTTAAGGAAACCTGGAATGTATTACTAGAATAAGATTGTGCAATATACAAGCGTCCTAGTTCCCTTTTATTCAATGGATTTACTTTTTTCAATTTCTTTGTCTAATAATTGTCATAACTCTGTAGTATACAAAACCTCGAGTTATCTACGAAAATGATTTAATGAAATTTGGCTACTAGCAACCCCTTTTAGAAAAGCATTGCATTCTTATTCTGCAATTTTTTGTTATAGAAACGTCGAAATTTGGTTAATTCGTCGCTTGACTTAAAAGATATAACAATGTGAATAAAGTGTCTAAATTGCCAATCAGAAAATGCTTAAACTTTACAATTTCTGGTGTATACAATATTATATTTTCCTTTAATAGGAAACTATTGAAAATGTCAATATATGCTGAGATATGACTAAGATATCAGGGAACTATGTAAAACTACCAATTAAAACCAAAGCAAGGGAAAGAGTGGCCAAAGAAAAAGAATCTATACTCGAGATGTAGTGCAATCTAAAAACTAAATCAAGATTACTGAAATATTGATAAGAACAATTTCTAATATATTGTACATAAACATTTGGCAAATGATAGAGGTTCTTAATTGTTTTCTTTCGTCGAATTCTCTGTAATCTATGGCGGTCCTCCGTTTTCGTTGGTTTTTTTGCAGACGTTTCGGTATAATGATCATTGTGATCATGTCTTAAGTTTTACATTGTCATCTATTGACTAATTTAATAACTAATAAGCAGTTCTAACAAACTGAAATTTTGGTTGTAAAGTTGTTTCTTATTCAACATGGACAGTAATTATACAGTATATTTTTCCTTAACGGAGATCTCCCGACAATGGACATCCCTAATCAATGGATAGTTTCTGATACACCGACCGTCAGTATACCATTTGCTATATAACAATATCTCTCACCAAAGGACATTCTTAACAATGGACACGGACAGTAATACACATCCACTACAATAAATTTAAATGAAAATTTATTTCTTTACAATGGACACTAGTACTTCTTAATATTCATATTTTGGAATAAGATTAATTTTATTGCCTATAGAAGGATTAAGCCAGGTAATAAATTTATTGGAATTCCTAGAATTTATAAACATAATTACATATTTTAACTTGAGTTACAAAATGCTAAACTAATATTTTTGTCCCCAAACACTACCTCTCATTGTCAACCACTTAATCAAGAGAGTATCAATAATTTTAAAACCAACTACAGAAAGCTTTTAGTTAAGAGACTCCTATTGTCTATGGATCATTGTAAATCTACCGAACATATAGAAAAATTCATTAACATTCTCAGTGCTCTAATATGGACCATTACTTCTTGGAAAAATCTAAGGGCTGAAATCATCAACAAATGTTTTCTTAAAGCTGGATTTGGTGAATGGAATGCCGAAAATATTTGCGAATAGATAGACTACAGTGCTGAAGACGATATGCCACTGTCAGAACTTTGTGAACCCTATTCTGACGTATTATCGTATGCACAAATTGATGATAATTTACATACCGAGAATCCCGATATTAGCGTACAAGAGTACAAGAGTGTGTGCGTGAATTTCAAAACAGTACCAATGTACACGATAGGAACAGTGAGGATGATGATATTATTTCAGAAACTAAAAACAGTAACGAAGCTTATGAAAAGCTAAAGGATATTCAACTTAAACATTACTCAAGAGGAAAGTCACTGAGATAGTTGCAATGTAGAAACAAATTGTAAGAAGACGAATTGAAAATCTAAAACAAACTAAAATTTCAGATTTTTTTAAGTTAAGTTAGTTTCAAGTATGTTGTAAGAATAAATTAATTAAAAATTACTTATTCTCTTTTTTTCCTGCCACCAATGGACATCTTTGAACAATGGGCAGTTTTATATACACCGCTACTGCCCGTTATGCAGAGAACCTACTGTATATGTATTTACGAGGGAGCGTTTTTATATTCGCGGAATGAGCGGGTTGTAGAGGGGCGAGTAGGCGCATTGGGGGTGTGGCCTGTGCAGCGACACACGATTAGTATAAATACGAAGTTTTATTGTTATTAGACAGTTAGTCTTTGAGCTATCGTCAACCAAGTAACATAATCAGGAGTGAAAAGTGAAATATGGAAAAAATCGAATATCGTGCCGTTATAAAGTTCCTTATCAGGCAAGGAAAATCAGTCGCGACCATAATGAATGAGATGTCATTGGTTTACGGCGACTCTTGTCCAGGAAAAACCATGGTGTACAAGTGGCATAGTTTATTTAAACAAGGAAGGGAATCCCTTGAAGACGACCCGAGGCCGGGCAGGAGCATTGAGGTGACCACGCCAGCACTTATCCAAAAAGTTGAACAAATTGTACTCGAAGATGCTCGACTAAAGAAGAAACAACTCGCAGAAATGGTTGGAGTATCTGATACAACAATTTTTAAAATCCTACACGATCATCTCGGCATGTCTAAGGTCAGCGCAAGATGGGTGCCGAGAATGCTCACGCCGCCGCAAAAACAACAGCGCGTAGAGTGTTCGCGTGCATCTTTGGACCTCTGTAATGAAGACAAGGATGGTGTATTGAGTGGAATTGTTACTGGAGACGAAACTTGGGTTCATCATTATGAACCTGAGTCCAAACAAGACTCCATGCAGTGGCATAAAAAGGGCACAGCACCTCCCAAGAAATTTAAAGTGTCACAATCAGCTGGGAAACTCATGGCAACGATATTTTGGGACTCGGAAGGAATATTCTTGATTGATTATAAAGATAAAGGTGTTTGTATAACCGGAGAATATTACGCTTCAATATTAGAGCGACTAAAAGAAGCCATTAAAGAGAAAAGACGGGGAAAATTGACAAAAGGTGTTCTGCTTTTGCATGACAACGCGCCCGTCCACAAGAGCCGCGTTGCGTTAGCTGCCCTGCATAAGGTGGGCTTCGAAATTGTGAATCACCCACCCTACAGCCCAGACCTGGCCCCGAGTGATTATTACCTGTTTCCGAAAATGAAAAAAGAGCTGCGGGGTAAAAAATTTACTGCCGATGATGAAGTCAAGGAGGCAGTTTCGGCGTATTTTGCAGATAAAGAGAAATCATTTTTTTATGAGGGTATAAATAAATTAATTGAAAGATGTGAAAAATGTATCCGTCTTGCAGGTGAATATATTGAAAAAGAAAAATAATTTGGTTTTTTTATTTCCACCCCTTGTCCCCCATTCCGCGAATATAAAAACGCTCCCTCGTATGTATGTATGTGTTTAGGCACATACCGATCATCAATTTTCATGTAGGAACAAACCTCTTTACGTCAATAAGAGCTTGACAGATCTAACCCTACATATCCACATATAAATAATTATAAAATTTTTAATAAAAGTTTTAATATTTCGTATTGTAGTATTCTATTGGTTGTTTCCTGTATAGTTAAAGTTTATGGATTTCATCAAACATTATATATTTCAAGTTTGGTGCTTTGTACAGAACGTATATATACATAAAAATAGAAAAAAGGGACGTGAATTCGTTTGCAAAGCACTTTAAATCGGTTAATTACTACAACCATTTTACGAGCTACGAATTTTTCTCTCGACAATTTAATCGGTATTAATTACCGGCGATTTATTCTCCTTGAAGAGAAACACATAAACGATTTAATAAAAGCTTCCCTTTCTATTCCTGTTCCATTTCGTTCAATTCCACTCTGCACTGCACTAGGTTTGTTGCCATTCGTTTCCGACCGGCCAGGTTTTAATTAATGGTAATTGCCAAATGAGAGTGCGTTGGCACGATGATTGGCGCTGGGGTGGCTAGATGGCAGAGATGGAGGGGTGACGAGCAATGGTGAAGACCGTTCGGGATGTAGGTAACTGGAGCGTGCGAAGATCCGGAATGAAATTGATTACACTAGGATATTAGCAGGATATTTCTTCCTAATGAATGATGGCCGACGCTGCAAATGCGCCCCTTTTTACATATGCTGTAGATATTTTAGATGAGACAATTTAATCTGCCTCATGCGTTAAGTGTTTTTATGAATGTTACAATATAAAATGGAATTTTCATGAGGGACGTTTCTAAAATACTGAATATATTGTAAAAACAAAATGGAATGAAAATGTATACTCGAACTTTATCTGTCAAAAGACGTACAGCGAAAATGACATGGTTTTATTATACATACGAGGGTAGTTTGACAAGTAGTGAGAATGGAAAAGAAAAACGAATTTTTTAAATACAAAATAATTTTTATTTTTCAATATATTCTCCTAAAAGAGCAATACATTTATTCCAACGGTGCTCCAATGCCCTTATGCTAACTCTAAAATGCGATTCCGGAGGGCTTGCAAAATACCCATTTACGAAGATGATAAGTTCGTCGTTAGACGAAAATCTCTTTCCACCTAAGGCCGTTTCCAATTTTGGAAAAAGGTGGAAGCCGGAAGGGGCTAGATCCGGCGAATAAGGCGCATGCAGTACTAATTGAAAATGCAACTGGATTTTGGACATAGCAACTGTGCTGGTATGCGAGGGAGCGTTGTCTCGGCGAAACAGAATCTTTTTCTTTGCCATTCCTGACAGTTTAGCATGAATCTCAACATTTAATTTTTGTAGAAGTTCTGCATAATATTGTCCGTTTATTGTGGCACCTATCTGAAGGTAATTAATTAGCAAAATGCCCTTTGAATCACAAAAAATTGATACCATCACCTTGTTTGCCGATAAAGTGGTTTTCACTTCCTTTGGAGGTGCAGAACCACGTTCTAACTATTGTTTCAACTGTTGTTTAGTTTCGGGTGTACTGTAGTGTATCCAACTTTCATCGTAAGTAACAAATCACCTACAAAAAGCAACCGGATTCCGCTTATAAAGGTCCAAACTCTCATTGGAAATGCGCAAACGAGTGAACTTTTGATCAGTCGTAAGCAATCGCGGCACCCATCTTGCCGAAAGCTTGGAAAGGTCCAATTCTTGCATTAAAATGTGGTGTACGCGTTCTGTTGAATTGTTTACCATATCTGTTATCTCTCTCACTTTGAGTCGTCGATCTTGCGTAATAATATTATGGATTTTTGTAGTCATTTTCTTAGAAGTCATGATTTTGGGTGCTCCCGAGCGCGCTTCATCAACACAGCTTGTTCTATCACGTTTAAATTCATTTACCCATCTACTTATTGTGGCGGATGATGGAGCAGATTCACCTAATGTTTCCCGTAACTCATCTTTTATTTCGGTAGCTTTCTTACCCTTAATTACGAAGTATTTAATCACCGCACGATACTCTGCTTTTTCCATTTTAACAAAACGACGTGTTGCTTATTTTTCAATCAGCTGTCAAATATAAACCACTCAACCGATTTATCTGAATATCGGAATGTAAACATATAAATAGGCAACCTAAATTACAGTGCATTTGTTTTACCAATTAGAGCGCCACGTATGTATCATTCACACTACTTGTCAAACTATACTCGTATGTATCTCTACAATACACGGTTTTATAATATGTATCATATCTGGTCTAACCTATAGAAGAAACAGAGGCAGTTGTCAAGAGCACTAGCTCTTGACAATTTTCTCTAAATTTACTACGACTGTTATAAATAGCTACAATTGTTATAATTAGGGCTGCCAAGTCGGTCAAGGTACCATGTTGCCATCAATATCGAAAATATTTGAAACCGTAATTGCAAATAGATTATTAAATTCCTTCGAAAAAATTGATATATTTCATGATGCTCAACACGGCTATAGAAAAGGTAGATCCACCATTACAGGCATGGTTGAGGTTATGAAATCTCTCACAGATGCTTTGGATGTCAAGGTCGGAACACAACTAGTATGTTACGATCTAACAAAAGCCTTTGACAATGTCAATCACGAAATATTGGTAGATAAATTATATTTTGATGAAATTCGGCGTAGTGACCACGCCTTATTGACCTCATACTTTGATCATCGGAGGAAATGTGTAGAATTCAATAAAATGTTTCGAGTTTGGAATGCATAAGTAGACGCGTACCTCAAGGATCGATATTGGGCCCACCGTTGTTTATCATTCACAACTTATCCTAAACAGTTGATTTCACAGTCTTATGAATCAAATATAATTAACAATAAATTATGTAAATAATAATTATGAACGTCTTTGATTACAGGAATTATTTCAATTCTTCAGTGTTCCAAGTTGTGTGCAAGAAACTAAATGGCTTCGTTAAACCTTAAGACTATATTACGAAAACGGTACATAATGTAAGTAAATATATAGATACTACAAACGCTATTCAAAGAGAGAAATACGAAAAATTTTTAGTTTCAATATTCTTTTTTAACGGAAAATGTGAAAAATTCAAAATATCTGTTAATAATAATAATAATTAACACTATAAAATTATAGAATATATAAGAACATAAAAAATTAATCTGGTACGTAGACTTCCGTGGTCGTGGTCTATACTATCTGTCTCTGGGCTTCCGGGCTGGAACCGCGTCACTGGTATAACTGCCGACGTTTCGTACCCACTCATATGGGAGATCTTCAGGGCTCAACTACTGCGACTGTCTGTCGCACTGAAACTTGGTGTGTTTCAGTGGCTGTGTTAACAAACAAAATTGCCGTATCTGGGGTGAAGAAAATCCACGAATTATTCGTGAGAAGCCTATGCATCCTAAACGAGTTAGTGTTTGATGTGCATTATGGTCAGCTGTTGTAATTGGACCTTACTTCTTTGAAAATGCTGCTGGTGAAGCTGTAACTGTCAATGACGATCGATATCGTCGAACAATTACCGAATTTTTGTAGCTTGATTTAATGAATATTGATCTAGAGGATATGTGGTTTCAACAACATGACGCTACACCTCACTTTGCACACGAATCAATTGATTTATTGAGAGAAAAATTTCCTGGACGTGCAATCTCAAGAAACGGTGATGTTAATTGGTCACCAAGATCATGTGATTTGACACCGTTAGACTATTTTCTTTGGGGTTATGTGAAAGGTTTATAAAAACAATCCACAATAAATTCCTGCTTCGAAAGATGAAATTATTCGTGTCATTGGTGAGATAGAGCCTCAATTATGTTAAAATGTCATTGAAAATTTTAACAAAAGAGCGGACGTCTGTGGAGCTGCAAGAGAAGCCCATTTGGCAGATATTATTTTTCTCATATAAATGTCATAACCGATACTTCAATTACCAATAAAAAGTTTTTGAAAGTGAATGTGTTTTATTTATTCTTTAAAAAGACTGCGAAATTTGAAACACCTTTACATTGGAACATGATGTTCTGCATCTACAGAGAAGATCGACTACTTTATATATTTATAAATTTATCGAAAATTACCTGCTTTTCGAACAAATTAAGCAAAATTAACCTTCCTTAAAACAGTTTTTATGTAAGATATTTAATAAAAGGCTTTATTAATAATTATTAAACTTAACCTGCTGCCTAATACATACCGTGCATTCATTTTACCTCCCTACGAAAGTGTACCACATTATACTCGTGTCTAGCTGCCGAGTACCGATCAGAATGTAAAGTGGTGGGGCGCGAGTCATTTGAATCACGACTATAACTGACTAATGATCGTACTAGCTGCAGCCCCAGCACTAATTTGACTGTAGACGTATCTATATCGTATTAACGGTCATTCGTAGTTTGCATTTGGGAGAGTGTGTTACGGTAAGACCTTTAAATTTAAATATATTTTTAATTATATTACTTTATAATGTACACAAAGAAAAAATTCAAATGATATCTTTGAAAGGTAATTCGTTACGGTGTATCCAGCGCCTTTTCTCTGAAAAGTATGTACATAGATCGTCCCTTTCCATCATTAACAATAATATCATTAGTAGTTAAAAAGTTTAAATCAGAAGGTTGCATTTTGGGATGTAAATGTCATAAAATACGGAGAATAAATAACGATAAAGAAATGCAGGAAGTCATGGTGTGCGCAATGGGCTATATTATAATTAAAATAACAAAGAGAGAGAGAAGAGATAGGTAAGTTCATAAGATATTAAAGAAAAATAAATAACACCTATAAATACCAAACTCATCAGGAAATTTTTATTACACCGCAGAATGGAATTTTGTGAAACTGTAATAGAACGTGTAAATGCGGATGAACACTTCATTGAGACTATCGTGTTTACCGATGAATCCACGTTTCCGTTGCACGGTAAACACAATCCGTCGAATCTTCGATATTGGTCTGTGAAAACTCGACAATTGAATACGGGGACACAGTATCCTAAAAAATTGAATGTTTGGGCGGGTATTTATGGGAATAACATTATTGGTCCATTCAAGGAAATTTAAATTTAGAGAACGTATGGTTCCAGCATGATGGTTGTCCGGCCCATGGAACTAGAATTGCGAATGAATGTTTAAATAATATATTCCCCCAAAGAGTTATATCTAATAGTGGTACAATTCGCTAGTCACCAAGGTCACCAGACTTAGCCCCTAATGAGTTTTTTTATGGAGTTACATAAAATCAAAGTTATAAAGAAAGGGCTAATAATTTGGAAGTTACGGGTTGATAGAACACCAATTCCAAATTATTAATCCTCTTTTATGTTCGAAATGAATTTTATAATAGATTGGTGTACTGTTTAGCGCAAGCAGGAGGGACATTTGACAATTTAATTAAGTGAATTTATTTTCTGTATTTAAAAAGTATTTTATAAGTTTTGGCAAGTTATATTTATTTTCTGTTTAAAGAGTTTTTTTTAAGTTCCGAGAAACTTATTGTAAAAATACCTAATTGTACAGTTAAAAGTAATTATAGTTTATTAATTTTTGGACGTAAACAATGTGGACAGTCAGTGATAGACCTTCCGCCAAGTACCACGAACAACTACTTAATCTGTAATCTGTTGTCAGTCGTTGTTGTGATTCGACTGACTCGCGCCCCACCACTTTACATTCTGATCGGCATTCGGTATCTAGACCCGAATATAATATGATACGGTGTTTGAAGCATTTTAATATGAAAGCACGGTATATTCAAACACACACTTCTATATTTTACAGTAAAGAGGTGAATTTCGAGGCGCACTTAGAAAACTGTTAGTATTTACCGATAAATATTACCGTAATTTTTGAAAATATTGTATATTGATATCATATTTTGAATTAAAATTTGAGCGCTATGAATATTTTTATTATATATGAATAATTTAGCTGTTGTGTACTTAAGTATCGATACTGGGCAAAGTCGACATCGGATAAATTCACCTCATGTAAGACTTATTCGAAATACAATTTGTATTGAATATTCAACGAAAAACAATTGCAAGTATACAAAATATTATATTTATTATAAATAAAAAACTGTAAAATACTATTCTTGGTTCGAACTTTTGAACGATAGCATACGTCTACCAAATAACAAACATATTCCACATTAAAACAAGAACGAAAAATTTACGACCGGATAAACGCTAAAGTATAAAGTCAATTGTCCACTAAACAGTTTGTTGACGCATGATATTATAGAGCAAGACCATAAACTAAAAGCACTCACGGACAAAGTTGGTTAGAAAGTTTATTCCTCCGTCAAGTAAAAGATTTTGTCGCCCGCGTTTGCTGTAACCGATAGCAAGCGACATGGCCATTAGAATAGACAGAAATAAAAACGTTGTAAAAGGAGCTGTAAAACCGGATATAAACAACAGTGTGTTCTTAACTTTAACGAAACCACTGCGCTGCATCGCACCGTCCTTCCGAACACGAAAATAAAGAAAATTACTGAAAAGGAATAAAAGAGAAACTTGCAAGCACGGGTATGGATATATACATATATATATATATAAATGTCGTTGTTATATATGTGAAACGTTTCTGAAGCATATAAAATAACGTAAATGTTATGTTAATAATAATTCCAGTTTTATTAAAAACAATCGCATTAGGTGGATATATATTTCCGAAATTGATTAAATGTCATAAAATATTTTATGCTGGCTTACATATAAAGTATAAAACAATTCTGTGTTTGATTGATTTATTTTATTTTCTTCAAGAAATATACTGTCCCATAATCAAACAGGTAGATCAATAAAGATTGGTTTTATTTACAAAATTTGATTGTGAAAATGAAATATCTCGAATTAAATTATTTCTTTCTTTATATATATATA
Source organism: Dermolepida albohirtum (assembly GCA_031893035.1). Taxonomy (NCBI): domain Eukaryota; kingdom Metazoa; phylum Arthropoda; class Insecta; order Coleoptera; family Scarabaeidae; genus Dermolepida; species Dermolepida albohirtum. Next base: position 342,957 of record JAVIWB010003088.1, read on the forward strand.
TATATATATACATATATACAGCGTGTTTCAAAAAGAATATACGTATTGCTAAGTATTATTTTATCCAAACTATCGATCGCTGCGCCTCGGCTCGGCTATTGGAGAAACGAATAGATAGTCTAGTTTATTTAATAGCCGCTAGATGTCAGTTGTTTTCTGTTTTTCTTGGTAACCGTCAAGTGTTTAAAATAGCTACTCTACAGCAGAAATCGTTTTGCGTTCTCGAGTTTGCGAAATGCAATTCCGTGATTACAGTGATGTTTCAAATTGAGCTACCAAATTGATCCTCCAAGTGGGTGGAACATTCGCAGATGGTATCGACAGTTTGTAGTTACAGAATGTGTATGTAAAGGAAAGAGTCTTGGCCGCCCTCGTGTTTCTGAAGAAAATGTTGCACGAATTCAAACTGCTTTCCAAAGCAATCCTTCAAAATCAACTCGTCGTGCCAGTCGGGAGTTACAACTGCCTGCAACAACAATTTGGCGTGTTCAGTGATGAAGCGATTTTCCATGTTCATAGTCTGGTAAACAGACAATTGTCGAATTTGAGGTCTACAGAACCCGCATGCAACCACTGAACATGTAAGAGATTCGCCTAAAATCAATGTGTTTTGTGCGACATCCCGATCATCTGTTTATGGCCCATTCTTCTTTGATGGAAACACGGTTAACGGTCGGCAGTGTCTCAAAACTGGTTGTTTCCGAGGCTGCACGAAGACAACTTCATTTTTCAACAAGACGGGGCACCCCCTCACTGGAGTCGCCAAGTGCGTGAATATCTGAATGAAACTCTACCGAACTGTTGGATTAATCGACAAGGAGTTGGCGACTTAGCATGTCTCAGCTGGGTTCCACGGTCACCGAATTTGACACCCTGTGACTTCTCCCTGTGGGGTTTCTTTAAAGACAACGTTCATTTACCACCACCGGATCCGTACTGCCATAACATCAGTGACGAAGGACATGCTTGCCCGAGTATGGAAGGAATTTGAGTATCGATGTGATATTGTTGGTGTCTCTGATGGAGGACATATTGAACATCTGTAATCTGAACTTGAGAGGTTCGCAAACATGTGTGTAAAGTTTCATATTCGTATGTCTTAAAGTTTAATAAATATATGCATTCGAAATACGTATATTCTTTTTGAAACACCCTGTTATTATAATATATTTCAAAATCACGTATTTCTTTTTCTATTGCAAAGAATAAAGAATTATGAGTATGTTAATCACATTAACAGTATTGAAAACACGATTTATTGAAACGATTCTTTTTGGAAAGCTGAATAAAACATTCAATGGATTTATGACCTATAAATTTATAGTTTATAAATTTCGTTAATTGGGAAACCCAAGTCAATACTTAAAAATTATTTAAATAACCCGTTCTAGCAATGATACGGATCTTCAATGTAGAATAACATGCAATAATGGCACATATAATTGTTCTCTCTTTATTTGGCAGAGTTAGCAATGACTACATTTGTTCTCAGCTCCATATGTCGATATTTATATATTGTTTGGCAAACAGTTCATCAAAATGGAGACCTATTTACACACATTTCGTTATTTGTCGATATTCCCTCATCCACCTTAAATATTTGCACTTGACAAATGACGCATGTGTGTAACTGGGGCTGCAAATTTATATTTTCAAGAGATACTACGTACTATCAATTTGCTTAAATAGTAACGGGTACACATGTAGCAATAGTAAGTATTTATTATGTACACTAGCCTAATTGCAAAATTTATTTTATATATTTCTAAAGCATCAATTGAATATTCCATAACTCATCAATAATATAAATTTACATAAATTATGGGCATCTGCGGAATATTCCATAACTCAAATACAGATAATATTAATTGTACATAAATTATGGGCATCTGCGGAGCTATGGAATATAGACGCATCGAATATATATGCGATACATTCTGTAATACAAAGGGTTCTAGGAAAGTTTTGCAATATGACGCAACAATGTAGGAAGCCGCTTGCTACTGCATGTTGAGACATGTTCATACGTGCATAGTAGTCGCCGCGCCATGTCGATGGGCTAAGTTATTCATTAGCGGTGAGAGTGTAAAGTGCTTGCAATGGCATCGTGGTCACGAAATGCGAAATGAGATAAGGCCAGTTTTGCGTTATAATTTCGCGAGTGGTTTAAACATAGACCGGTGCTTCGAAGAAATGACTCTTGCACTAAGTGTTGCTTGTCCACATCGCACAACGATATTCAGGTGGTATAGAGAATTCCAAAGGGGAAATTTAATTGTGGAGGACGCTGAGAGGTCGGGAAGGCCACGAACGTCAGTTATGGAGGAAAACGTTACTACTGTGTGGAAAATGCTTGGCGAGGACAGCCGAGTGACCTACAAACAGATAGAGGGTACTTCAGGCCGAATGCACCAGCAATTCTTTCGATTCTACATGATCATTTGCACCTGAAGAAACTTTGTTCTTTCTGGATGCCGCATCAACTGAATGAAGAGCAGATGACACGACGTGTGACTTGGTGCCGGGAGATGCTAAAAAAGTTTAATAAGGGACAATCTCGGTATGTGAACAACATCGTGACAGGTGACGAGACTTGGCTGTACTATTACGATGTGCCGACCAAAGCTCAAAACAAAGTTTGGATCTTTGATGATGAGGACACACCCGCAGTTGTCAGAAAATCCCGATGTGTAAAGAAGAAAATGAAAGCTGTATTTTTCAAATCGAGTGGAATTGTGGAACGCGTCGTTTTGGACACACAGGAGACAGTCACAGATAAGTTGTATACTGAACAGTGGCTGCCTAAAGTCATTGGATCTATGAAGATCCTGCAACCAAAGTCAAGAATGGACACCTGGTTCCTCCATCACAATAATTCTCCGGCTCACCGCGCCAAAGCCTGCACCGAATATTTGACCACGACAGGATTGAAACTTCTCGAGCACCCTCCCTATAGTCCAGATCTTGCTCCCTGCGACTTTGCACTGTTCCCGCATGTGAAAATGAAGCTAAAAGGGAAGCGATTTTCCAGTGATGAGGACCTTTTGCGGGCTTGGGCCAACGAGTGTGCTTTACTCCCTAGTGAAACTTGACAGAACTGATTTAAATCTCGGAGGATGAGGTGTATTGAGTGTAGAGGAAATTATTTTGGAAAAATTAAATAAAAAGATGTATTGCAAAACTTTCCTAGTTCCCTTTGTATAAGCAATTTCCGTGAATTGGACAGTTACGAGAGCATCTTTATTGTGAAAAATAAAAATCATGTCTTAAACGTTGATGAAGATCGAATACCATATGCTGGCCTCTATGGCTGGAAGGAATAACCTTTAAAAAATCCATAAGCGGAAGCGGATATAAGTGTTAGTTTTAAAACTAGAAAATATTAATTTATACGCCTCTTGTGAAGTTCAGTGTGCGTTTAGTTTTTAGCGGAAAGAGTTCCGCGAAGTTATTCTGTGCGAGTTTTACCATGAACTTAGTTGTTTTACCATGGACTTAGTAGTTGAAATACCTATATAGGATACGAATATTTATGTCGTAAGGAATTTTATTTCCCTTTTTTGATTTATCATTACCATGGATCTTAATCCTATTGAATCATTCATTTAAAAGTTGTTGAAATTTTATGTGTGGAAAAATTACATTCTTGTCCTATTCTTTGGGCTTGGTTCATGTGATATGATCCAAGGTCGGTCTACTGAGTTTGAAGTTGCACTGACAGTCGCTGATAATTTTTTCTATATTCGCGTTCAGTTATATTTCTAATTCCCGTGACTTTATTTGGTTTTTTTCTTTATTATCTGTTATGGAATCGTATCCATACTTTCTTAGTTGTTTTTACGCTTACTGTTTTCACAGAGCTTCAACTATTCTTTCATCGTTTCACTATTTCTTCTATTATTGGTAGTACTCGTATTTCTTGCATTTCTTCTTCAATATAATTCCCATATTTGTCGTGTTCCGCTTATAATTCCTTCCGTATTTCCTCGCTATGATCATTATTTCAAAGTTTAAAAATTTGTGTTGAATATTTCCCTATCCACAGTTTTCAGTTAGCGTGTTCCAACAAAAGAATTTTAAGTGAAAATACACTGGAAACTATATACATGCGCATATATGTAATGTATTTAACTTTTATATATTCTTTTTAATGTTAAATAATTTTAGTAGTTTCTCCAATATTCCCCTACTTCATCGCAAAAAAACTAGCATTAAAGGAAAAGCTATAAAACAAAACCCGTATAAGCTTTGAACTCGACTAACAGTCATTAACGAACGAACATTTTCAAACAATCGCTCTGAAGCCCATTAACAAAGAGGTGTGTGCGAGCGATACAACTAAACGCTTCGAATAAAAAAGTTGCAACAACACTGGAAAAGTTGCTGCATCAGCTCCGATAAAAAAAGAACTAAGCATAAGTAAGTCTGGTTGGCTTACCGGCAACGGTCATTTCAGCCGATCTGACGTCGGTGTGAAACAGTGGGGCGTCCGCGGACACTTCGCACTGGAATAGTCCCGAAAGTGCTCTTTCAACTGACAGTAGCGTCACCTTGCGAGCGTTTGATACGGATACCTGAAATAAAATTGTATCATTAAATATTTTCAATTTTTCTGTATAAACGCGACATTAGTAACTCCCAAATATTAAATAAAACAACTCGAGAAGCTATTGAAAAATTTATTTCATTCTACAATACATTGGAATAAACAGTGTTCTCATTTATTATTTCTTAAAGAAAAGTTCAAAAATAATAGGACTAAAACGTCCAAAAATAGTAAACTAAAAATGTACTTTTAATTGAGGCTATTAATACGTAATTAACTGAGCAACAAATTCCAGCTTTTGACTTTGTCATGCATGGTAATTTTTATAGAAAACATAATAATAACATTTATAATAATAAAAGCTAAATGAACAAATTAGCTTGTTTGAATTTTAGTGAAGAAATGCACGAATTCTCATACATATACGAGGGAGCGTTTTTATATTCGCGGAATGGGGGACAAGGGGTGGAAATAAAAAAACCAAATTATTTTTCTTTTTCAATATATTCACCTGCAAGACGGATACATTTTTCACATCTTTCAATTAATTTATTTATACCCTCATAAAAAAAGATTTCTCTTTATCTGCAAAATACGCCGAAACTGCCTCCTTGACTTCATTATCGGCAGTAAATTTTTTACCCCGTAGCTCTTTTTTCATTTTCGGAAACAGGTAATAATCACTCGGGGCCAGGTCTGGGCTGTAGGGTGGGTGATTCACAATTTCGAAGCCCACCTTATGCAGGGCAGCTAACGCAACGCGGCTCTTGTGGACGGGCGCGTTGTCGTGCAAAAGCAGAACACCTTTTGTCAATTTTCCCCGTCTTTTCTCTTTAATGGCTTCTTTTAGTCGCTCTAATATTGAAGTGTAATATTCTCCGGTTATAGAAACACCTTTATCTTTATAATCAATCAACTTTTATATATTCCTTTTTCCGAGTCCCAAAATACCGTTGCCATGAGTTTCCCAGCTGATTGTGACACTTTAAATTTCTTGGGAGGTGCTGTGCCCTTTTTATGCCACTGCATGGAGTCTTGTTTGGACTCAGGTTCATAATGATGAACCCAAGTTTCGTCTCCAGTAACAATTCCACTCAATACACCATCCTTGTTTTCATTACAGAGGTCCAAAAGTGCACGCGAACACTCTACGCGCTGTTGTTTTTGCGACGGCGTGAGCATTCTCGGCACCCATCTTGCGCTGACCTTAGACATGCCGAGATGGTCGTGTAGGATTTTAAAAATTGTTGTATCGGATACTCCAACCATTTCTGCGAGTTGTTTCTTCTTTAGTCGAGCATCTTCGAGTACAATTTGTTCAACTTTTTGGATAAGTGCTGGCGTGGTCACCTCAATGCTCCTGCCCGGCCTCGGGTCGTCTTCAAGGGATTCCCTTCCTTGTTTAAATAAACTATGCCACTTGTACACCATGGTTTTTCCTGTACAAGAGTCGCCGTAAACCAATGACATCTCATTCATTATTGTCGCGACTGATTTTTCTTGCCTGGTAAGGAACTTTATAACGGCACGATATTCGATTTTTTCCATATTTCACTTTTCACTCCTGATTATGTTACTTGATTGACGATAGCTCAAAGACTAACTGTCTAATAACAATGAAACTTCGTATTTATACTAATCATGAGTCGCTGTATAGGCCACCCCCCAATGCGTCTACTCACCCCTCTACAACCTACTCATTCCGCGAATATAAAAACGCTCCCTCGTAGCAATGAAATGATAATTTTTATGACGATGGAAGTACGAAATTTCCAGTTTATGATACTATTATGTTTTTCTTTTGGGGAATATAAAATGTTAAAATAGAACAAGAATTGAAACTTTACTTGTTTAAATCATCCAACTAGATTGTTGTAATTAATTCCAAAGCAGTATTTTTTTAAATTTGAGGCGCTTATACGAGGGTAGCTGTTTATATTTCGGGAATAGCAAACAAACAATATTTTTATTATAGAAAATAGTTCCATTGCTTTTAAAAATATTTCTCCTTGAAAATCAATTTACCTTTGCATTCGTTTAAACCAATCCGAAAAGCATTGCTGTCACTGTGAAGGCGGTATCTCCAAAATATGAGTTTTGAATGCCTCAACTGCCTCTTTCAGCATAGAAAACCGTTGACCACCAAGTTTATTCTTCACGTGTGGGAATAAAAAGAAATCACATGGTGCTAGATAAGGGCTGTACGGCGGATGGCTCATCAAATCAATGTTTTGCCCGGTCAAATATTCAATTGTTTGAACCGACTTGTGAGTGCTCGCATTGTGATGGTGGAGAATGATCTGTCGTTTTCGGTTTGTCTTCCTTATTTCTTTAAAAGCTTTTGGCAAACAAATAGTTGTGTACCATTCGGAATTGACCGTTCTACAGCTCTCTAAAGACACAGTTGCAACGTGACCAGTTTTTCCGAAAAAACAGGTGACCATTTGTTTTGATGTGCTTCGAGCGCGAACAACATTTGTGAGTTTTGGCTCATCTTGGAATACCCATACAGTTGACTGCTGCTTCACTGCGATCTTATTGCAGCATTTGAACGGAGATATCAAGCAAAAAAGATCGCATTTGGCTAAGTAAAAAGTGCTTCATCAAGACAATGCACTAGCTCACCAATCCGTTATTGCGATGGCCAAAATTAATGAATTAGAGTTTGAATTGCGACCTCATGCATCCTATTCGCCAGATTTAGCCCCCTCGTATTATTTTCTGTTCTCAACCTTGAAACGATGGCTTTGTGGTCAAAGATTTTCCAACGATGAAGAAGTGATGTCGGCAGTTAATGGCTATTTTGAGAAGCAAGACAGTTCTTATTATAAAAAGGGTATCAAACTTATTGAACATCGCAGGGAAAAGTGTATAGAGCTGAAAGGAGATGATGTTGAAAAATAAATATATTTTTTTCCAAAATGTTTGTGTTTTCTTTGTTGGGTCGGGTACTTCTGGAACCACTCTCGTATATTTATATATATATATATATATATATATATATATATATAATATAATATAATGACAAATATAAGTTTTTTAAGGCATTTATGTAGTTCTTTAGGAATTACTACTGTGGTACATTTTACAGTTGGCATAATTTTAACATAATTCTGATGCCATAGCTACTGTATCTCTTCTTGTATCTACTAATTTCTATTTTTGCACGAGCTTTCTATGTATTATTTTATAAATATTGTTATGGTATGTCGTGTTATATATTCTGTGTGTTTTAAGTTTGTACATGCGCCTGCGATATATTCAGCTGTTACCGATGTTTTGTGATATTGTTTTTACGGATCTATCATGCTGTTTTGTTTAATGATATAAATATTTAGTACAGTTTCTGGTTTTCACAACTCTGTCTAGAATCGCAACCCTGAAACTTTCAGTTTCTGTGTAAATATTACGAATTCTCATCCGTTTATTAATTACTTCTTTGTCAATATGTATTTACATTATTTCATGACAATGTGTTCTATATATTATTTTGTTTATTTTGTTTTTCCAGGTTTCTATTTTTTATTATTATATGATGGGCAGACCGAAGTAAAGTTTAATAATCGGATTTAACATTTGACTCATATTTAATGGATTAAATTTGCGACACACGTAACAAAAATTATTTCAATTTCTTGTACACGAACGATGATCGTGCCTATAAAGAACTATACCAAAATTTGATTAGTATTTTGTTATCTTTCCGTTACCAAAAATTCAGAGAACTATCCTCACGATTCTATACTGTACTATTGTAGTTACAGTGGTATCCTTTATTTAACATGGATCTGCTTATCTCCTCGCCTTGGGACAACGAGTGTGCTTTACTCGCTAGTGAAACTTGGCAGAACTGGTTTAAAGATTGGCTTCGGAGGATGGAGAGGCATATTGAGTGTAGAGGAAATTACATTGAAAAAATTAAATAAAAAAAGCTGTATTGCGAAACGTTCCTAGTACCTTTTGTAATTTTCTCAATCACTGGCTAAGAGTAAAAATTTTGTTGATCAGAATTATTAGGTTATATTTAACAAGGAAACATGAAATTACATCTCTTAAGTGTTCGCAATAAATAGACGCTTTTGATATTCAACGAAATTTTCGAATTAACAAGCTTGCTTCTCAGAATAGTAAAAAAAATGAATTAATTGTTTCGAAGATATTTGTTTCGTAAATTGATAACACTTTATTTTCTTCGCCTATAATTTATATGTAATTATTTTCGTTACTTTTTTAAGTACTTTAAATTTTTTATTAAAATCAGTGTTAATGAAAAACGCATGTAATGGTTGTTAAGGGAAAATTGGGTATAAATTTAATTCATTTTTGTATTCAAGAGTACATACTAAGGACACAAATTTATTCTTACTTTTATACACTCAATGTTACAAAAGATAAAACGATTTCGAAGTTACGTGGGCAAGATGAAAAGTTCTCGGCCTGACAATGAAAGACTGCCATTTAAATTTAAAAAAAGATTTTATTTTTCTACATAATCTCCCTTGAGTTAAACACATTTGGTCCAGCGTTTTTCTAACATCAATATTCCTTCCCGGAAGTGAGAGTCTGGAAGGCTCTCAAAATATTCTTCTGCGGGCCTTTCAACTTCCTCGTTGGATGTGAATTTTAGTTCCAGAAACAAATTTTTTCAAAATTTTGAATAGATGGATGTCTGAGCGTGCCAAATCAGGAGAATAGGGAGGATGGCCTAGCAAATCGTACCCCAAATCCCGCAATTTTCCCATCGCCAACGTAGCCTTGTGTGCGGGTGCGTTGTCCTGATGAAATATGATTTTTTCTTCTTCAAACCAGGCTTTTTCTCGCGAATTTTGGCATCCAGCTGGTTAAGAAGGTTAGAGAAATATGCGCCTGTAATTGTTCTGCCCTTTTCAAGGTAATCAATTAACAAGATTCCTTTTGCATCCCAAAACACGCTAGCCATGACTTTTCCGGCAGATGTGATTGACTTCGCTTTCTTTGGCGCTCAACCACTGGCTTCCACCCACTGGCTTCCACTCACTGCTTCGACTACTGCTTCGTTTCTGGCGTGTAGTGGTGGACCCATGTCTCATCCATGGTGACAAATCGCCGCACAAAATCGATCGGATTCTTATTAAATTGGTCCAAAGAATGCTCCGAAAATCGTTTGCGCATTCGCTTTTGATCAACATTCAGCAAATGCGGGACCCATCTTGCGCAGAGCTTTCTCATCGCTAATTCTCTGTGCAAAATGTTTCGCACTCTTTCTTCCGATATCCCCACAGCCTCAGTTTTCTCACTCACTTTCACTCGCCTATAGTCCAACACAATATCATGTACTTTTTCGATGATTTCTGGTGTGGTTGCGGTTTTTGGCCGTCCTTCACGTGGGTCATCTTCGTGGGACGTACGACCACATTTAAATTTAGCTGCCCACTTTTTAACGGTTGACATCGAGGAGTCCCCGTACACTTCTGTCAACTTCGGATGAATTTCCATAGGGGTTAAACTATCCAAAACAAAGAATTTTATAACAGCACGATATTCAAGTTTATCCATTTAAAAAAATAACACGCACGACGTCTACTACAAAAATTCTTGCTACTTGAGAGAACAAGTTGAAAATTTTCGTATGAACTAAAGACACATGCAGCCTCGCAGGGAACATAAACGTCCGTTAATTGTAACGCCATCTCTGTGTCAGGCCGAGAACTTTTCACTTTGCCCACGTACATTAATATGAAATTTTTTTCTTAAAACCGTCCAAGGATTAAGACCCTTAAGTATTACCCTGTATATAAGTATTAGTTAAAAAAATAAATGTTGTAATCTATGTAAATATAGATTAATTCTTTGCCAGCTTTATTTTCCAAACTTCTCTATTTGCATTATTAGATTTTCATGTGTTTCATTATGCGTAACGCTTCAGTAATTTTCCATAATAATAAAGATAATTTTATGAAAATGTTTGGAAAATTAAAATTCTTATTTTTTATAATACTAATTAAGATATTGAAGGGTTAAATTTGAAGTCCCAAAGGTAAGGCATACCGAGAGGAACGCCGTAGGTAGGAGCGCTTCGAAATTAATTATTTTAATTAATCTCTAGTCCCTCTGGAGGCTAAGGTGATGGCTTAATTGGATTTTATCATGCCGAAAAGGGCAATTTGTCAAAGGGTTGAAAAGATAAAAGGTGAAATTTCTTAAGATACTCGAGCCTATCGTATTTCATAGAATATGTTACAGTAAATTATTAGAAAATATGTCTAAGTAATGGTGCCTGTACAGGTGAACTTCGGTATTTACTCGATTTTATACAACAGGTTTTTTTAAACTCTTTATATTTCTGTAACACATTATACTATGTCACTTACTCTATGTGATTACATGAAAGCTTTAAATAATAATAATAATAAACAAAATCATATTATAAATTTCAATTACAAGAAACATATAATAACAAACAATGAATGGAAACCGGGGAAAACAAGGTACGGGGTGTTTTAAAAAGAATATACATACTTCAAATGCATATATTTATTAAACTTTAAGACATACATACATTACAGATATACACGAAACTTTATACACATATTTACGAACTTCTCAAGTTCAGATTACAGACGTTCAATATGTCTTTCGTCAGCGACACCAACAATATCACATCGATATTGAAATTCCTCCCATACTCGGGCAAGCATATCCTTCGTCACTGATGTTATGGCAGTACTGATCCGGTTGTTCAACTCTTCCAGGTTCTGTGGGAGTGGTGGTGCATAAACGTTGTCTTTAACGAAATCCCACAGGAAGAAGTCGCAGGGTGTCAAATCCGGTGACCGTGGAGCCCAGCTGAGACATGCTAAGTCACCAGCTCCTTGACGGCCAATCCAACGGTTCGGTAGAGTTTCATTCAGACATTCACGGACTTGGCGACTCCAGTGAGGGGGTGCCCCGTCTTGTTGAAAAATGAAGTTATCCTTGTGCAGCCTCGGAAGCAACCAGTTTTGTAACATAGCGAGATACTGCTGACCGTTAACCGTGTTTCCATCAAAGAAGAATGGGCCGTAAACAGATGATTGGGATATCGCACAAAACACATTGATTTTAGGCGAATCTCGTACATGTTCAATAGCTGCATGTGAGTTCTGTAGACCCCAAATTCGAACATTGTATTTGTTTACCAGACACGATGTGTTGTGCGAAAGTGTTATCGTTATCAATAGCATCTCTTTACAAAATGCCACATGTTTCCGTTTGTCATCAGGACACCGAGCTTGTAACAACTGTAACTTGTACGGCTTCATAACCAACCTGAAACGTCTTTGCATTGTAATCACGGAATTGCACTACGCAAACTCGGGAACACAAAATGATTTCTGCTGCGGAGTAGCCATTTTAAACATATGACGGTTATCAAGAGAAACAGAAGACAACTGATATCTAGCGGCTATTAAATAAACTAGACTATGTATTTGTTTCTCCAATAGCCGAGCCGAGGCGTAGTGATCGATAGTGGACAAAATAGTACTTTGTAATACGTATATTCTTTTTGAAACACGCTGTAATATATGGAAAACATTCTTACGAAATAATGCAAACACATATTGACAAAGAAGCAATCAACAAATAAATGATAATTCGAAATATTTACACAGAAACTGAAGGTTTCATGATTGCCATTCTAGATAGAGTTGTGGAACTATTGGGTTGGCAAATAAGTACTTTCGGTTTTGTAGTATAAAATAAAACACTTTTTTTTTAAACAAAGAATAGTTTTAATGAATTATATATTTTCCTTTTTGCTCAATGACCTTTTGCCATATTTCTTTCAGCTGCATGATTCCGCGCTCATAAAATTTCTGGTCCTTATCAGCAAAAAACTGAACCAGGTGCGAGTGAAGGTCATCGTTATTTGTGAAAGTTTTACCATTCAAAGAATTCTGCAAACTTCGAAATAAATGGTAGTCAGATGGTGCTAGATCAGGGCTGTATGGGCGATGTGGCATCACTTCCCAGCCAAGCTCCAATAGTTTCCCACGAGTTGCCAAAGATGTGTGAGGCCTTGCATTATCTTGGTGGAAAACTACACCTTTCCGATTTGACAATTCTGGCCGTTTTTCTTTGACTGCTTCATCCAGTTTTATTAATTGTTGACAGTAAACATCGGAATTGATCGTTTGGTTCCTTGGAAGCAGTTCAAAAAACACAACACCGTCGTAATCCCACCAAACTGACAGCATGATCTTTTTTGGATGCAATTCAGATTTCGATGTGGTTTGACCTGGTTTATCGCGTTTGCTCCATGATCGTTTTCGAACTATGTTACTGTACAGGACCCTCTTTTCATCACCAGTGATGATTCTGTTTAAGAAAGGGTCGGTTTCATTTCGTCTAAGGTGCATATCGTAAAAGTTGATTCTTTGTATTAAATGAATTTCTTTCAATTCGTGAGGTACCCAAATATCAAGCTTCTTAAGTAGCCCAAGACATTTTAAATGTTTGTCAATTGTTGTGTGCGATACATGTAGCCTCTCCGCAACCTCTCGAACAGTTATATGACGATCCTCTTCAATTATGACTTTGATTTGGTCATCAACTTTAGTAGGCCGACCAGAACGTTGCTCATCTTTGAGGGAAAAATCTCCAGAACGGAATTTTAATAACAATTCTGACACGTGCGCTCTGTTAAGCAATTACCACCATAAACTTCACATATCATTTTGTGAGCCGCAACAGCTTTCTTTCCTTTACGGAAATAAAATAGTAAAATATGTCGAAAATGTTCGTTTCTGCACTCCATTTAAAATTAACCCACAACTAATAGCTTTAATAAAAATCACGCACTACTTGCTTCTGAAGTTACGTCAATGTGACTAGTATCACGCGACAAACGGTAAAGTACAGCACTAACATACGTTATACAAAAAATAAAGCAACGCTCTCTATCAGTAAAAACCGAAAGTACTTAGTTGCCAACCCAATAGAAACTGTAATAAATATATCATAAAACATAACTGCATGGTAGACTTATACAGACAAAATCATAAAACATCAGTAACTTAACACAAATACAATACATAATACAACATGACAATATCTCTAAAATAATACATAGAGATCTCGCAAAAAAATAGAAATTAATAGATACAAGAAGAGATATAGCTAATATGACCTCAGAAGTATGTCAAAATTATAATTTCTACCACAGTAGTATCCATGAAATTCTTAAGGAAGTTAATTTGAGTCCGGAAAGGGTGTTTTAAATTTCGTTTTTTTTAAAGAATAAATAAAACATAATTTGCATTTACTTTCAAAAACATTTTATTGGTAATTGAAGTATCAGTTATGACATTTATACGCGAAAAATTATCTCTGCCAAATGGCCTCCTCTTGCAGCTCCACTGACGTCCACTGTCTTATTAAAATTTTTAATAACATTATGACATAATTGAGGCTCTATCTCACCAATGACACAAATAATTTCACCTTTCGAAGCAGGAATTGATTGTGGATTGTCTTTTATAAGCTTAACTTTTCACATACCTCAAAGAAAATAGTCTAACGTTCTCAAATCACATGATCTTGGTGACCAATTAAAATCACCGTTTCTTGATATTACACGTCCAGGAAATTTTTCTCTCAACAAATCAATTGATTCGTGTGCGAAGCGAGGTATAGCGCCATCTTGTTGAAACTACATATCCTCTAGATCAATATTCATTAATTCAAGCCACAAAAATTCGTTTATCATCCGACGATATCGATCACTACTGACAGTTACAGCTTCACCAGCAGCATTTTCAAAGAAGTAAGGTCCAATTACACCACCTGATCATAATGCACACCAAACAGTAACTCGTTTAGAATGCATAGGTGTCTCGTGAATAATTCGTGGATTTTCCTCACCCCAGGTACGGCAATTATGTTTATTAACATAGCCACCAAGTTCAAAATGTGCCTCATCGGAAAACATTTTTTGAGAAAAACCAGCTGGTTGTTCATTGATGAAATTGACAAATGAACGACGTTTTAAATGATCTAATGGCTTCAGTTCCTGTGTTCCTGTGTTGAACCTTATATGCCTTCAGAGCTAAATCCTTGTGTAAAATACGCCATGTTGTTGATCCACTAAGTCCAAGTTGATGTGAACGTCGTCTAATTGACATTTCAGGATCTTCAGCAACACTTTCATGAACCAAACCAATATTTTCTTGTGAACGACCACTACGATTGTATTTTTCACTTTATGTGAATTATTTTATTAGTAGTATTGTCAACGTAATATAAGTTTTGCTAGATGAGAACAAATGATAGTTTAGAAAGTTAATGTAATGGTAGTTATGTCAATGCTTACGCATTATCCGGTACAAGACAATAATCAATGTGTTTATTATCGGTGAATAACAAATGTAATTTAAGTTATACAAGTTTAAATAGAATTGCTTATAAACTGCTAAAAACATTTACTCTACGTGACAATAATTAAATAAAATATCTAAAGCGAAAGTTGTACTTAAATAAAGATAACAGATAATAAAATTTACCTTAGGATAGCGGTTACTTTCAAGATTGTGAAGACATCTATTAACAGACAGGGTAATGACGCAATTATGGATGGTTTTGGAACAGGATATGAAGATTCTTATTAAAAAAATTGACTATTTATTTAAAACGGTAAATATTAAACAATGAAAACAAAAGAGTTGCAATTTCTAATAGTAAAAGTTATTATTACTAATAATTGATTTGAATGAAATTTAAATTGAGAAATAATTTGAATTTTATTCAAAAAAACTACTACTAATAATTACTTATTAGCATAGCTCGGATGTTATAAATCGGGTATCATAGCCTCATACTCCAGTTTAGCGATAAAAGTATATATATAAAACAAAGAAATTATAATTTCAGCATGGGAATAATTTTTTATAAACTAAGAACTCAATGAAGCAAAGCGAAAACAACTTTCCAACATAAGGGGAAGTATGAGTACAAAGACATACTTGCATTCGATTCATTAATTTTTGCTTATATTTTCATTTATAGATTATCTTATATCGTTATTTCGAATATCAACATTTAACAGCCATGAATATAGAAAACATATTGAGTAGTGTTTTTTAAAATAGTTTTTAAACTTCGTACACTTATGGCAAAAAAAATCTTTGTACCTCGTCATAATGTTGATAATGTCTTTCTGATCTTTCTTCTTGAATGTAGCCAATCGTGTTGACAAAAAAAATTCAGTGGATAACAAGTGCCTCCCTCTGTCGTCCACTATACTGAAAGATAAGGCGAGAAACGCGTCTATCTCACTTGTCGATAACTACGTTATTAGATCGTATAAGACAGACGCATTGCGTAACGGCTATTTGCCAATTAAAAGAATGTTAAAATGAATCATTATATTATTAATAACACCCTATCTACTACATATGTTTCACCGATATCACGGATCATCAGGCAGATTTGTGTTATTAATGAACAATTCCTTGGTAGCGTCTATCATATCATTTTGATACAAAAAAATAATGGATAACAAGCGCCTCCCCCTGTCGTGACAGAGGCGCACAAATCTACCTGACGATCCGTGATATCGGTGAAACATATGTAGTAGATAGGTTGTTATTAATAATAGAATGATTCCTTTTAACAAAAAAATTCAGCATCGATAGTTAAATTTGCCTGAATCAATTCATAGTATACACCAGATGGATAATATTAGCTTACGCAAATAAGTATCAATTTTAGATCGAGAAGCTACTCTCTTTTATTCTTGATGTTAACATGGAGGCACTGTTTTTCATTGCCAATAACGATGAGGGATAAAAAAAGTTGATACATTGGATGGGCTTAACGATGATGAGCTATCAAAGAGAAAAATGCTAGCACGCTGATTTCTGTTGTTTTTGCTTAAAATATGCGACAACTAAAGACCCAGTTTTTGAATATTATCCATAGAATATAAATGTCCCATCATAGTCGATTAGTTACAGTCCACTATGATGGTTAATTCTCGAGTTAATTGGTATAGGTCATCATAATTTAAAGCGTTTAGAAGACCTTTAGCAAAGTTCGCTAGTCTTTTTGAACGTCAAAAATCGCTTATGTCCCTTTTTTAAATGGAAAAAGTTATTTCTCTTTTGTACTCTCTCCAATTCTGTTTTCTCTGCAAACAGCACAAATGATTCTAACAACTCTCGACACAAATAAGAACATATGTCGTCTATGCCCACTTTTCCCTACTTGGGATTCCATTTTCATTTGTCAATAATTAAGACAATTTTTGCACAAAATCACAAATTCAAAAACTAATCAAATAATATAATAACTGACATATGCCTAAAAATTCGTTTTTCAATACTTTCTCATCCTAGAGCGTATGCATAAACTTATTTGTTTTGTACTCTCACAGGAAGTAATATGACAATCTAAGGAATTTTTTAAAGTGTAAAATGTAATTTAAAATTCAATTTTGTAACTAAAATTGTATCTAAATTTATATAATTCGTGTCAATTGTATCGGAATATTCTTGCCAAAAGGCTGTTTATAAAACTTCTGTATCATAATTTACAACTTACAAAAAAATAAAACAACATAAAACTGGAAGGAGCGATCGTCAGTATTTCCACCTCTTCCAAGCACGATTTTATTTTCCACCATTTATTTTACGAATACTGCGAACACACAACCAACCGCATTTCGCACAGCGAGTTTCTTTTCTCTCTTAATTCTCGCGGGGTTTCAAACGTCGTTTCGATGATGAAAAAGAACTTCCGCCCGCAGAGCAATAACGGAAAACGAAAAATCCATGAAATCCACTTTTGAGTCGTGAATGTGGAATTACTCGGTGTTATAACTTAGTTACGAATTACCACCTTTCCGAATACCTAAACGTTTCCAAATCACACCGACTGCGCGTTTACTACCACCTCAAACTTGTTTTCCTTGAAGTTCTTTGCGAGTTTCAGTTCATTTCTTTTCCTTCGGTTACAAACACTTCTTTTCATAGAGCTTACTTGATCTTTTGTTGTAAAACGGATGTCGAATAAACGATTTTACATTTTACAATTTTATATGTATGGAGATTACTTTGCATAAAGTAATTGATAGTTTACATAATTAAATATGCTATTACTAAACTTTTATACATTTCATACAATTAATCTTGTCGCTGCTTAATATTATACTAAATTTGTTTAAGTTCATTCCATAAACTTCATTTATTTTTTTATTACATACAGATACTTTACGTTTTATGTCTTGTTTTTAAGTTAGAAATAGTCTTTCTGTAATTGGAACTTTCTGTTGAGTAGTAAAGCTTATTACAAAGGGTACTAGGAAAGTTTTGCAATACAGCTTTGTTTATTTAATTCTTTCAAAGTAATTTCCTCTACAATACACCGAAACCAATCTTTAAACTAGTTCTGCCAAGTTTCACTAGGGAGTAAAGCGCACTCGTTGCCCCAACCCGCAGAAGGTCCTCATTACTGGAAAACCGCCTCCCTTTTAGCTTCATTTTCACATGCGGGAACAGTGCGAAGTCGCAGGGAACAAGATCTGGACTGTAGGAAGGGTGCTCGAGAAGTTTTAACCCTGTCGTGGTCAAATATTTGGTGCACGCTTTGGCGCGGTGGGCTGGTGCGTTATCGTGATGGGGGAACCAGGTGTCCATTCTTGACTTTGGCCGCAGGTTCTTCATAGATCCAACGAATTTAGGCAGGCACTGTTCAGTATACCACTTAGCTGTGATTGTCTTCTGTGTGTCCAAAACGACACGTTCCACAAATCCGCTCGATTTGAAAAATACAGCTATCATTTTCTTCTTTACAGATCCGGATTTTTTGACAACTACGGGTGTGTTGTAGCAGAATGTAGTTCCAAAGTACAGTAGCCGTAACCTCTCCAGGTGAGAGTACAGGTTTTGCCTTCCGTAGCACTTGCGTCATTCTCAGTTCATTGTTTCGATTGTAGCTACATTTACGTGTATACTAATCTATCCATGTTCCATCAATGGTTATTAGTCGGCTCTAAAAGTCTTTCGGATCATACTTCACTAAATTGAGGACTGAAATGTCCGCTTGTTCAATTTTGAGGTACACAGTCAACAAACACGGCACCGACCTTGTACGCAATTTCTTCAATTAAAAGTACTGTTCCATACGAAGCGCATAGAATCTGCTACTCCGCGCGGTTTTACTGAACGAGTATGTAGCACCATATCATATACTTTTTAAAGAATTTCTAGAGTACACACGTCTTTTGGACGTCCACCGCGTTGCTCATTAAGTAGGCTTTGATCATTTTATGGTTGTAACCGACGAAGACACCAGTTCAATTTTGGTTTCACTGTTTGCTCTCTCTTATAAATAACTTAATAAATGATCGGTACTCCACTTTGTGTATTTCAAAGCAAGTGAAAAACATTCCACTCTCTATTTAAATAACAAACTTTACGATCGAAACAAACCAAAGTTTGACAATTATGTTTGGAGGTTGTCGAGTCAGAAAAAGAACGAGATTTTTTACTAATGCTTCCTTCTCTCTTCAAGCTCACTAATTACCTATCAGTCCTTATAGTAAACATTACATAGAGGTGTACATTATACTTTTCTATCTATCTTGAGGAAATTAAACTATAGTTTAAATGGGATTGTTATAATACACAAAATATATTTCAATTTAATTACTCAAGACTTAACGAACGCTAAAATTTCTTAAAACCAATATGTGTAGTTCGCATTAGATCATGAAATTACTTAAAAATACTCTTAATTACTTTAAAACAAATCTTATATGGCTTAAATGCAAAGCGTTGTTTGTTTAGACTGTATAAAAATGGAAACCCATGGAAATGAAAAAGGACCGGGCCATCACGAAAGCACGAAGGCCTTGAGTAATGTGTTCTCGATTCCCGAAGCATAAATTACGCATAACTTATTGATTTTGAATCGGTAACGGTGAAACGGGATGCGGGAAAAAAATGGATGCGAGAAAACACCTTTTCTCCTAAGGGCCAGACCAAGTTTACTTTTCGCGAACTGGAACGGGCGGGGTAGACTGGTGAGGTAGGTGGGGGACCGTGGTAGTGAAACGTTTTTTTCTTTCGTCGTGGTGTGGGTAGGTACAAGTTAGAGTGAATTAATTTCGGTTTTTCTCCTGTCGTTTGAGCGAACGAAGAAAAGGGGAAAATCGACGATCTTGCTTGTGCTAAATCCCTTCTCACCGGCTTGTAAGTTCTAAACGAAAACATTTGTTAATGCAGAAACTTTAAAATTTGAGGATTCATATAGAAAGCGTGATCTAACAAACTCACGAAAACATATCATATAATACTTCGAATGTCTTGAAACACAGGAAAACTCTATTTAATGGTAATCCAGTTCACAGTAAGTTCACGTTACGATAATAGTTAAATCAGAGAGAATGTACATATTGTTTGTGATTTCCTGTTATATAGCAGTTTTAAATGAAATGAAAATCGTCAGTATATTGTGAAAAAGTATATTTCGCTTAATCGTTCTAGTTTAAGGTCATTCAGATATTTCAAAAACAGTAGTAGGTTCAGTATTGAACCTGACATGATATATACATATATATATATATATATATACATATATATATAAATATATATATATATATACATATATATAAATATATATATATATATATATATATATATATATATATATGAGTAATATTAGATCCTCAGGCTCTCCGCGATGTTGAACAGAAGTTTTCGAAAGAATCGGTGTCTCGACGTTTCGATGACATTTTAATCATCTTCTTCAGGAGTTGTTTCGTAGTGAAGCTTCAATCTGAAACTGACTGTGCTGGCTCCCGCTGCTTTATATACTGGCTCCTCGTAACTCTTTGGGTTTCATCGGTTTTGTTTTCGGTAGAGAGCAGTCACAGTTTCAGGTTGACGCTCCTGAAGGAGATGATTTTGATGCCATCGAAACGTTGAGAAGTCGGTTCTTTCGAGAACTTCTATCCACCATCGCAGAGAGCCCGAGAATATAATATACTCGTACTTACGACCGCGAAAACCTTCTTCGTTCGAACATTCGCCTATTTATACGTTGCTGCCTTGATGGGAGGGCGTTGCCTTACTGACGTCATGTGCACTCAATTGCGTGTTATTGGTCTCGATATCTGCGTACTCTGCAGTCGGTCCGCATGATTACGAAATAGTAAACACATGCATTATTCTGAGGAAAATCACATATTTCTTCCTTAAGTAAGGCCTTTTATTTCGTATTGCATCGTGCAGTTGATCTAGAAGAGATACATACTATTCTCTTTTCACCATTTTACCTTCTCGAAAATAATCCACAGTAGCAATAGCCTTTTCGGTTCAGTCTTTGTCTGCTTCGGAGCACTAGTGACAGTCTCACTTCACTGCTTTAGTTGTTGTTACATTTTGGGTATGTAAGATGTAGCCAAGTTTCGTCAATCGTTATTATTCGGTCCAAAAGTCTTTCGAATTATGTTTTAACTTCACTAGATTGAGCGACTAAATATGTACGCTCTTGTGGCCCAGAAATGCGCGTAAAGGTCAGCTAGTTTGCGTAATTTTAGTCGACGGTCGTCTAGCATATTTTTACTAATTTCTGGAGTATACCTGTTATCAAATATGCTGATCTCGCAACAATTAAACACAGAGGCCCATCGTTTTATGAGTGCAACCGGTGGAGATTTGTCCCCGTAAACAAACTCCAGCTCCGCTTAGATTTCGTTGTATGTTTTGTTCTTTGAAAATAAGAACTTAATCACAATAAGACCTTTTATTAGTGCTGCCTTCTTTCACTAGGCTCACTAATTACTGACCTGCCCTCGTATTCTTCGTTTAAAACAACTATTGGGATTCATAATAATTATTATTGATTAATGTTGCTTGATATCGCTGATATCGCTTGATGTCGCTGATATCAAGATAGCAGATCATAGAAAATACTTTTAGAAGCCAAATAAATATTGGGTGCGCAACTAAGTTCCCGCTGTTTTTCAAGAGATGGCTCCAGTAGTAAGTGCTGGTCGATTGTGACATAACCAAAACGTCATAAACCAAGCTTAGACATATGGTAAACAAACCGCTTTGATACATTAGTGATTTTGTTTATGCGTCATATACTTTTGGTTGTGTGAAAATGTGATTTTGTGCCAAATAATCGTCATTTGCGGGAAGTGTGTGTTCTTCTTTCATTCGAAGAAAGCGGCGCTGAAGCGCATCGAGAACTCCAAAAAGTTTACGGAGATGCTGCTCTAAGTGAAACAACGTGGCGTGATTGGTTCCGTCGCTTCAAACGACTGCATTCTCTTCCTTGCCGTTTGGACAGTATTAAAAAAGGACGCAAGTATATATTAATTTAACGGTGCCAGTGATGGAAGAAAAGATCGTGTTGTGGTAAAGTTAGAGAGCGTATTAAGGAAAGATTCAGATTTTAGAACGAGACAGATATGTGACGATGCATGTACAGGTCCATCAAATAATTTTAAGATTATTTCAATTATGCCAGCACTACATCATCAGGTGTGGAACTGCATACAATAATATTAAGTCTGATGTCTGATTTTGTGCCAAATAATCGTCATTTGCGGGAAGTGTTGCTTTTCTTCTTTCATTCGAAGAAAACGGAGGCTGAAGCGCATCGAGAACTCCAAAAAGTTTACGGAGATGCTGCTCTAAGTGAAACAACGTGCCCTGATTGGTTCCGTCGCTTCAAAGACGGTGATTTCGATGTTGACGATCGTTCGCGTGAAGGAAGACCAAAAACCTTCGAAGACGCTGAATTGGAGGCATTGCTCGATGAGGATCCATGGCAAACGCAAAAAGAGTTTGCTTCAGCATTAGGAGTTACCCGCCAAGCTTTTTCCCAGCGATTGCATGCGTTGGGAATGATTCAAAAACAAGGAACTTGGGTTCCTTATGATTTGAAGCCAACAGACGTAGAGCGTCGTTTTTTCGCTTGTGAACAACTGCTCCAGCGGCAAAAAGGAAGGGTTTTCTTCATTGCATCGTTACGGATGATGAAAAATGGATTCATTACAGCAAACCAAAGAGAACAATATCATGGGGACTGCCCGGTCATGCTTCTACGTCGTCGGTTCGGCCGAATATTCACGCTGCGAAGGTTTTGCTGTGTATTTGGTGGGACCAGGGCGGTGTTATTTATTATGAGCTGTTGAAACCGAAGAAACCATCACTGGGGAACGGTATCGAACTCAATTGTTGCGAGTGAGCCGAGCACTGCGCGAAAAGCGGCCACAATACGAGTAGAGGCACGAAAAAGTGATTCCACAGCACGACAATGCTCGGCCTCACGTTGCCAAATCCGTTAAAACCTACAACTTAGATACGCTCAAATGGGAGGTCCTCCCCCACCCGCCATATTCCCCAGATATTGCGCCGTCCGATTATTACTGGTTCCGTTCGATGGCACATGATCTAGCTAATCAGCAGTTCCGCTCATATGAAGACATCTCAAAATGGCTTGATTCGTGGATAGCCTCAAAAAACGAACACTTCTACCGTGATGATATTCGAGCTCAGCCAGAAAGATGGAAAAAGTTGTCGCTAGCGATGGGCAATATTTTGAATGATTCATTTCTAAACATTTTTTCACAATAAAGTTGCATTTTCATCAAAAAAACAGCGCAGACTTAGTTGCGCACCTAATAAGTAGCTGCTTGACGACAAACTAAAGAAAAAGAATTACATGAATTGATAAATTGTCTGTTATACGACTTCTACAAGTCTAATTAATTTCGCATTGCCAACAGTAACTCTATAATAATGTATTAGATTATTTAAAAAAAATCGATCATTTTGTTGAAACAATAGCAATAGATTTTTAAATGTAGCTCCTTTTTAATGTAATATAAACTCTGTTTAAACCAATTCGCTCCGATTTTAATATAGATATATATCCGTTTGTATGTGCGCCCACGAATGTCCCTTATCAGTTTTTTCTCCGCCGGAAAAAGGTGGAAGTTTTAAATTGACAGTCCGGTGATTTATCATCTGGAAATGTTGGAAAATCATTACCAAGATTACGTGAGCCAAATAAGAGATAATGTTTCTAGGTTTTACAGGGCGAACTCAACCCCCAAACTTCAGCGATCATTTTCCTTCCAACCTCTCCCTGATTTTCATTTTCTTCTTTTGGATTCAGCCTGTACACACCCTGTTTTCATTTTTTCTCCTCCACTCATACGTCCTTGCGACTTCTTGCGCGTCGATGTTAAGACGGAGGCTTTTACATTTCTTTTTTTCCTTTTTCTCTCTCGTTTGAATTTTGCACACGTCAACGTTGCGACGCCGAAGTCGTCGTCGACAGCAGCAGCGACAGCGTAAAGTCGTTGATAAATTATTAAACGATAACGACAAAAAATATATATATTTATGATTAATTGAAGGATTTTGTGGAAATACGATGTTTTGATTCGTTAATGTCGCATTTAAATATATTTATTTTATAAAATATATTCGAAAGAAAACCATTATAAAGCCTTGAAAAAAATTGGATATGGTTACTTTAATTAATTTTAAAATAGTATTTATTGTTTGAAAATATATAAATAAATGAAGGAAGAGGCCTGCAACATGTATATGATGAAATTTTTTTTCCATATCCTATTTTTTGTCCATAAGTAAAGAAACACATGTACATTCGCCTTATATTATAAATAAACTATGCGGTATAGTAAGACACACGAGATATTGTAAACCGCAGGTGGGACAATAAAAACGTCCTTGTATTTTATACGTGAATAGAAGATGCTTTTATTTTGTAAACGAACAAAAGTAGAGAAAAATATTTCACAATTAGTCATCATTTGGTCTTTTGGCAAAGAAGTGTAGTAAAACATATTGCAATTTAATTATGCTGAGAGGGAACTATATACACTATTGCTCACAAGTATTTGGTTACCTTTGTTTCATTACAGTTTCTATAGGAAAGTTTTAATTTATTTCTGTAGTAAGAAATAGTTTCATAGTAAACATCAAAATTTATAAAAGCTTATTCAAAAACAATTATGCAATTACCCTATTACTCACAATGAATGATAATACCCTAATAAAGCTCCAGGAAGAATAATTGCACTTAAGGGATTAGATCTCTCAATTCTTGGAAATTTTCGACCGTTATGATTTTATTTTAAGGTAGGGTGTTATTGCAAACACTATTAAGTATTTATACTTGAGTATTTTGGCAAAATTAAATCAGTCCACTGTGGGTTATGTCATCAAAAAAACACCGCGAATGTGGAAGTGTGTTGAACTTGAAAAGGCAGACCAAGGGCAACAACCTCAGCAGAAGGTCTTGCAATTGTGGCAACAAGCAAGAGAAATAGACGAAAAAAAGCCTCAGAAATCACAGCAGAAATGAATGCTGTTCATTGAAAACCCACAAGTGTTTCCACACTTAAACGGCGATTAAAAGAAGTCGGTCTTCATGGACGAATTGTAATGCAGAAGCCGCTTCTATGCAAGCAAAACAAGCAAAAACGTTTAAAGTGGACACGCGGTCACCAAAATTGAACCATCGGTGGGCACGTGATCACTAAAATTGGACCATAGAAGACTGAAATAAAGTATTGTAAACCGGTGAATCCAAATTCGAGATTTTCGGTTCACGAAGACGTGTTTTCGTAAGGAGGTACTGTTAAGCACGGTGGAGGTTCAGTCATGATATAGTGTTGCTTTTCTGATCAAATGTGGGCGATCTCGTAAAAATCGAAGTAATACTATAAAAAGAATAGTATAGGCGCATATTAGAGGAAAACCCAATACCCTCTGGAATTAAAATTTCGGGTCAGAATTCTCTCTTCCAACAAGATAATGACCCGAAACACACTTTCAAAATATGCCAGGAATGTTTGCATAAATTGGAGAACGAGGATATCATAAAAGTTATGGCGTGGCCTCCCCAGAGTCCCGATTTAAATCCCATGGAGTTGCTGTGGGAAGAACTTGACCGAGAGGTGAGAAAATCGGTCCCCACATCTGCTGTTAATATCTGGAAGAACGTGCAAGAGGCACGGGGTAAAATAAAACCTGAGACATTACGAAAATTAATCGAAAGAATGTCTTGATTGTGTGCTGCAGTGATTAAAAATATAGGAGGGCATATAGACCAGTCTAAAATTTAGATAAATATATTTTACAACAATTTGTTTTAGATGTAAAAATATATATTTTTCAGATATGTAAATAATAAAAAGATATTAGTATTTCAATTTTGATTTTTCTTGCAATTTGAGGGTTAAATGCGGGTAACCAAATACTGAGCGATATGTATATTACTGTGAATAGTCTATATTATTGTGATAACTTGTGACAAGACGTGTGGTGTGGGGTTGATATTGCACTTCATGCACGTATGAACATTGTAAAGACTTTTCGTTTAAAAGTGATATATTTAAAAGAAACGACAGATATCAGTAGAAAATTTAATAAAACTATTTAAATATATTAAATACTGAGATTTAATGTAAAACCTAATTCGAGATGAATTTAATTACATCGAAAGAAATAGTAAAACATATTTACAACACCTTAAAAGTGAATAAGAGACAATGCGCTGCAAGCAAAATGTAGAGATTTCGCTCACGCTGTCACGTTAAGTCCGATATTTGCATTTTTTATGAATTTTTCAGTCATGCTCAGCGATCAAACAGTTTCACACAGAAGAGGAAACACAAACGATCCAGGAGGTAGACATAATTTTGTTAGTCTAGTAATATCTCATTACTAGAGCATTATTTCGAGGATCTTTTCGCTTTTCTGATTAGTTGGCGCTGTTTTCCAAACGTACAGCAGGCGTGTAGCATACCAACATGAAATAGCCACGAGACATGACTTATTGACAAATCGAACACCTCAATAAGCGAATAATACGTGAAGCCATAGAAATCGAAAAACTTACTGAAAATATGAGAAGAAGAAATGATGCTACATGTTTACCGTACGTTTGGAGAACAGCGCTAACTAATCGAACGACAATGCGTTCTCGTGTTTGACGAGAGAGGGAGGCAACGTTTATTTATTATTTTTTTGTATCGAAAAGATACGATAAACTCTACGACGGAATCGTTCGTTAATAACGCAAGTCTATCTGACGAAGAGTGATTTCCTGGAAACATATATAGTAGACAGGGGTTATTAACATTTGAATAATTCTCTTTATCATTCGACTATATACCTTTTGGATAATGAAAAAGCTTCCTCTATAAAGTGTGCAAAGCTTTTATTATTAATTTTACTTAGATAGACGTTTTATTGTGAGTTATTTTTTTCTCAATAAAATTAAATTCAGCTTTTTCTTCACTAGTAAAAGGTAATTTTGAATGCGGAATTGTTACGGATATTTTTTTCATGGTATCCTTCATCTGAATAAAAAATTGTAAGTAAATTCAGCGATATCAGAATGAAATTAAAAAATAAAGGCGCAAAAAATTTGTTTTAATCGAAACTACTGCCGATTTTTAAACTCTAATCGAAGTTTGGTTATTAATTTAACCATCACAACACCTCTTCATGCAAAAAAAACTCCTTGATGAATTAAATCGCATGTACCTATGTATATGTCAGTAACAAATATTTATTCAATATACATATGTATTTACATCATATCTTCCATTTCACATTTGTCTTTCAAAAGGAAATGGATTCTGTCGTACTGATTTTAATCTGCTTATATTGTCTCGATAGTTCTATAAATACAAGTGGTATGATGCTGCGAATATTGAGTAACTACTTTATAACTCTAAATTACACCGCCTCAATTTGTTTCGCGTAGATTTCGAATCAAAACAGTTTTTCCGATACGTATGTATTTGGGTCATTTTGAAGCTTGTTATTTACGAATGTATGTAGGTGGAATACGTGGTATAGGAACAACTGCACCAACGGGGATACATGAGTTCGTAGTATTACTTGTTTAGTTTGTCTTTCCAGTTACGTAACGTGCGACTACATAGATTTAAAGGAAGTGATTTATAGCATCGTACAGGTGTTTGTTTTGTTTAGATTGTAGAAAATTTACAACACACCAGAGATGTTAGTAGTTAGTATTTTTATAAATCGATGTGAAGTCTTATAGTGCTAATATTGAAAATTCTAGACAATTTTTACTGATTTGCGCATTAGGATTTATATGGAAGTCCATCAACAAAATATTCCAACATATACAGCGTGTTTCAATAAGAATATACGTATTACAAAGTATTATTCTGTCCAAACTATCGATCGCTGCGCCTCGGCTCGGCTATTGGAGAAGCGAATACATAGTCTAGTTTATTTAATAGCCCCTAGCTGCCAGTTTTTTCTGTTTTTCTTGGCAACCGTCATATGTTTAAAATGGTTACTCCGCAGCAGAAATCATTTTGTGTTCTCGAGTTTGCGAAGTGCAATTCCGTAATTACAGTACAAAGACGTTTCAGGTTGAGCTACCAAATTAATCCTCCGAATGAGTGGAATATTCTCAGATGGTATCGACAGTTTGTAGATACCATCTGATGTAGATGTGTGTATGTAAAGGAAAGAGTCCTGGCCGCCTTCGTGTTTCTGAAGAAAATGTTGCACGAATTCAAACTGCTTTCCAACGTAATCCTTCAAAATCAACTCGTCGTGCCAGTCGGGAGTTACAACTGCCTACAACAACAATTTGGCGTATTTTGAGATGTCGGTTGGTTATGAAACCGTACAAGTTACAGTTGCTACAAGCTCTGCGTCTTGATGACTAACGGAAAAGTGTGGCATTTTGTAACGAGATTCGTGATGCTATTGACAATGATAACACATTCGCACAACGCATCGTGTTCAGTGATGAAGCGACTTTCCATGTCAGTAGTCTGGTATCTTGCTATGTTACAAAACTGGTTGTTTACAGGCTGCACATGCAGCAATTGAACATGTTTTCAACTAAAATTAATGCATCTCTTTACTGGAGTCGCCAAGTGTGTGAATATCCGAATGAAACACCGTTAACCGTTGGAGTGGTCGTCAAGGAAACTGGTTGTTTCCGAGGCTGCACGAAGACAACTTCATTTTTGACACCCTATGACTTCTTCCGTGGAATATCTGAATTAAAGACAACGTTATATACCACCACTCCCACAGCATGTGGAAGTTGAAGAACACGGATCACCGGATTCTGACACCCTGTGACTTCTGTAAGAACACTTCCCACAGAACCTGGAAGACCTGAAGAATGTGATAATACTGCCATGATGGAGGACATATTGAACATCTTAATCCGAGTATGAGAGGTTTGTAAATATGTGTGTAAAGTTTCATATTCGTATGTCTTAAAGTTTAATATATATATATGCATTTGAAATGCGTATATCCTTTTTGAAACACCATGTACTTTAAAATAAAAAATATATATTTAATAAATGCTGCTCACACAGACCAGACCAAAAATCTACCAAAGGTTGATTTGATGACCCAAGGTTGTCCACTCAAGGTGCAGCTTGCCAGCCTGCTTAGCCGAAGATGATTGTATCGGTTGTTAAATAAATAAGCGCGCCAACTTGTTAAATGAATAAATAACGCCCTTTCTATTTGTACGTCGGAATGAGAAACAATGAATTTCGTACCCCGTTTCAGGTATCAAACGTCTCTAAAGTATAAACAGTAACAAAAAATAAAAGAAACACATAAATAGGAAAATGTATTTCGCTTCAATTAAGAAAAGAAATTAAATTGAAAGTAATGCATAAATACTGTTAAGTGGGTACAGTTTAAGTTGAATTTGATGGAGCCTGTGGTTATTAAAAGAAAATATATAATTTCCAAACTTTTGTAACATACGCATTTAAAAAAATCAAAAAATGCAAAGTGTCGCACCTGGTAAAAAGTCTTAAATGATTAAAGAACAAACTCCGTACGGATCTGTACTGTATAAATTATACTGGTTATATATCAACCTTAGGGTACAGTTTAGGTATTTAAAAAAAATCAAATTTCCAAACAACATAATACAAAAACAGAACCAGCTAAACAAGAAAGTCTTAAATGATTAAAGCTATATTCGAAATGGATCACTGTATAAAGTATTAGCGATTCATGTGTACCAGCGAAGCCTTTTAAAAAATATTGGTCCCTGTCCTAGGTGTTAAAAAGGTTGCACACGATCAAATATTAAGTTTAGGCACGATAAAATCACAATCATTAGGTTCCTACTTGCGCACACACAGGCTTTTGAAACTTTGTCAAGCAAGTACGTCTTCATATTCCGTATCAAAACCAAGATAATGTCTATCAGTTCTATATGATAAATACTTCATAAATCTTTTCTGAACATGTTTCAAGAGTAATTGCTGGTAATGGTAATGCGGGTACCACACTACTGAAGCGTATTCCATTTTGGACCGGACAAGAGAGCAGTGGAGAACTTCTCAATGTGGTTACTGAAACCCTTGGATGACCGAACACAGAATCCAATACTTTTGAAAACTTATAGTTAGGTCACTCGTATGCTTAGAAACGCTTAGGTGAGAGTCGAACAAAACTCCAAAGTATTTGAAATTGTTTACTCTAGATATAGGAGAGTGACGAACTTTGTAGTCACGGTGAAACACTTCTGCTAAAAGATAGAACAGCACATTTGCTGATGTTGAATCTGATTATAAGTAAACCTTTTGTCTATAGTCTACAGATTTGTTTGACGCTTAGTGCTATCGCCAGATGAATTAATACTGTCAAAGATTTTTAGATCGTCGGCATAAGCTAGCACTTTACAATCAAGACCTTCAAAGAGATAATTTACATTGATGATGAACAAAAGGGGACCCAAATGTCAACCCTGTGGAACAGCTGGAGATGTATCTATGATATTCGATGAGACATTATAATGAAAGCAGTCGGAATGATTTTACAGATTGGAAGAAAACGAAATAGTAGTATTCGGAACAAAGCCAAACGATGTCAACTTAGATTATGCTTTTTTCACTAATTTTGAGAATTTAATAATTTCTATTAAACTTTTATTTTTATGAATACAGTAAAACCTGTCAATAACGGCCACCCAAAAAGCAAAATATATTGGCCGTTATATAAAGGTGTCCGTAATTGACAGGTGTATGGGAATTTCCTTATAGTCGATTCGGGGAACTTTAGGTGGCCGCTTTAGTCAGGTGGCCGCTTTAGTCAGGTGGCCGTTAACACAGGTTTTACTGTATATGGTATTATGATATGGAACACACGGTGGCTTTGTTTCAGTTGCTAGAAAATACTGTATCGGGATAGGAGCTTCTGTAGTTGTTTCACATATCATACATATATTCTTATCTATTAACTTATCTATAACTAAGGACCAACAGATATGGAGTGGCTCAAGGATGACCTTCCGTAACATGTCACGCAAATGGTTGTGCAATACGCTGATGACACAACGTTTCTATGTAGAGGGAAGAGCGATCAGCAACTTGGAGAAGGGGCTCACGAAACGCTGTCGGAGGCCATGGCATGGTTTTCGGTAAACAAGCTGGTCCTGAATGAAGCCAAAACTGTCAAACTGGCATTCACTTCCAAAAGGAGAGAAACTCCCGCGAATGCAGGGTCAGTAAAAATATTGGGAATAAATTTAGATACCAGACTAACCTGGAAGGATGAAGTGGACGCCCTCTCGAAAAAACTCTCTTGTGCAATATATGCTGTGCGGAGAATCAGAGCCATTACAAATAAGGAAACTGCAAAAACAGCTTATCACGCACTTTTTCACTCGCGGATGGCATACAGTGTCCAACTATGGGACGATTCAGTGCATGCAAATGACATTTTTAATTTACAAAAGAAGGCATTACGAATAATAGAAAAAGTTAATATAAGGGCACATTGTAGACCTACATATATTCATAAAGAATAAAATAATGACGTTGGCCTCCACATACATTTACAAGCAATTGCCGCGCGCTAAACGAGAGCTACCAACCCAGAAAAGGAAAGGAGAGGGAAGAGCAATACAACTGAGATCCAGACAACAAGTACTTCTTCCCAACCATAGGTTACGTACTACTGCTGCCCAACACAAACATTTGGATATGTTTAACAGGTTGCCATTATCCTGGACTGAAAAACCCATTTTGAAATTCAGAAATGACATAAAAACATTTCTTTTACAAAACGGATTCTACACAGTAACGGAGTTCCAAGAGCAGATGAAATCAATCAAATACTAAACTGTATGTTCTGCCTTGTGCACACATATGTTTACACCACACTTACACACAGTACATATACACGTGAATACACACACAGACCATCATAGACAATGACGTTACCTCTTTATTTGTATATGTATGTAGATGGTAAAATAAAGCTTATTATTATTATTATTATTATTCCCTTTCTAGCATTTGTCTAATACCATACTCTCTTTAAGAGTTTATATAATGCAAAACATATAAACGTTATATATTACAATGGTAAATGTATCCAGGTCATACAAGCGAAGAAAATGCCTGAGTATATTGTCTTTGGATACGGTTTCCTAAATTTATGTGGACATAAAATCTTATCTGAAAATATATGAACTTTATCTGTGATTATAATTTTATGTCGTTTCGGCAACTTCCCCTTTTCTATGTTATGGTTATCTCCTGAAGAAAGGGAAGTATTTTAAAGTGGGTATTCGTTTTTTGCATCGATATCGTAGTAGCTTATTCATCAAAAATTTCAATAAAACGTAAAGCATTTTTGAATTAAATTAACAATGAAATTGATCTTTAATTTAGTTCTAAAATTATGAAAAGGAATGTTGCTTTTACAACTTTATATATTAGGATGATTTTTAAGTAAATTTGTTGTTAATTACAACTGACAATTGAGATGATGGCTTGCGTAACTTTTGTATAGTTTCTTTAAATAAGGAAACAGGCACATTTCGAAAGTTAATTAATTAATAGTTTTCCCTACCCTTACAGTAAACTTCGAATTGGAAGTTTTTTAATTCATTACAAAAATATTTAGCTTAATGAAGATAACGGGAATTCAAAAAGAAAAACACGACGGTTCGTTATAAAATTATTCAAATTGATTTTTATAGTTGATTTTATTTATTTTGCTTTTGAAATGATTATTTGATTATCTTTAGCCTTTTTATATCCCAATACAAATTAAATTAACAATATTTTCATTTTACGAGTCTTTCTGCATACTAAATGATGTATCCGTATCATATTCGTTGTCCGTCATTCGCTCTTTGTCAATTCATCGATATGTGAATTGTGTATCTCGATATTATTATCGGTGTTCCATTTTAACACAGATTTAGAATTTTATTATAGTTTTCTTTTGACACTGTTATATTATTCACTACCCAATTATTGTTTATATAAATACTTAAAATTATATTTTTCTTTGTATGGCACTATAACCATTATTGAACTATATATTTAACACAGGTAAGTTATTTATAAACATAATCTCGAAAACTTATTACTAGAGCGGCGACGAAAGTGGCAATACCATAGGCGGTACGGTAGAACGGGCAATTGGTGCGCAGTGAATGAGATCATTCACATCAAATACAATACGGTTCACGGTTGGTGTTTAAATGTAAATTATAAACTGCGGCGAAAGTGTCCGTAGCAGTGCCGTATCTAGACTTATTCTTACACAATTAGTGCTTACCTAGTAATATGTAATTTCATAACCCTGGTAATGTGTTGTGGAAGTAACTGTACATCTGCATCATTTCATACGTCTCTACGGTTGCTTCTGTAAATGACGTCCTTCGCGACGAGAAAATGTTTTTGTATAGAGAAAAAGATCGTTCGGCGTCTATTGATGTAACTTTGGCAGAAAGAAGCTGTTGTTCAAAATCATTCCAGGGCTCACTATTTGCACATTTGTCATAAATAGTTCGTAAAACATGCAAGTCCGGATTTTTTTTTAAAACACTTAATAATTTTTGATGAGCTCGTACACCAGCAGCGTCAGTTAAACTATGCAAATGAGCGGTCACATTTTGCACTATGCATAGTGATGCGTCTAAGGGCAGCGAATCGTTTTCGTTTTGAAGTTTTGTAATTGCTTCTACTAATGGATGGTAATTGTTATATATTGTACGCAGATCTTCCAGAATTTGGGGATTTTCAAATTGATGTTGACTGTCTCTGATTGCTTGGGATTCGGTTGGCCTAAATTTTGATATAACGGATTTAACTTTGTGAAAATTCTTATGGTAATAAAAAGCTGCATTTAGCCACGTGCCCCAACGTGTAAGAATGGGTTCCGGTGGTTCCGAAATATCTGGACAAGTTTTATGAAATTCTTTAAGTCGTTTAGGGGATTTAAGAAACACTTGTTTGGTGGATCCAATCAAATGATCAACGTTTTTATAACTACTTCTAACATTTTCAGCAACTAAATGAAGAGCATGGAGTACACAAGTTATGTGTATTAATTTAGGAAAAGTTACTTTTAGTAAACGTCCGAGTAGTAACATAGTAGCAGCACCATCTGTTACAAGCATGCAGACTTGAGTACTATGAATGTGAAATTTCTTTAAGGTGTTCATTATTATTTGCCGAATATTTGCCGCAGTACATGCTTGTATACGTTTACAGGCTAACAAATAGGGCTGTGAAAATGTGTTGGCTGATAAAATACGTACGATTACGTTTATTATACTATTTTTTTTTAAATCAGTAGTCTCATCTACAGTAATCCACACATTTTTATTATGCAATTCTCTTCTCGCTATATTTTCAAGCCTCTCTCTTAAACACGGCAAATGTTTCTGTAAAGTTCTTCTTGCAGGTAATTTATAATTTGGCAGATATTTATTCCAGAACACTTGAAAAGGGCGTTTGCTGATTAAACGAAGCGGCAAATTACATGCAGTCAACATAAATAAAAAATCATAAAGGAATGTTGCATAAGGTATTTCATTTCTTTTGTTCAGTTTATGTATTGCACTGTTTACATGTTTTTTACAATTGTCTTTCTTCCGTATTATAAGTCGC
Source organism: Dermolepida albohirtum (assembly GCA_031893035.1). Lineage (NCBI taxonomy): Eukaryota > Metazoa > Arthropoda > Insecta > Coleoptera > Scarabaeidae > Dermolepida > Dermolepida albohirtum. Next base: position 377,462 of record JAVIWB010003088.1, read on the forward strand.
TTATTACAAACCAAACACAATACTGCACATCTATCATATACGTACTTTAAATCGGGAAATTCTGCTATGTATTTTCTAACCGACGTAGCAAACGGCACAGACTTTCGCGACATGTTTGTGTGAAGTTATTATAAACACTAACCGTGAACCGTATTGTATTTGATGTGAATGATCTCATTCACTGCACACCAATTGCCCGTTCTACCGCACCGCCTATGGTATTGCCACTTTCGTCGCCGCTCTACTTATTACTATTTGTGTGTATGTTTGTTATTGAAGTTTTTCTTTTAGCTGACTGGCACTATGTTGACTATACGCTTTGAAGCTTGATGTCAGTAGAATAAAATGACATATTTGTCAAAACATTACATTTCATACTTAAGCCTAGCGACATCTGTTAGAAAAACACCTGGTATGCAATTGAAACCTGTTGTGGGTTTCATTGAATATCTGCTTCCATAATGCGGAGGAAGCGAATATCACCGTTTTCCGTAGTCTAAGGGCAAAGATATACGTATGTACATATGCCCGCTTAGCATAAGATGGCAAGTTCGAGTATCGCCGGAGAGCAACAGTTTTTTCAACAAATTTCCGCAATATACGAGGGTAGTTTGACAAGTAGTGAGAATGAAAAAGAAAAACGAATAATAACGAATATGTAGTCCTCACAGGAGATCTAATGTAAGGCTGGATACTATCGTACATATATTTTTGTTGAATTGTTAGTTTACCATTTACCGATTGCTCTTTCATTGTGTATGAAGTTGCCTGAATGGCCTTCGAAAGATGTGAAAAGTGTCCTCCAAATTTTCTTAGTGTTAAGTTTGACTAGAATATTAACAGTTCCTTAGTCACAATTCGGTAAAATAATATGGACATAAATCTCAAGTATAAAGAAAGCAATACAAACATAAAATACGTTCCACCCAAATTCCTAGATATTCAAATTAAATATAACGTCGCCGTTCTAAATACTCGTACGTTATTATCTTTAACATTAAGTGTGTCAATGAAACGAAAGGAAATGTGAAACCAATAATTAATGAAGTAATAATAACAATAGACGGCAAATACTTCAATTACAAGGAACAAAGTTTTACGCCAACAAGAGCAAAGTTGTTATGAAAGTTAATTGGGGCACAAGATCTCAACTAGTACAATGTAACGAGTCCAACTAAGTCTGGTGCAACAAACACAATAACAAGTTTTTGTTCCTCAAGTTCCACTGACAGTAATACTTTCTAAACTATAATTAGCGATTCGTAGAAAATTCACATGTCAATGAAGAAAGATAATTATAGCTTTAGAAGACACATTTGAATAAGAGCGCATCCTTCAAATAGATTTCTCAGAGTTCCGGTGAGGCTTTGAAATGACTTGCTCGTCTTTTGTATCCAAATGATGTTAAGAAACGCCATGTGGATCGACGACTGTCGATGTAATTTCAAAGTTCATTATTACAATTTGTTACGAGTTGAGACGCAGGAAGCGTAAAGACTTTTTGACGTATAAGAACGCATGGAGGAGAAATATAGGCATATGTATACATGGATCAATAAGTAGTAGAGACTAACCCATAGATGGCGCTCGTATAAACCAGTAACCACGTCTTTCCGGAACTAACCTTTGCTTGAAACGTGTCAAAATTTTAAGTCGATCGGACCAGAAACAGCTGAGTTATCGAGGTTGGAGTAAAGTCGTTTTGTAGTTTGTTTAAACAATGGAAAAAACCGAGTTTCGTATTCTGATAAAACATTGTTTTTTAATGGGTAAAAACACCACGCAAGCAAAACAATGGATTGAAAAATGTTACCCGGACTCTTGTCCATCAAAAGCAACGATTTGTCGGTGGTTTGCCGAGTTTAAACGTGGTCGTACCGACACAAATGACGGAACGCTCGGGTAGACCTGTGGAAGCCGTTACACCGGAAAATGTGAGTGAAGTGACAAAAATTATAATGAAAGATCGTAAAGTGAAGCTCCGTGAGATTGCTGAGATGACACAGATATCATATGGAAGTGTATTTACTATCCTTCATGAAAAATTGAGCATGAAAAAGGTTTTTTCCAAGTGGGTGCCGCGATTGCTTTCGATGGAACAAAAACAGCAACGAGTCGATGATTCAGAAAGCTGTTTATCGCTATTTACTCGCAACAAAAAAGATTTCTTGCGTCGTTACGTGACCATGGACGAAACATGGATACATCACTACACTCCAGAGTCGAAGCGGCAGTCATCTGAGTGGCGCACAGCTGGCGAAAGCCGTCCGAAACGTCCGAAAACGCAGCAGTCAGCTGGCAAAGTCCTGGCGTCAGTTTTTTGGGATACACATGGCGTGATTTTCATTGACTACCTCGAAAAAGGTAAATCGATCAACAGTGATTATTATATTGACTTACTGGTGCGTTTGAAGGAGGAAATCGCAAAAAAACGACCGCACATGCAGAGAAAAAAAATCCTTTTTCACCAAGACAATGCACCCTGCCACAAGTCGATGGAAACAATGGTAAAATTGAACGAATTGGGTTTTGATCTGTTTCCCCACCCCCCATATTCGCCAGATTTAGCCCCCAGTAACTACTGGCTCTTTGCTGATCTTAAAAAAATGCTCCAGGGAAAAAGATTTGGCTCAAATGAGGAGGTCATCGCTGAAACTGAAGCTTATTTTGAAGCGAAAGATAAATTTTCTTATAAACATGGTATTGAAAAATTGAAAAAGCGTTGGAACCATTGTATCACCCTAAAAGGTGATTATGTTGATGAATAAAAAAAAATTTTGCAAAAAAAATGTTGTTATCATTGTTAGTCTATGACTTATTGATCCATGTGTTATGTATGTAATATGCTTTTAGTAGAGAGTGTTCGAACGTTATTGCGATGTATTATTTATCACACGTGAACCGGAAATAATGTTTTCTATACGATCAATTACTACACTGCCCAAAACAATTAGAAGATATTTGGAAAAATGGTAATAGAGTAAATAAATAAAGAATGTAGCACCTTGCAAATATTTTTATATTTAAATACAACGTTTTTAAATAAGAAACTGAACGCAGTGACACGTTTGAACTTGTTCGTGCACATTATAAAGATACATAAAGTACTAGAGTGAGTAAATGTCATTAAATGAATACACAATTATGAGACTTTATAAGAAGTTTTATTGATAAAATGACAAAAAACCAATTGTTAATTATGTGTATGATCACGAACGGCAATGTAGGTTTGATATTGTGGTATTTTTTGCTCAGGACATCAAAAGATTTTTTTATATATATATATATATATATATATATATATATATATATATATATATATATATATATTGCGGCCTTTCTCGAAAAATTTGTGGCGTTTTTCCCAAATTAAAATGCAGCATTATCTGGATTTGCCGATAACTAAAGAACAACAATACTTGTGCCAAACCATCGTGATTACGTTTTTTAGATGACCTTCCGAGCCCATATTTGAGCGTAGAAACCTTTTATGAAGAGCAGTGGTTGGAAAGTTATTCGCACTTGAAAATGGAGAAGAATAATGAGAAATTTCGCTATATTCTGCAATATTATTATGATAGCAGCAGCAACGCTGCGCAGGCTTGTGATAAAATTTGTGCTGTGTACGGTGAAGGTACTTTATCGAAATCTGTTGGTGGAAATGCTTCGCTCGCTTTCGTTCTGGAAATTTCAGTTTCTAATAACCGGTTTCCAATCACTGAAAAATCACATTTTGAAAAACTGCAAAAACTTAAGCATATCAGCAGTGTCGATATTGGCACCTTCCAATTGACCACAAAACTGTTTTGAACCATTTACACAAACCTGTGCAAAAAAATCGACGTGCCTTTCCATTATTGAGCGTGAATTACAGTTAAAAGTTAGCTATGATATAGAAAATGTTAAAATGGAACTGTAATCGAGCCGCTCGCATACGCGCTTTAATAACCGGAGATGAAAAAGCGTTACGGCTGCACCGAAGCGTAAAAGATCGTGGAGCCTGTTGATGCATTTTCAAGCGTTCGCTAAAAGCATTGATAGTTGCAAATAAAAATATTTGTTGTATATGGGACTTTTTTTATTTTATTCCAATATTTTTTACTTCCAACTTGTGAAATTGATTCTCAACTCTACTGTGCACAACTAGAGAGATTACGCCAGGCGATTGAAAGAAAACGGCCCGAAATGATTAATAGGAAAGGTGTTGTCTTCCATCATGACAACGCCCTCTTTTAGCCACACACTTCTTTGATGACCCGTCAAAAATTGAGAGAGTTTGGTTGGGAAGTTTGTGTGTATTTTTTGACTTTGTTTTTTCCGGATATAGCACCCTCTGACTATTTTTTTTTCGATCATCTGCAGTAAACTCTCTCAATGGAATTAAGTTGGTTTCAATAGAAGCCTGTGAAAACTACTTGATTCAGTTTTTCTGCAACCAGAAACCAAAAGTTTTTCACCATGGGATCATGGATCTAAAAAAAATGGCGAAACATTGTCGATAATAATGGAGCATATTCTGGTTACAATGAATTCGTCCACGCGCCATCGCGCGGGACCAGTTTTTTTTTAATTTCCTATTATATATATATATATATATATATATATATATATATATATATAATATATACAATGTAAAAATTAAAAAACGTATTTCGGTATGTTACTTATATCAAAGTAAGTCTAGATTTGTAACCTCTTCATGAATTACCAGTATTCTGCAGTACGTTTGGTTTTTGGAATCAATTTACGAATTTTGTTTCAAACATACTATTATGAGCGTTAGCTGAATTCAACGCGCTTCTAAAGAATAAAATCTATCCTTGGTAGATTTTATACTTAATTTTTATTAAACTAAATGTTTGTCGACAAAGTAATGATAGAGACGCGTTTCATGTAATACCAACATTCATCAGTTTGTCTGAGTTTATCGACAATTGCAAAAACCAACCGGAATATCGGTCAAAATGACATACCAAAGAAACATTTGTTTTCATTATTAATTAGTTATGGTTTTTCGAACTAAAAAAGTATGCCAAATTTTGCAAATTCGGTATGCACCGTTTAGTGCTTATAATGTAACCAACACAAAAATGAAATGTTTAAAACCTGCTTCGATTTGATTAGAAATTAATGGCGTCATGTACGTGTAGAATTTTTTAAAATCTTCTCTGTCTTATGGGGTTCCGTTTTCTAAGCAAATATCTAGTGTAAAACTATGTTTTTCAATTATTTCCGCTCCAGTTAATAATTCCAACAGCAAATCTCACACAACGGCTTGTACTTCTTCATTAATTCCAGGCGGAAATAAAAGAGTTTCTAACAATGCAATTTTCGTTGCGGTCTCGTCTCGACACGTTTAAATCCATTTTATTTTCAATTTTCGTTGACTTCACGGACTCGCACAAAGAAAAGTCCGGTTAATACTATACAACGTCGATCGTATCAGACAGAAATTGCGTATAAATCCTGCACGAGAGAACACATATCGGGAGTGATAGTATCCCACAACATACATACACATACAATTGCAATATCGCCATTTACACCAGTTATACGAGATTCATTGTTTTATTGCCGTGCGACAGTGGTACTGCTTTGTTTTGCTTTAGGTAAGACTTAATGTGAAGTGCAGAAGGAAGTATACGTTAAAAAGATTACATAGGTCTAACAATGGTCTATATCTCCATTATGAAAGTATTTGGAAACGAGTTTGTGCCGCACACAGTATGCGTTTTGGCTTTCAATGGTACATATCGTGTGTGGAATTTGTTTTCGTAAGGGTATTTTGTACTGTTTGGTTATCTGCTGATGATGACAACTTAGTTGTTGAAATACGTATACAGAATACGAAAATTAGAAGGTCTGTGGAATAAGACAGAAATAGTCTGTCAGGACAAACAGCGTTTTGCGAGCCGACCACTTATTATTACCTCAGAGTTAACACTCCAGTAACAACCTAAACCGAGCTGAGATAGAAAGAAAACCATCTAGGTTATCGATAGAATATAAGTTTGAACTCATTACCTTAAAATTGGTAATATAGTCATCAATTCATTAGACCATGGCGGTTTTAGAATTTTATATTTTAATAAAAATACTTGAACAAAATCATCCAAAACATTCTAGACACTAATAGATTCGCTGTAACTAAAAGAAACCAGAACAGTAGATCTTTCGATGGTTAGAATTAAGCCGAGTAATAATGAAATATACGAGACACTAATAAAATTATGTTAACAACAAAATTAACATATTTAAAACATCTATCAATACCTCCATATGTATAGGTGTCAAACGTAGATGAGAAATTTAGGAATTGCTGTCAATTTTGAAAAGAAAGTTTTGAGATGGATCTGTAAGGCAGTAAAAGAGAATAAAATGTAATTATGAAATGGCGTAATTATATTAAGTATAGTCACTGTTAAAAGTTGAAGGTGGCGAAATGATCGGCTGCAGAAATGATTTTCAGTACTAGGTTGTAACGACGTTAGACAGTAGGAACTAGAAGTAGAGACAAATCTAGACTGTAGTAGAAGCATAATATACAAAAAGATATTGACAATTTTCCAAAAAGAAAACCCCAGAGCGAAACACATAAGAACAGCTTGGAAATATGATTTCAGAAAATCAAGCTAGTAAATAGACTGTAGGATCACCAATTTATATAACTATTATAATTAGATTATAACCACTAACGCCAGAATAGCGCATGTGGCAAGAGCGCTGGATCTCAGATACTTATCTAAAAGATGTCGACGGTTCGAATCTCCTTCCACGTAGTGCGATTTTTAAAATCGTTTTTCATCTTGGAGGTGGTCGGTATCTCGCTCGGTGCCCTTCATTGTCAAGGAAGAATAATCAACACTGCTTCTCATCTCACAGAGAAGACGGGTTAGTAAAAAGCACGCATCAAATTCACACTATCGCTCCCGTGGTCACAACAAGTCTGAAAGATTTATTATCTAGCTGGGACATAACACAAGAAAATACGAATAAAGTTAAGTGTACTAAATTCGGCTGCAGTTTGACACTGAATTTATATAAGTAAGAGCAATCGAAATTACATTATCCAAACAAGTCCTAAATTCTACTATTGAAAGCTAATTTAATTCTGGAAAAACGTAATGACAAGTAATAAGGTGAACAGAGCAAATTGTCATTTTGCCCCAATTCAGTTAATTTACTTGTACGATAAAATGTCAACTAAAAACAATTATTGGCTTTAATTCAATAGTTAGGATAACAACACACTCAAAACAATAGAAGGTCACCATTTATTCTTCTAATAAATTCGTATTCTCCCCTCTTTTAGCAAAGTATACAGGTCCATAAACACTTCTGTAGTAAATTGGCGCATTGTAACAGTGCTCAAATCTAAATGAGATCAATAAATTATTTTGTATGGGGAAGGGAAATTTTCAATTTAGTTGCTCGACGCGTTGCAAGGAACGTAATAATTTTCGCAATGTGTTTCTCCTAACATTTTAATGAAAATTGTTTATTATTGTTTTAAATGAACTTAACAAAATTTAGTTGTCCGAATATCTATTTGAATTGAACGTTCAATTGTACATGTGGAATATTTGGACTGAATGGTGTTGAGAAAAAAATACATGCAGTTAGTTCGTGAGCACTGGAGTGTAGATGTAAACTGTATCAAAAATAATAAAACGCTTTTCTTAAAAAATACAGTTATGCATACATATATGCATACATCTAACAATAACGCATTTACAAAGGGTACTAGGAAAGTTAATTTGGTACGTAGACTTCCGCGGTCGTGGTCAATGCTATCTGCTTCTGGGTTTCCGGGTTGGAACCGCGTCACTTGTATATCTGCCGACGTTCCGTACCCATTTGTATGGGACATCTTCAAGGCTACTACTGCACTGAAACTGTTGATGTCCCATACAAATGGGACTAGGAAAGTTTTGCAATATGACGCAACAGTGAATCGTAGGAAGCTGCTTGTCGCTGCATGTTGATACATGTTCATAAGTGCATAGTAGTCGCCGCGCTATGTCGATGGGCTCAGTTATTCATTAGCAGTGAGAGTGTAAAGTGCTTGCGATGGCATCGTGGTCACGAAATGAGATAAGGGCAGTTTTGCGTTATAATTTCGTGCGTGGTTTAAACATAGACCAGTGATTCGAAGAAGTGACTCTTGCACTAGGTGATGATTGCCCACATTGCCCAACGACATTCAGGTGGTATAGAGAATTCCAAAGGGGAAATTTAACTGTGGAGGATGCTGAGAGGCCGGTAAGGCCACGAACGCCAGTTACGGAGGAAAATATTACTACTTTGAGGAAAATACTTGGCGAGGACAGGCGAGTGACATACCAACAGATAGAGGGAACTTCAGGCCTAAATGCACCAGCAATTCGTTCGATTCTACATGATCATTTGCACGTGATGAAACTTTGTTCTCTCTGGGTACCGCATCGACTTATTGAAGAACAGATGACACAATATGTGACTTGGTGCCGGGAGATGCAGCTTTGTAGTGCAATGATTTTCTGAAAAAATCTTTTCCATGGAAATAAGTTGTTTTTTTCTTGAAAAAAAAATTGTGTAAACTTCCGATTAAACCAGAAGTGAAAGAAGTTTTTAAATGTCATCATTTTCCAAAAAAAAAAACATTAAAGAAATGTAAGAAACCATGGAGATATTGCTCTCACATAAAAATGTGTATGTACTTGGAGGATATCGCACCTTTAGGGGTGAGGAAAATTGACACGTATGCAGTTGTATTTGCATTGCAAATTTAAAGGAATTCAATTTGTAAACTAGAAAAAGAAAGTAACGGTTTATAACTTAGATATGTTACTAAATGACGATCTTTCTAGGAAAAGAATTGATCAACGTAACTTTTGTCGTGTTTTTAAAAGGACGCTTTTATTGGAAACAAGTTTTCTAATGCCTCGATATCAGCATTGAGAGAAAGAAAACGTGCCTAACGTTTTCTTCTTAGAAAATAGATATTCGGAGAATTCAAAATTGGATGAACGCCGTGAAAATCGCTTCCCTTCTTGCATTTGCAACGAACGGAATTGAATGGTGTTGCAGTAATCTGTAGCAAGTGCATATAACTCTATTTCAGTTTTCGAGTTCACGTTCATAAACAAGCACAGTCTGTCATTTCTTATTTGTGTAACGGATGGAATCGAATTGAATTTTTTATGGTTTTATTTATAAGAAGGATAGTGCATTCCCATTGGTGCCTCCAAGCTTACTACGTAAGGGATTTATTTTAGTTTTACATGTAAAGTACTTGAAATTGTTGTAATAAAGTCCAAGATAGACTATACAGAGATGTGAGAAATGAATAAACGTATAAAAATAATGAAGCGTCAGGGTAAAGACATAGTTTCTGATACGATATACTAGAAATATAGGTACACAATTTCGAAATTTGGTAAATTATATCCTTCGATCGTAATATAAAACGACTCTATCCTATTTCCTAAAATTAATTCAATATTAAGTTTCTATTATTCTAAAGCCTATGAGAAAAAAATGCAATAAAACTTATGTAGTACTTTAGCGACCCGTCAAAGAGAAAGGATTGCTATTTTAATAATTTTATAAAGCATTTAACGAAATAAGTGGCGCTATCCGTTGACCTAAGAGTATTCTATAAAGTGTTAACTTTTCTAAATAATCTGCAACTTTCATGGCATGTCATATGCTAGATATAAGATACAATATATTTAAATCGTGGTCTCAGAAAATGGTCAGACACAAAGTTAGACTTCCACAACAGATTTGCCAGAAAAACAGCCACAAAACATCATAGGCAGCACCAATATTCTGCGGTACAATCGTTTATACAAAGGGTACTAGGAAAGTTTTGCAATACAGCTTTATTTATTTAATTTTTTCAAAGTAATTGGCCGGGAAGGCCACGAACGTCAGTTACGGAGGAAAACGTTACGACTGTGAGGAAAATGCTTGGCGAGGACAGGAGAGTGACCTACCAAATGATAGGGGGTACTTCAGGCCTAAATGCACCAGCAATTCGTTCGATTCTGCATGATCATTTGCACGTGAAGAAACTTTGTTCTCTCTGTGTGCCGCATCGACTGCCTGAAGCGCAGATGACACAACATGTGACTTGGTGCCGGGAGATGCTAAAAAAGTTTAATAAGGGACAATCTCGGTATGTGAACAACATAGTGGCAGGTGACGAGACTTGGCTGTACTATTACGATGAGCCGACCAAAGCCCAAAACAAAATTTGGTTCTTTGATGATGAGGACACACCCGTAGTTATCAGAAAATCCCGATATGTAAAGAACAAAATGATAGCTGTATTTTTCAAATCGAGTGGAATTGTTTAAACGCATTGTTTTGTACACACAGAAAACAGTCACAGCTGAGTGGTATACTGAATAGTGCCTGCCTAAAGTTATTGGATCTATGAAGAACCTGCGGCCACTCAATAATGGACACCTGGTTGCCCCATCACGATAATGCTATAGCTCACCGCACCAAAGCCTGCACCGAATATTTGACCGCGACAGGATTAAAACTTCTCGAGCACCCCCCCTACAGTCCAGATCTTGCTCCCTGCGACTTTGCACTGTTCCCGCATGTGAAAATTAAGCTAAAAGGGAGGCGGTTTTCCAGTGACGAGGACCTTCTGCGGGTTTGGGACAAAGAGTATGCTTTACTCCCTAGTGCAACTTGGTAGAACTGGTTAAAGATTGGTTTCGTAGGATGGGGAGGTGTATTGAGTGTAGAGGAAATTACTTTGAAAAAATTAAATAAACAAAGCTGTATTGTAAAACTTTCCTTGTACCCTTTGTAGAGTATTAAAAAGGATGAAGCTGTTATACATAACATAACTTTGAGATTTTTACAAAATGTCAATTATATAAATACAATTAAAATTAATAGTAATAGGACAAATTCGAAACAACATTACGATGTTGACTATGCTAAGATGATATTCGGCCTAAATAATGCTCTTAAAGTAATCGTAAATTGAAGGAACCATATAACATTTATGCGATACCCCAAATAGTAGATAAAATATTAACTAACTATTATAACTATGAACTATAATAAATTATAATTTAATATAGGTGACTGCTAACAAGGAAAAATGATAAGTCGGCCAGATTCTAGCTCGTCCAAAATTCAGAACTGGTGCTCTACAATTCCGGAAATGCATTAACGAGATCGTACGTCGTTGATTTATTTCAATGCGTCGTGCGGTATAATGTGAAAATGAGGCAAAGGCAATTCCACGTTCCTTTAATGTTTAATAGCACGTAAAGTATTGAAATAAATGTTTTGCTTGAAATGTCCGTTACTAATGTATAAATGGAAAAGTACTTTATATGGAATAGGTACCTACCTATATGGAATAATTTAGTTTCATCAATTTATTAGTTGACATTGCAAATTTGGGGTTTAAGAATGAAGAATGAAGGCCTCGGAAATACAATTAACTCTTTCAGCCACGCTTTCTTATGTATAACTTCAGAAGAAAATCAATTGCATCTTTATGTTAATTAACGTTTATTTATTATAAAAAACATGTAAAAAAAGAAAAAACCGTTTGGGCTTTTACAAATTAGGGTGGTTAGTATACTAACCACCATGGCTGTTTGCATAACAAATCATTAAGAAAAGTTTAGTATAATATATAAGCAAATTTATTTTCTATGAAAATCTGTAAAACACGTTTTATGTTTTCGTATACAAAGAGGGACTTTACAGGTCCCGCATTGCCATATAGTACGCATCGGACTTTTTTTAGCGCTGCATTTTGCTCATCTTCGAAAAGTGGTTCGCTCTGCCTGATGCATGCTGCCTTCCAGACGCAATTCTGTTGGTACTGCTGGTTTGTGCCGCTTTATTTGTACAGGAGAAAATGCATAGCTATTAGCGTTTAGAGCATAAATGGGAGTTCTTCACCTGAGCTGGTGCTAGGATCCCTTTGTAAATACTTCTTAGAAAATTTTTGTTGCTGAGCTGATCCAGTTCTGGATTATGTTTCTTCTGGAGTTCCATATACACAATGTAGGAGTTTGTGACAGCACAGTCTAAAAAGAGAAAAAATATTCGATGCCATGATTTACGTGATTTTCAATCTACAGCATAAGTCCTTTTTAGCTGGTCGAATTTGTCCACATAGTTCATAGAACTGTTGTATTTTATCACAGCTTCAGGACAAGATATTTCATTTTGGGCTCTATTGTGTTCCCTGCGAGTAACAATACCAGTCTTTCTCGGATCTATGTAGTTTGTAAGTATGAAAACTGTTCTTTTATCTTTCCACTTTAGAAAGGCGATATTTGTGTCACTTTTGTCTCCCTTTTTAAGGCTTTCTCTTCTTTTGGTTTAGGTAAATATTTACGATTTGAGTTTAAGATATCACAAGCAAATATGTTATCTTTGTACAAGTCTTCTTGCAAGTCATAGCTATTGAAAAAATTATTAATAAAGACTTTGTGATTTTTCGATTTCAAATCCATGCAAATTTGTCGAACAACTTTGTCACCGAGATCAGTTTCCAGTGTACTTGTCCGGCTCCCCCATTCTGAAAATTTTCTTCCATTTTTGTTCCCTCATAACAGTTTAAGTAGATAATGCACTCGTAGTAGCACTACCAGTACTGCTAGGCAAATTTGAAATGGTTATGTCATCGTTCGAATCAAATTTATCTTCAAGATTCAGCTGGAGCCCAGAAGGTATGTCACCGAGCACTATCGTGTCCATTTGCACCTCATAATTTTCTCCTTCATCCGATTCAAGACTGCACACACTTTCGCAATCAGAAGGTATATTTTCCAACAAAATATCTTCTATATCACGTTCATTAAGCGACATCCTTATAATGCAACATAAATATGTATAATATATTATATAAAACCTACTGTCGTCACAGTGGTTAGTAATCTAACCACCGTGCCACTTACCTTATTTATCGTAGATTACATAATATATTATAATACTTTTATTATAAAATAATTAAACAGGCACTATACCATAGAGTAACACTGAATTCGTTAAATAATAAACACTCCGAGCATTTTTTATTACATTCGGGAAAATCCCGTTGAAAAACAACACATTACCACATTTTCAAATAAATCTGTTAATCTACCCAGCGCGCACTAGAGTCAAAGTTTCGCATTAAACGATCAACGATGAAGTAATTGCTTAGCAAATTGGCACGAGACGGCATAAAAAGCGGTTTTGAGAACTCTTAAATAGGTGGTTAGACAACTGACCACCAATCCTAATAAAGTTAAAGCACGTCGTAAAAATTCCTTTTTGATAACTTAGGCAGATAGTACACTTATGCTCATCGCTATAGTTAGCTAATTATCTGCTATTTAATCAATTCAAATGCAAACATGAAGGGTCACAAGGGAAAAGTGTTAGATAATTAGCCTGCTATGGAAATCGATACTACAACCGTTACTATTTGTAGCATATATATAAATTTTCATCTACTTTGGGTAAACAATTTGAGCAACGAGTAAAAGAACAGATGCGATAGATTATTGGTAGACGCAGATTTCAGGGAAGTAATGAAGTAATCTAAAAAGACGCAATAATTATTTAATATAAGTGAATTTAAAACAAATTTAATGTAATCTATTTTTTTTTAATAGCATATTGTATTTTTCTAGTTCTATGAATTACGAAAAAAGATACTTCGAAAGGAAGTATTTCAAATAATTGAGACATTATTTCGAATTAAATGTTTTCAAAAATGTATAACTGTTTATAATTAGGTCGAAGCTCGAATATGCGTCATTGGTGTGGTCACCTCTTTATAAAACACATATCCATGTGCTGGAATTAGTGCAAAGGCACTTTCTAAAGCACCTCTTCTTTCGCCAGCCTGGTAACTATCCTCCTCTGGGCTACAGTCATTTTAATTTACTAACTACGTTCAACATAGAACCATCAGAGATCCGTAGACACCACAATGATATAAAATTTTCATCTTCTACACAATACAATTGACGCACCTGAAATTCTGACAAGGATAAACTTTTTGGTTCCCAGGCAAGCGACTAGAATAGCAAACACTTTTCACCTGCCCATTCCAAGGACAAATGTACTGATTGGATCGCCGGTCTACAGAATCTGCAATAATTTTAACAGCTGTCGATATAAACTATAGTACATTACCAACGATACTGCGTCAGTGCCCTTGCCGTGTTTCGTAGTGTATAACTGTGTGTGTGCCTTTTATTGTGGTGGGTTTTTGTTTTTGGACATGATATGTAATTACTTGAAGCAATACAATTACAAATTAGTATTTAATATATTTAGGTCACTGAATATTGAGTGCTCACTATAAGACAAAGCAGATGTAATTTTAAACATTGTGTTGTCCTATAATAGGATTGTAAAAATCTTTTGGGCAAATATCTATTATTATTATTATAATACGTAAAGTTGCATTCTTTGTCCGGAGTGTAATAATGTATTGTAGGGATAGATGCCCAATGCAAATAGTAATATGTAGAATGTACTATGTACTATGTAGATGTACAATTACAACCACAAAAAGATTTAGGATCTAAATCGCCATTGTTGCTTTATATTTTTAAGTCGAGCTGTAGTGATATTAAACTAGAAAGGGAGCTTTTGTATATTTCATTAAAAAAACGAACAATGGTATGCATAGCGTACAATGCAAATAACACAGTTTGTTTACGTTTTCGAATTTGTTTACATTTTCGACTTGATAACGAAAAGCTTCAAACGACTGCATTCTCTTCCTTGCCGTTTGGACAGTATTAAAAAAGGACGCAAGTATATATCAATTTAACGGTGCCAGTGATGGAAAAAAAGATCGTGTTGTGGTAAAGTTAGACAGCGCATTAAGGAAAGATTCAGATTTTAGAACGAGACAGATATGTGACGATGCATGTAGAGGTCCATCAAATAATTTTAAGATTATTTCAATTATGCCAGCACTACATCATTAGGTGTGGAACTGCATACAATAATATTAAGTCTGATGTCTGATTTTGTGCCAAATAATCGTCATTTGCGGGAAGTGTTGCTTTTCTTCTTTCATTCGAAGAAAACGGCGGCTGAAGCGCATCGAGAACTCCAAAAAGTTTACGGAGATGCTGCTCTAAGTGAAACAACGTGGCCTGATGGGTTCCGTCGCTTCAAAGACGGTGATTTCGATGTTGACGACCGTTCGCGTGAAGGAAGACCAAAAACCTTCGAATACGCTGAATTGGAGGCATTGCTCGATGAGGATCCGTGCCAAACGCAAAAAGAGCTTGCTTCAGCATTAGGAGTTACCCGCCAAGCCATTTCCCAGCGATTGCATGCGCTGGGTATGATTTAAAAACAAGGAACTTGGGTTCCTTATGATTTGAACCCAAGAGACGTTGAACGTCGTTTTTTCGCCTGTGAACAACTGCTCTACGGGTGATGAAAAATCGATTCATTACGCCAACCCAAAGAGAACAAAATCATGGGGACTGCCCGATCATGCTTCTACATCGTCGGTTCGGCCGAATATTCACGCTGCGGAGGTTTTGCTGTGTATTTGGTAAGACCAGGACGGTGTTATTTATTATGAGCTATTGAAACCGAACGAAACCATCACTGGGAACGGTATCGAACTGAATTGATGCGATTGAGCCGAACCCTGCGCGAAAAACGGTCACAATACGAGCAGAGGCACGAAAAAGTGATTCTACAGCATGACAACGCTCGGCCTCACGTTACCAAACCCGTTAAAACCTACTTAGAAACGCTCAAATGGGAGGTCCTACCCCACCCGCCATATTCCCCAGATATTGCGCCGTCCGATTATTACTTGTTCCATACGATGACACATGGTCTGGCTAATCAGCAGTTCCGCTCATATGAAGACATCTCAAAATGGCTTGATTCGTGGATAGCCTCAAAAGGCGAACACTTCTACCGAGCTCTGCCAGAAAGAAGGGAAAAAGTTGTCGCTAGCGATGGGCAATATTTTGAATGATTCATTTGTAAACATTTATTCACAATAAAGTTGCATTTTCATCAAAAAAACAGCAAGAACTTAGTTGCGCACCTAATATAATTTTCACGCTTTGTTGAAACAAATACCGAAACGAATCTGCTTTTGCCGATATCATCCACTATAGGATATTTTAAGCGGATACGTGTTTATTACTTAATTTACTGCAGTGTGTGGGCCTCATAATATACCTTTAATAATGAATATATTTATCACGTAACAGCTATCGATTTATGAAATGTAAATTTACATAGTACTGTAGCCTTGGCTTAACTACTCCCAATGTCGCTATTCCCATCGGGTGGCTGTCCTTATAATGTATCCCTTTGCGCAATTTTAATAACTAATAAGACATAATGACTAGATTTTAATGAATTTGTTAATATAAACTGAATAAGTTTGAATAACGATGTACTCTTAGGAGATGATAAGACAAATTCTATGATTGGTAAAGGTTATATTAAATAATATATAATAATTGTTTAATGAGATTAAGTAATAATTGAAGCATTATCAGTATTTACTATTACCATCTTTTCTAAGTTCGTCTCAGCAAAATGCTTACGTTTACATGTTAATATATTCTTAAAAGCAGAAAAGTTCGTTCCTCACCGCAGCCGCTAAGAGGGGACATGAAAATATTTATTTTAGTTATATATCCCAGTCTTCGATTAAAAACAGTCTTCCTCTCTATATTACGATGATTTTCGAAACGAAATTATTTCAATTCATTTATTAACATACTATATAAATATTAAGCTCTTATGCAAAAACGGGCCCTGAGAATTATCTTTGTGTTGAGCTATAGACATTCCTGCAGAGAACACTTTTATCTCCTATGCTTCGTTTTTAGGAACAAAAACACTTTTTCGAGTGGCAATGTAATTCATAAATATGATACACGAACTGATAATTATTTAATATCTGCCTCACATGCAAAATCTATGTTCCAAAAAGGAACATGTTTTATGGGACGTAAATTACACAATAACTTACCACTTACTATTAAAACTATCAGAAACTTCTGTCTATAAAAGCAAGCCTAAACGGTATGTGCTTACAATAAATTGTATAAATGACTTTCTATGTCCAAATTTATAACATCTTTTTTCTTAATGAGACGTGCTTTTACGAGGGAGCGTTTTTATATTCGCGGAATGAGCGGGTTGTAGAGGGGTGAGTAGGCGCATTGGAGGCGTGGCCTGTGCAGCGACCCATGATTAGTATAAATACGAAGTTTCATTGTTATTAGACAGTTAGTCTTTGAGCTATCGTCAACCAAGTAACATAATCAGGAGTGAAAAGTGAAATATGGAAAAAATCGAATATCGTGCCGTTATAAAGTTCCTTACCAGGCAAGGAAAATCAGTCGCGACCATAATGAATGAGATGTCATTGGTTTACGGCGACTCTTGTCCAGGAAAAACCATGGTGTACAAGTGGCATAGTTTATTTAAACAAGGAAGGGAATCCCTTGAAGACGACCCGAGGCCGGGCAGGAGCATTAAGGTGACCACGCCAGAGCACTTATCCAAAAAGTTGAACAAATTGTACTCGAAGATGCTCGACTAAAGAAGAAACAACTCGCAGAAATGGTTGGAGTATCCGATACAACAATTTTTAAAATCCTACACGACCATCTAGGCATGTCTAAGGTCAGCGCAAGATGGGTGCCGAGAATGCTCAGGCCGCCGCAAAAACAACAGCGCGTAGAATGTTCGCGTGAATTTTTGGACCTCTGTAATGAAGACAAGGATGGTGTATTGAGTGGAATTGTTACTGGAGACGAAACTTGGGTTCATCATTATGAACCTGAGTCCAAACAAGACTCCATGCAGTGGCATAAAAAGGGCACAGCACCTCCTAAGAAACAACGCGCCTGTCCACAGGAGCCGCGTGCGTTAGCTGCCCTGCATAAGGTGGGCTTCGAAATTGTGAATCACCCACCCTACAGCCCAGACCTGGCCCGAGTGATTATTACCTGTTTCCGAAAATGAAAAAAGAGCTGCGGGGTAAAAAATTTACTGCCGATGATGAAGTCAAGGAGGCAGTTTCGGCGTATTTTGCAGATAAAGAGAAATCATTTTTTATGAGGGTATAAATAAATTAATTGAAAGATGTGAAAAATGTATCCGTCTTGCAGGTGAATATATTGAAAAAGAAAAATAATTTGGTTTTTTTTATTTCCACCCCTTGTCCCCCATTCCGCGAATATAAAAACGCTCCCTCGTAGCATATGACTATGTATGTACATTTTTTGCTGTTTTTATATGTTCTGATACGTATTGTATGCTGGAACCGCGTCACTTGTAAATCTGCCGACGTTTCGTACCCGGTTTTCGTACCCAGTTTCAGTGCAGTAGTTCAGCCCTGAAGATGTCCCATACAAATGGGTACGAAACGTCGGCAGATATACAAGTGAAGCGGTTCCAGCCCGGAAACCAAGAAGCAGATAGCATATAATTTCCAACTGTTCAAAAAGCGGTAACTTCTCTAAAACTTTGCATTTAGTAATGCTGTGGACCCCTTATTATAAAATTACATTTTTAATAGAAACAAATTCTTGAGGGAAGAAAACAACGACCCTTATCCACATTCCCCATCGTATAAGTATCGATGTTGGAGGTAAAGGCAGAGAAGAAGTTAGATCTCTTTGCCTTAGAATCTTGAACAACGTCTTGCGATAAATCTGTTGACGTGTAATTAATAACTCGTCTATACTTCTAACAGCCCCGATTCAAACATGAATGAATCATGTGATATGGAACATAGTTGTGTACAGTTTTTGCCACTATAGTGTGTTTGTTTAATAAAAGCAACATTATCAAACATCAGTTAATTTTTTAGCATTTACGTATGTTTTTGCGACGAAACAAAAGCTTTACAAAATAACTGATTATTATCAATAATCATTTTCATGATCGCTGATTTAATTAGCAGGGGTTATGAAGAAGAAATACATTTATAAAGTAAAATACTAAACCGAAGTAACAAGAAAAGTGATAATAACAAAAAAAAACAATCCAAAATGTGATTAGAAGGGCTAGTAATCTAAATTAAAATAACTATTAACACGTAACTATAAGACGACACAAATAAACTTCTAAAGAAATTAATAATAATAATTTTAAATAAATTTAAGAATATACAAAATATAAATGTAATTAATTTAACCAATTAAAGTATATATATATATATATATATATATATATATATATATATATATATATATATATACAATAAAATTCAATAAATAATTACGATCAACTTAGATCATGGAGGCAGAGGATATTGTTTAATTTAAAAAAATTACAAGTGGTCTACGAAATCTGTTCTGTACCGTAACTGATGTAAGCCAGTGATATACGTATAAAAAGTTCGTGTGCATATAAAACTGCTTCCTTTGCCGAGGACAAATCTGAATCTGATTTACATTCGAGTCTTCGATTAGATTAATCCCATTCACATAAATGAATAAGGCCGCTTACCACGTACTTATTGCATTACCAAAACTTATTTAATGTCTAGAAAACAGAATGTAATGTCAAATCATCGTTTTCTGCCAACCTTCTGGCATTCCGAAATGTTTCAGTTGAACTATTCCATTTCTCATTTAGTGAAATAGTGGGTACAACTTCTTGCAAAAAATTATTGCTTTCCAAGGATATGTTTTACAAAATAGACTCTATATAGGACTGTCTGTTCCTACAGAATGATCATAGTGTCATCAATACTTGGAGCAAGTGTAATTGCTTTCGCTTAAATATCGAAAAATATAATACCAAGAAATTAAATATTATAGAACACAAATGTAAAATACGTGGCATTATTGGGCACAAGAAAATAACTCAAATGTTAATAAGATCCTGATTGCGACCTTTTTAGAGCAATCTAATTCCCATCAAGTAAACTGTGATCTCGCTAATGATCTATTCCCCGTAGGTTCTCATATTTTTTGCGATTGAATGAAACATGAAAAAAGCTATACTCCCCTCAATCGTACAAACATTCACTTATCCGAAATAAGGAAATGTATAAATGATCCTGTTCAGTCCTGTCAGATTTATAGGTTTGCTGTGACTATGCGTATGTGGACAGAATGAATTTAATGTGGAGAAAGCTAACTAGTGGACACACTTCCTTCGGACAAGTATAGTTTTTCACCTTTCATTATATCGCAAAGAATACGATAGCTTACAAAGAGTAGTTCGTTAATCAGATTATAGAACTCGAAACGGTTTGCAATTAGGATCTTATTAACATTTGAATTCTCCTCTTGGGTTCACTAATTGGCTTACGCCGCGTTTAAAGCGTTCTTTCCATATACGCGTCGTGACAAGCTTTGCTATACATCTAGAGGGATGAAAACGAATATCCATACATTCAGAGGGACAATTGCGTTTGTACTATACAGGGAAGTATAATTTTTTCTCACATTCATTTCTCACGTTTTGATCCAGAAAAAAAAGATTGCCAATGACGAATTTCATGTAAAAAGTGTAATGAGTTACAACAAGTTTGTCATAAGATATGTTTTTAGTGTATGATAAAAATTAAAAGTCAATTTTCTGACTTTTTATTGGGTCATACATGTACCCAAGGGTAGTAAAATAAAATATTTCTCCTGGATAGTGCTTCGCGTTTATATAAAATTGACCATACGCATTACTGTTAATCATCGAACATATGAACAACTTTTTTTTGAATGACACTTATATGTATATATCTTACACGAACACAAACTAAACAATAGGAGGATAGTTTGACAAGTAGTGAGAATGACACATAGGTGGTGCTCTAATTGGCAAAACAAATGCACTGTAATTTAGGTTGGCTATTTATATGTTTACATTCCGATATTTAGATAAATCGGTTGATTAGTTTATTTTTGACAGCTGATTGAAAAAGAAGCAACACATTATTTTGTTAAAGTGGAAAAAGCAGAGTATCGTGCGGTGATTAAATACTTCGTAATTAAGAGTATGAAAGCTACCGAAATAAGAGATGAGTTACGGGAAACATTAGGTGAATCTGCTCCATCATCCGCCACAATAAGTAGATGGGTAAATGAATTTAAACGTGGTAGAACAAGCTGTGTTGATGAAGCGCGCTCTGGAGCACCTAAAATCGTGACTTCTAAGGAAATGATTATAAAAATCCACAATATTGGTACAACATGGTAAACATTTCAACAGAACGCGTACACCACATTTTAACGAAAGAATTGGGCCTTTCCAAGCTTTCGGCAAGATGGGTGCCGCGATTGCTTACGACTGATCAAAAGTTCATTCGTTTGCGCATTTCCAATGAGTGTTTGGACCTTTATAAGCGGAATCCGGTTGATTTTTGTAGGCGATTTGTTGCTCGCGATGAAACTTGGATACACTACAGTACAACCGAAACTAAACAACAGTCGAAACGATGGTTAGAACGTGGTTCTGCACCTCCAAAGAAAGCTAAAACTACTTTATCGGCAAACAAGGTGATGGCATCAATTTTTTGGGATTCAAAGGGCATTTTGCTCATTGATTACCTTCAGAAAGGTGCCACAATAAACGGGCAATATTATGCAGAACTTCTACAAATATTAAATGTTGAGATTCATGCTAAACGGTCAGCAATGGCAAAGAAAAAGATTTTGTTTCACCAAGACAACGCTCCCTCGCATACCAGCACAGTTGCGATGTCCAAAATCCACGAGTTGCATTTCCAATTATTACCGCATGCGTCTTATTCGCCGGATCTAGCCCCTTTCGACTTCCACCTTTTTCCAAAATTGGAAACGGCACTAGGTGGAAAGAAATTTTCGTCTAACGACGATCTTATCATCTTCGTAAATGAGTATTTTGCAAACCTTCTGGAATCGCATTTTAGAGATGGCGTAAGGGCATTGGAGCACCGTTGGAATAAATGTATTGCTCTTTCAGGAGAATATATTGAAAAATAAAAATTATTTTGTATTTAAAAAATTCGTTTTTCTTTTCCATTCTCACTACTTGTCAAACTACCCTCGTATGTTATCTTTAATATAATTCAGTGGTAGAATATTTTATAATAGATGTCAAATGATTCCTTAACTTCTAATTGTCATTAGTTCGACTTTGCTGGATTTATAAATGTAATATTCAAATCGTTAAAATGCATTCGTTTTGTGTTAAACTTTACTTTTATAGCGGCAAGGGTATCTCTGAATTGGATTGAGCTTTTAAAAAAGAAGAAAGAAGTTAGAACTCGACTTCCTTTATATTTAATATACAAGAGAATCAATTCGTTTCAATAATTAGGAACAGTAAAGACGTTACAAGATTTTTTTGTCTTAAAACTGACACCGAAAAGAAATTAAAGGAGAGAGGAGAACAGGAGAACAGACGACCAGAAAGAAGAAACAAAACGGTTGAAATGAGCGGAAATGAAAAAGAAATCCTTTCCACGAATGAATTCATTAATATCGGAGAAGTAAAGAAAGAATGGCGGTCTTAACGAATAAGTCACAGGTTTAAACAAGTCTCATTAAGTTTTTTCTGTTCCTCTGCCCTGCATCGGAATTCCCCCCGTCCCGTATATAGCCGACTATTTCGGTCCTCGAGGCGAACATTTCTCTTGGTTTCTGTCATACCGTTTCGCTTGGCGAACTTCCAGGAGCTTGGAAGTAATTACAATTTCCGATTATTCTGCTTAGTTTGCGGGTGCTTCTGTTTAAATTTTCTTTTCATTTCGTTTTATTTTCATTTCATTTTATGGACATGGCTAAATGTTAACCATTTCTTGAATTGTAAAAGAAACTATTTCGTAATAGATCTTAGAAAATATATTCTAATTTGTACCGATTTAATAGCTGGCGGAAAAAGAAAAATACACAGCAGAAATATAAAAAATTGATGTCTTTGTTGCAATATATTATATAAGTAAATTCCTGTTCTCTCGAAATATAATAATAATTAATCAAAAACAAAAGCATTCTCGTAAAATTGTCAGTTAATGAGTATCAAATGATGAAAAAAAGGGAAAGGAAGGTGAATTTATTATCGGGAAATGAATATTAAGAACACAAATTGGTACTATTTTATACAAATAATGATGTTGGGGAAGATAACGAACATCGAAAATACGAAATTTGTGCTTGAAACGTTTAAGGAAATACAGTATTGTGCGAATTAATGGAACCATGACTATTTTTTTAGTTTTCTGCATGTGGCAACATTGTTAGGTTAGTTCTGACAGTAGTTTTATGTCAAAAAACATAAGCTATATCACTGGGAACACATTACACAGTTACTCAGTGCGTTTTAGAGAGTTTGTTCACATATACTCTTTCAAAGTTCAACATTTGATTTATTTTGTGCTTTTATCGGTTGTTCGCGATATGGATATCACGCCCAGAAAACGTGAGAAGATTGCGACATTAAGTGAGCACACTTGAATGACACAGAGAGATATTGCTCAGGAATGTGGTGTGTGCAAGATGATAAAGCAAAAAAAAGAATAGTTGAAGTGAAACGAGCGGGAAAATGTAGGAGAAAGAGAAAGATGACACCCCCGGGATGTCACTTTTTTGGTCAGAAATAGCTGAACCCAAGAAAAACTACTTTTGAACTACAAAAAGACTTAGCCGACGCTGGAGTGAAAGTGCATGACTCGACAGTTCGTAGGAGACTTTATAAAAACAGCTTCGTATACGGTACAACTACGCGTTCAAATTTTTGAATTATTTTATGAAAATCACTAGCACTATTGGTCGAATTATTAAAAAATTTCAAGAGACCGGTTCCGTGGAAGATCAAAAAAGTGAAAAATACAGTCGTAGTGGTTGCTCACAAGAAAATATTAGTTTGGTTCGTGAAAGTGTTGCTGAAGATTCTGAAATGTCCATTAGACGACGTTCACAACAACTTCGATGGATTTTACATAAGGATTTAGCTCTGAAGACATATAAGGTTCAAATAACACAGGAACTGAAGCCATTAGGTTATTTAAAACGTCGTTCATTTGTGAATTTCATCGTGAACACGATGCCATCCCAAGCACTTCACACTCTCACTGCTAATGAATAACTGAACCCATCGACATGGCGCGGCGGCTAGTATGCACGTATGAATATGTCTCAACATGCAGCAACAAGCAGCTTCCTACGATTCACTGTTGCGTCATATTGCTAAACTTTCCTGGTACCTTTTGTATATGCGAAGTGTATCACACCAAAACCTTTTGCGGTAGAAAAGTAAAACCTGAACCAAACTAGGAAAGCCTTCTAAGGGATATTTTGAAAGAGCCAATAAAACACTTAACGGTTGGTATAAATTTGAGACAGTTAAGAAAAACACAATTCTTTGAACAATTTTCTCAATAGCAAATTAATAATGGAAACTAGTAGTATTTCACGGTAACGGCCGAATAAGTGTAAGCTGGATCGTTAACGATTGTTGGCGTTTTGTAAATAGAAGTAGCTTTAAAATAGCTAGGTAAAATACTATCATAGTAATAAAGCATCGATAAATAGAAAATTTATTTAATTGCAATAGAAATATGAAGTATTTGAATCCTTTACTTTCGACTATATTCATATTTAACATTCGCGTCACATATTCGATCCCTTACGCCTACGTTTTTACAAAATTGGTATTTTTTCCGGATTCTTTTGAACATTTACAATGTTGGCACCGCTATAAATTACCCGTTTTTAAACATTCATCCCGATATGTTTGAAAGCGAGTAAAAAATGCGAGGGAACAGGTAGTAAATTCAACTGTAAATATGGGCAACGACGCCTGCATGTCTACAATACTCGCTGTTTTATATTTCTATGGTAATAGAATATCAAATGGAAGTACTAAAAAAAGAAAACAATATCTTTTAAACTTTCTTGGATTAAACTCATACATTTGTAGATTTTTGTTTTCTTGAGATTTATACAGGATTCGTCTTTAGTAAACGTGGTTATAAATACATGCTAATACTATACCAGGTGTACCGGAAAGTTATTACCGGTTTTTCCATAAAAAAAAATAAATAATTTTCAAGAAAATGGAAAAATTTATTTACTCAAAGTATTGGACATTTGATTCTACACACTTTACCCATCTTTCAAGCAATTTAAAAAAAATTGTTTGTCCTTTGAGCAAAACCATTGATCGAGCCATTTTCTAACTTCTTCTAAAGTGCTGCTCTGCAAGCGCGTGTCCCGTTGATGCGAAAAGGTGATAGTTGGACGAGGCAAGGTCTGGAGAGTACGGCTAGTGCGATATTATGTCCCATCCAACGGGTATTTTGCCGTAGTTTGCCAGGTGGGACACTGTTTAATCATCTGCTGATGAGGACAACTTAGTTGTCGACATACGTATACAGAATACGACAATTAATGTAGAAAGGGGTTATATATCAACCTTCAGTGAGTAAATTAATCAACCACAGTCTCCATCAAAATTACCTAGAAAATCTAGGAATTAATAAATATAAAGAACTTAACTTAATAACTACATATATTATATTATAATACATTAAGCGATCAAGTAGGCTTAAACAAGTCACTTTAGGTTGTAAAGGGTGGGCAAATTTGAGGTTAGGAAGTAAATTGGCTGTCAAATGATGAAATGTCAAGAATTGAGCTGTCATTATTTGACATTTATTTAGTAAAAAGTTGGGAAATTTTAACCATGGAAAGTTACACTCTTGAACAAACAACTTTAAGTGTGAAAATTTACTATCAAAATGGTGAAGATTTTACTGTATCACTTCGTAAAATTCGAGCAGGCTTTCCTCGTAATCAGACTTCTTGTGAGAGCGCTGTGCGTACCGGTAAATTCGGGGTTCACGGTACTGTTACTGACAATAGATCAAAGCAATACGCTCGTAGTGGCCGTAGTGATGCAAACATAGTCGCTGTACAGCAAAGTGTTGAGAATGAGCCTGGAACATCAACTCGTCGACGTTCGCAATAATTGGGCATCACCAGAGGCATTTTGTGCAACATTTTACATAAAGATCTTCATCTTCACGATTATAAGGTTCAACTCGTTCAAGAATTAAAGCGGGCTGACCATTGTTTGCGTCGAACGTTTGTGAATTGACTGTTTGAAAAACTGAACGAAAACAACGCATTTTTCAACAAAATCATCTTTAGTGATGAGGCCCATTTTCAATTAGGCGGTTATGTAAACAAACAGAATTGTCGCATGTGATGCTCACAAAATCCACAAACAGTCGTCGAAAAGCCATTACATCCAAAGAAAGTGACCGTATGGTGCGGTTTGTGGTCAGGCGGCATCATCGGCCCGTATTTTTTCGAAAATGAGCAAGGAAACGCCGTCACCGTGAATTCTCTGCGCTACCAAACCATGATAACCGAATTTTTGTGGCCAAAATTGGCTAGTGTTGACATCAGTGACCTTTGGTTTCAGCAAGATGGCGCCATAAGCCACACAGCCAGAGAAATTTCCCGGTCGCATAATTTCTCAATTTGGCGATGCCAATTAGCCGCCTCGTTCTTGTGATTTAACGCCGCTGGATTATTTTCTCTGGGGCCATTTGAAAGACCGGGTTCACGTAAACAAACCACAAACAACTGACGCTCTGAAAGATGAAATTCGGCGCTGCATTGACGAGATAAGCAAAGCTCTGTTGCAAAATGCGGTTCAAAATTTTGTTAAAAGAGCGGACGTCTGCCGACGTGCTAGAGGTGGACATTTGCCCGACATCGTATTCCATTATTAATTCCCATATTTTAAATTTACATTGGTTTCAAAAAAAATTGAATTTGTCAAACAAAGTGTGTTTTTAAGCCAATTTACTTCCTCATCTCAAATTTGGCCACCCATTATATGGATTAGGAGCAGTTGTAATATGTCATCAACCTGAACAAGCCAAACTATTGTCAATCATTTGTTGGGTATTACAATAAAATTATTTGAAATATGTAAATAGCTATTTAATGTATACTTAAAAGGAATTTCGACATTTTCTTTCTCGATCAGTTACAGAAAATTCAATTTAAGAATTATCTGATTATAGTATTTTTGAAAAGAAGAAATCATTGTGAACGTTATTTGGGAATACATATCTAGATGTCGAGATTTTGACAGGTCTTTAGGAGTTTTACTAAATATTAAGTCTTGTCGCAATACAAAATAGTATATTTTTATATTGTACGAGCTTATTGTAAACATACTGGAGCGCTTTCTTCTGATTTACTCTCTCACTTAACTCATTTTGTACCAGCGGTCGAGATCTCGACCACAAACTTTAGCTGTTTTTCATCAAATAATTAGTTACATTTGGTAGTGAAATTCAATTGATTTTCTAAGTTTATAATTAAGTTTGGCGTATTGGCTTTCCGACCTGAAATATTTTATCTTTCCCACCTCTTTTTAAAGTTGCATATCATACAGAAAATTGATTGCTTTAATTATCCCAGCGGTTAAGATCTCGACCAGGAGTTTCCAAAGATAATCACCAGCAGAAAAAAAAAGAAATACAGAAAATAGTCTTCTGTCCAATTTCTAACTAGCTATGAAAATTTCATTAAGATAGTAAACAATTTATGTAGCCTGGTACAAAATGGGTTAATTAGCGCGTAAAGTAAACTGTTCATAATCTCAAATAGTATAGCACAATGCAGTAGCTTGCACTAATACTTTACCTATTTCTGTTTACAACCTACTAATGTCTCCCTCATATCCACAAAACACGGCTTTCAATTGATTTCTACACCGTTGTGTGCGAATTACGAGCAGAAACATGTAATCCAAAGAGACGCGCTACTGAACAACATTTACGATATACACTCGTACACGCATTTTGATTAAAGCCCTAATCAAATTCGAAAAGGGCTCCCGTTCGCATACGGAATCGTTCGGACTAATGTTAGAATGGTGAAACGTTTAGTTATCCCTTTATCGCAACGGAAACTGTAGCACGATTGTAACAAGAGAATTAATATTATTTCCTTATACTGTCTGAGCGGTAGGAATCAATTTGTTTAATTCTAAAATGCACGGATACATTTGAACATTAATCATTGTATGACGAACGGAGCGTTATGAAATTTAAATGTAGTATCGTACAGTTTTTGTACCTCTGTGTTATACTTTTCACATGATATGATAATTAAGTTTTCGGAAAAATGTTCCGTAATGTATAAACGTAATCAATCTTGTCAATATTTACGTTTCCAATTGTCTCAATATATTCTAGAATTTTAAGCGTTATTATAACAGCTACGCAAATGGAAAATAAATTATATTTTCTTTTCTTCTTTCACATGAAATATAGCTACACAATCAATCTTGAAAGAAGAGAGGATAAACTGAAACGGATATGAATGTCTTTCGATCATTACAAAAAGAAGCGGTTAAATTTCGAGAGCATTATCATAAATATTCCTTTCGTTAATAAAAGGTGTTTCAAATTTCACGGATTCCTTAAAGAATAAATAAAACACATAATTTGCATTCACTTTCAAAAACTATTTATTACTAATTGAAATATCAGTTATGACATTTATATGCGAAAAGTAATATCTGGCAAATGGCTTCTTCTTGCAGCTCCACAGACGTCCACTCTTTTGTTAAAATTTTCAATGACATTTTGACATAATTGAGGCTCTATCTCACCAATGATACGAATAATTACACCTTTCAAAGCAGGAATTGATTGCGGAGTGTTTTTATAAACATGACTTTTCGCATAACCCCGAAGAAAGTAGTCTAACGGCGTCAAATCACATGATCTTGGTGGCCAATTAACATCACCGTTTCTTCAGATTACGCGTCCAGGAAATTTTTCTCTCAGTAAATCAATTGATTCGTGTACAAAGTGAGGTGTAGCGCCTCCTGTTAAAATCACATATCCTCTAGATCAATAATCATTAATTCAGGCCACAAAAATTCGGTTGGCATCCTACGATATCGATCACCATTGAC
This sequence comes from Dermolepida albohirtum, assembly GCA_031893035.1. Lineage (NCBI taxonomy): Eukaryota > Metazoa > Arthropoda > Insecta > Coleoptera > Scarabaeidae > Dermolepida > Dermolepida albohirtum. Next base: position 406,379 of record JAVIWB010003088.1, read on the forward strand.
AGTTACAGCTTCACCACCAGCATTTTCAAATAAGTAAGGTCCAATTACACCACTTGACTATAATGCACACCAAATAGTAACTCGTTTAGGATGCATAGGTTTCTCATGAACAATTCGTGGATTTTTTTCACCACAGATACGGCAATTTTGTTTATTAACATTACCGCTAAGCTCAAAATGTGCCTCATCGGAAAACATTATTTTTTGAGAAAAATCAGCTGGTTGTTCATTGATGAAATTGGCAAATGAACGGCGTTATAAATGATCTAATGGCTTCAGTTCCTGTGTTATTTGAACCTTATATGCCTCGAGAGCTAAATCCTTGTGTAAAATACGCCATGTTGTTGATCCACTAAGTCCAAGTTGTTGTGAGCGTCATCTAATGGATATTTCAGGATATTCAACAACACTTTCACGAATCAAACCAACATTTTCTTGTGAAGGACCGCTATAACTGTATTTTTCACTTCATAATAATAATTCAGATGGACGATTTTGTAAACCATAAAATTCACGTAATTTTCTAAAAACTCTTTTCACAGAACGCTGATTTTCATAAAATAATTCAACAATTTGAACGCGTTGTTGTACCATGTACGAAGCCATTTTTATAAATATCATACATCACACTTTTTAAATGACCACATATCCAGACAAATTCAGTGCGTCATCTATATCTTATTTATTCTTAAAAAAAACCGCACAATTTGAAACACCTTTTATTTATATAAGCAGGATCTATAGAAAACAGTGTAAAACTAAACTATTTAGCATAGCAATTCTAACAGGAGGCGGGAGTATATCGAAAAATAAGACAAAATATTATTTTTTATTTGTAATAAAGTACATTTTACTAAAATTCCAAACAAATTTAATAATTATCAATGACTCTTTTGGTCCAGTCGTACAGAGTACAGTTTTTCGAAAGAAAGTTTTATATTTAAAATTGTTCTCTTTCTATATTTAGCTGAGATCTATATCTTGGCTTAAAAGCTGCCCATGTAGACAATCCAGTCTCACGAGATGCGTTTTCAATTCTGGTCAAAAATTAATTTAAACAGTTACTTATTACTAAATTGTCTTTTGATTCGTCACTTGCCGTGAAGTCTATGAAGATTTCTTGATCGGCAGTTGAGAGATCTTCGGGGGTATTTTGAAATGGATGGTCAGAAAAAAAAACTTTTTAATTTAAAATTCTTTGCCAGTGTGGCTAAATGATTTTCAATGGTTATAGAAACAACTTTAATATGGTGCTCTTCGGCCATATAAGTTTTAACAAATTTTAACATTTTTTGGTTGCCTTGCTTTATATTGCTGCTCTACACTTCAGTTTTTCTAGAAAAAGTGTTAACTATCACTCGTGACCAAGCTATGTTCATTTTCTCCCTGAACTTATAGATTCCGGGCATTTAGTTTCTCAAATATGTCGACCCAGTAGATCAATTTCATCACAAATAAATCATATCAAAACTTTTCGGCTTCCGATCTGTTTTCTTCTTCTAGAAAAACAGCGATTTCGTCTCTTCATTTATAGTCACATTGCAAAGCTTTTCTACATGATAACCAACTTATCTCTTTATAAAATAGAAACGCTGAATGGATTGCACTCATTTCTTTACAAAGTGCAACAAAGATTCTTGATTTAATGGCTCACATTTCGATATAATTTACTGCAGTTAGAACCGCCTATTTAGGACTAATATCTTTGGAAGCCAGAGCTTCTCTGTGAGTCATACACTACCATAGCTCCAAATATACTATGGATGTTGTTGTTTCACAAGTGCTTGTCGAATTTAGAGTCTTCCAGACATTGTACAAGAACCATCGGTATATATTCCGAAGGAAATTTTCCAATCTCTGTTCGCCTCATTTACATTTAATATATTAAATAATGCAAATGATGTTACTCTGAGCACTATTGCCTAGCAGAAAAGTACTTCTACTGACGTATCATCACAAAATCGAACATAGGCAATTAAATGAGCATCTTTATCGCTAGCTTTTACCTCATAATTTGTCATGCACAATTCGTCAGATAATAGCATCATTTGATAGAGGGATGGATTGCTATTGTTTAACAAAATTATATTCAAACATAGTTTGCATATTACCACCGTAAGGTACCAATGGGTTCGTGTTATATATTAAGTCGAAACCGTTAGTAAATGAATATATACCGTGAATATATTTCATAATGCAACATGCACATACATACACTAGTTGCTAAAGTAACGTAATAATGAAATGACAGCAATGTATTTTAGCGTGTATTTTATTTTGCAACATAGGATGTCAAAATAAGTTACTCTATTTTTGAGGTATGTATAGTGTAGAAGAAAAACTGTTATTAGTGAACTGGTATAACTCGAATATGAGTTTGAGGAGAGTAACAGATTTGTTTCAAATTACATATCCTGACCGTCCAAGACTGAGTCCAACTACAATAAGTAGGTTAGTACAGAAGTACAAAAATAATGGATGCATCGTTCCTAATCATAAAAAAAAGAATAGGCCAAGATATGTTATTACTGACGCCAAAAGAGATGAAATTCTACAAACAATCGAAAATAATAATATGCTCTCCACAAGAGCTTTAGCACAAACTACAAATGTAAGCAAATCTTCCGTGCATAAACTACTAAAACGAGAACATTTTAAGTCGTATCATTTTCGAAAC